>JAQSEB010000022.1:1727500-1732500 GCA_030063045.1 Pratylenchus scribneri | reverse complement strand
ACCAGCAAGCTGGCCTCAAAGCCAAGTTCATTCCGCCATCCCAGATGCCTCGACGCACTCCACTTGCAAATGCACAACACAGCCACCGACCGACTAGTCAAAGCCCCAATCTGGAGGTCAGCGACGCATCGGTAGCGACCGCATAAGCTGAATGCAAGCCAGATACGCTAGCTCTGTCCGTTTCCATCTCATCGGTTTCACGTCCTCTTTAACTCTCTCTTCAAAGTGCTTTTCAACTTTCCCTCACGGTACTTGTTCGCTATCGGTCTCGTGGTCATATTCAGTCTTAGATGAAGTTTACCACCCGCTTTGGGCTGCGATCCCAAACAACCCGACTCCAAGGCATACGAAAATGTGCTAGCCAGCAAATCCATTGTACAGGTCTTGCACCTTCTTTGGAGCCCCAGTCAAGGGAAACTTGAACGGATCGGCCAACACAAGCTCGCAACCTATACGCTACACCTCATTGCGCCAGGGGCACAACGATTTAGCGCTGGACTCTTCCCAGTTCACTCGCCGTTACTACGGGAATCCTTGTTAGTTTCTTTTCCTCCGCTTACTGATATGCTTAAGTTCAGCGGGTATTCACGTCTGAGTTCAGGTCGAAAATTCGATGTAGTGAGTGAAAAAAAAACACACAAACACTCAAAGTCACACACGAACACCCACACATGGTTCGGCCAGATGCGATTCGAGAGGTGTCTGCCCCGATGAACACTACGACTATAATTTAGTAATCCCAATTACTAAGTCGAGTGCTCTACCCCGCATCACACCAATAGTGTGCAACTTTTGCATGAATTATAGCTACACTTCACAGGCAATTAGTGAAGCTATCTCTGTTTTATACGCATTCATATGCGTTTTAGGGTTTACGACCCTGAACCAGGCGTACCAAGGGATAAGACTCCCATGGTGCAATGTGCATTCGAAGCTTTTGTGTTCAAGGTTTCTGCAGTTCACACTATTTATCGCAGTTAGCTGCGTTCTTCATCGACCCACGAGCCGAGTGATCCACCGATAAGACTAGAATTTTCCATTTGTCATAAAAAAAATATTGGAAAAAATGGGGTGCTGGCGTCCCACACACTATAAATGGGCTCATCAAGTCTTAAGCCATGCATACACACACCGTATACAGGCCCTACCGCATTGCCTCATCACAGCCACGGACGAAGACGACTGCTCAGCAACACATAGACACCAGCAGAAGCCGTTTTCTTGACCGCTCCATCGCAAAAGCCATCAAAACACCGATGGAACCACACAGCTCACTTGTGCGGTTAAGCGGAAAGTCGCCGTATGTGCCGGCACACAACTGTGCACATACAACTCGCACTCGCATAAAACTCATCGCACACATCTGATGAGGAGTGCTCCATAACAAAAACAAGTTTGACCATACATTTTGGTACGAATGTAATGATCCAGCAGCAGGTTCACCTACAGCTACCTTGTTACGACTTTTGCCCGGTTCAAGCCACTGCGATTAAATTGGTTCCCACCAATAAGCAGGCCCGAAAGACTGCAAATCAGCGGTCCCCAAGTTTCTCGAAATGGCTCAGTCCCGGGCAGCGACGGGCGGTGTGTACAAAGGGCAGGGACGTAATCAACGCGAGTTGATGACTCGCACTTACTTGGAATTCCTCGTTCACGGAAAATAATTGCAATTTCCGATCCCAATCACGGCAAATTTTCAATGGTTTACCAACTCCTTTCGGAGGAGGACAAGCACGCTGATTTTGCCAGTGTAGCGCGCGTGCAGCCCCGGACATCTAAGGGCATCACAGACCTGTTATTGCTCAATTTCGTGCGGCTGAACACCGAAAATCCCTCTAAGAAGTCATGCACACAGAGACAATGCGCCGACTATTTAGTAGGCCAGAGTCTCGCTCGTTATCGGAATAAACCAGACAAATCGCTCCACGAACTAAGAACGGCCATGCACCACCATCCACCGAATCATGAAAAAGCTATCAATCTGTCAATCCTTACGGTGTCCGGGCCGGGTGAGTTTTCCCGTGTTGAGTCAAATTAAGCCGCAGGCTCCACTCCTGGTGGTGCCCTTCCGTCAATTCCTTTAAGTTTCAGCTTTGCAACCATACTTCCCCCGGAACCGGAAGACTTTCGTTTCCGGGAAGCTCCCCACCAGGGCAAGAATTCCGCCGGCGGATCGCTAGTTGGCATCGTTTACGGTCAGAACTAGGGCGGTATCTGATCGCCTTCGAACCTCTGACTTTCGTTCTTGATTAATGAAGACATTCTTGGCAAATGCTTTCGCTGTAGTTCGTCTTGCTACGGTCCAAGAATTTCACCTCTCACGTAGCAATACGAATGCCCCCGTTTGTCTCTGTTAACCATTATCTCAGTCTATAAAACCAATAAAATAGAACCGAAATCCTCTTCTATTATTCCATGCACGAACATTCAAGCGAAACGCCTGTTTAGAGCACTCTGATTTGTTCAAAGTAAACTTGCAGCAACGGACACTGCACCCCGCGAAGGGCACTGAGCCGCAAAACTGCAGGAAAGCCGACAATAACCAGTACGCATCCGAAGATGGACCAGTCTGTCGGCACAGATCCAACTACGAGCTTTTTAACCGCAGCAATAATTCTATGCATTTTGAGAGCTGGAATTACCGCGGCTGCTGGCACCAGACTTGCCCTCTCATAGATACTCGTTAAAGGGTTTAAATTGTACCCATTCCGATGACCGGCCTCTGTTGAGAACGGTCTCGTTATTTCTCGTCACTACCTCCTCAAATTGTTCTGAGAGTGGGTAATTTGCGCGCCTGCTGCCATCCTTAGACGTAGTGGCCATTTCTCAGGCCCCTTCTCCGGAGTCGAACCCTGATCCTCCGTTACCCGTCACCACCATGGTAGTCAATGACAGTACCATCGAAAGTTGATAAGGCAGATACTTGAAAGACACGTCGCCGGTACAAGACCATGCGATCAGCTTAGTTATTCTGAGTCAACATTGAGCGGCCGAAGCCGCATGGTTTTGTTCTAATAAATGCGCTCTTCCCTTACGGGTTGGAGCTTTGGTGCATGTATTAGCTCTAGAATTACCACAGTTATCCAAGTAGGTAATCAAGATCAAGTAAATTATAGCTGTTGTAATGAGCCGTTCGCGGTTTCACGCTTCAGAGCGTTTATACTTATACATGCATGGCTTAATCTTTGAAATGAACACATCAGTTCAGGCAGGATCAACCAGATAACTGGCTTACAGCTGACACTACCAAACACACTGGACAGTGTAGCTTCCATCTTTTAACGTGTTTAACACACACACACATATGCGACTTTAAGATCGAACACACAATCGGCGCCAAGCGCAGCATATAACGGGGCAAGACAGACATTTTGTCGTCCCGCAACCAGACCCGTAACCGCACCTGACTCTAACTCATGTTGGTGAACGCGCTTCCATAGGCAATACTCGAACTATCGAGTTACTTGTTCCGCTGACCCAGCATCAAATGCTGTAATGGCCATTGGGTTCAGTGTGCCTGTTAGGATTAAGTGCGCAATTGTCCACTTCCATAAGCTAGGGACGTCTACACACAAACATCACAACCAAAAGTGTGCACTCAAATCGCCTGCTTACATATAGACACATATTACTACAGCCAGCTCACAAACTGAGTAATTGCATCGTAGGCTTTTTTCTCCAAATTCCCAAGTGGCTTTAGCCCAAAGCTTTTCCTTCATTTCTACTCTTGTTCACATACAAGCGCTCAAAGCGCTTGTTCTTCCATAATTCTCACCACATAGTATTTTTATGCACCGCAGTGCTCTTTTATGATTTTGACATTACAAGCCAAGATGCCTTAACGCGAGCTTTTTCCAAAAGCCTGCTAGGCAACTCAGCTCGACAGTCACCATCCATGTGAGAAGAGGGATGGGGAACCTCAGTTTATTGAGCTTGCAGTGATCCGAGTCGCTTTCAAACTGCCCCTGGCAGCATGCATACGGCTCCTCAAGACCAAACAAAACCCAAGTGACTCAATTCCGCTCATCAAGCATGAAAACGAGAACTTCTGCTTATTGTCTGTTGTCTACTGTGGAAATTTCACATGTGAAACAACCATAAGGTCTCACAGCTTAAACAGCTCCTGATGCTTCTGCTCTCGAATTTCAATTTTGATTTTTTCCAACCCCTTCTACAATTGGGGTCCGATTACGGAAATATATCCTTTAAGGTGGGGAACCATCGTCGCCAAGCCATTTTGATCTTGGGTACGTGTTTTGAACACTAGAAGAAGAAAATTATTTTTCCCTGATAGCTGATTTTAGTACTAAAACAAGAAAATAATTTTTGTCTGATAGGCGATTTTAATACTAGAAGAAGAAAAAGGTTGATTGACAGGTTTGAATTTTTGACTGACAGGTGATTTTAGCACTAGAAGAAGGAAAAGGTTGATTGACAGGTTTGAATTTTTGATTGACAGGTGATTTGAACACTAAAAGAGGAAAAAGTTTGATTGACAGGTGATTTTTACATTAGTAGAAGAAAAAGTTTGATTGACAGGTTTGAATTTTTGATTGACAGGCGATTTTAGCACTAGAAGAAGGAAAAGGTTGATTGACAGGTTTGAATTTTTGATTGACAGGTGATTTGAACACTAAAAGAGGAAAAAGTTTGATTGACAGGTGATTTTTACATTAGTAGAAGAAAAAGTTTGATTGACAGGTTTGAATTTTTGATTGACAGGCGATTTTTACATTAGTAGAAGAAAAAGTTTGATTGACAGATTAAGATATTGGTCAACTAGAGTGAATGATGGCTAGAATTAGTTAAGATATTGGTCAACTAGAGTGAATGTTGGCAAGAATTAGTTAAGATATTGGTCAATTAGGGTGAATGTTGTCAAGAATTAGATAAGATATTGGTCAACTAGGTGAATGACGGCAAGAATTAGTTAAGATATTGGTCAACTAGAGTGAATGTTGGCTAGAATTAGATAAGATATTGGTCAACTAGAGTGAATG
>JAQSEB010000022.1:1717500-1722500 GCA_030063045.1 Pratylenchus scribneri | reverse complement strand
CAAAGTGCTTTTCAACTTTCCCTCACGGTACTTGTTCGCTATCGGTCTCGTGGTCATATTCAGTCTTAGATGAAGTTTACCACCCGCTTTGGGCTGCGATCCCAAACAACCCGACTCCAAGGCATACGAAAATGTGCTAGCCAGCAAATCCATTGTACAGGTCTTGCACCTTCTTTGGAGCCCCAGTCAAGGGAAACTTGAACGGATCGGCCAACACAAGCTCGCAACCTATACGCTACACCTCATTGCGCCAGGGGCACAACGATTTAGCGCTGGACTCTTCCCAGTTCACTCGCCGTTACTACGGGAATCCTTGTTAGTTTCTTTTCCTCCGCTTACTGATATGCTTAAGTTCAGCGGGTATTCACGTCTGAGTTCAGGTCGAAAATTCGATGTAGTGAGTGAAAAAAAAACACACAAACACTCAAAGTCACACACGAACACCCACACATGGTTCGGCCAGATGCGATTCGAGAGGTGTCTGCCCCGATGAACACTACGACTATAATTTAGTAATCCCAATTACTAAGTCGAGTGCTCTACCCCGCATCACACCAATAGTGTGCAACTTTTGCATGAATTATAGCTACACTTCACAGGCAATTAGTGAAGCTATCTCTGTTTTATACGCATTCATATGCGTTTTAGGGTTTACGACCCTGAACCAGGCGTACCAAGGGATAAGACTCCCATGGTGCAATGTGCATTCGAAGCTTTTGTGTTCAAGGTTTCTGCAGTTCACACTATTTATCGCAGTTAGCTGCGTTCTTCATCGACCCACGAGCCGAGTGATCCACCGATAAGACTAGAATTTTCCATTTGTCATAAAAAAAATATTGGAAAAAATGGGGTGCTGGCGTCCCACACACTATAAATGGGCTCATCAAGTCTTAAGCCATGCATACACACACCGTATACAGGCCCTACCGCATTGCCTCATCACAGCCACGGACGAAGACGACTGCTCAGCAGCACATAGACACCAGCAGAAGCCGTTTTCTTGACCGCTCCATCGCAAAAGCCATCAAAACACCGATGGAACCACACAGCTCACTTGTGCGGTTAAGCGGAAAGTCGCCGTATGTGCCGGCACACAACTGTGCACATACAACTCGCACTCGCATAAAACTCATCGCACACATCTGATGAGGAGTGCTCCATAACAAAAACAAGTTTGACCATACATTTTGGTACGAATGTAATGATCCAGCAGCAGGTTCACCTACAGCTACCTTGTTACGACTTTTGCCCGGTTCAAGCCACTGCGATTAAATTGGTTCCCACCAATAAGCAGGCCCGAAAGACTGCAAATCAGCGGTCCCCAAGTTTCTCGAAATGGCTCAGTCCCGGGCAGCGACGGGCGGTGTGTACAAAGGGCAGGGACGTAATCAACGCGAGTTGATGACTCGCACTTACTTGGAATTCCTCGTTCACGGAAAATAATTGCAATTTCCGATCCCAATCACGGCAAATTTTCAATGGTTTACCAACTCCTTTCGGAGGAGGACAAGCACGCTGATTTTGCCAGTGTAGCGCGCGTGCAGCCCCGGACATCTAAGGGCATCACAGACCTGTTATTGCTCAATTTCGTGCGGCTGAACACCGAAAATCCCTCTAAGAAGTCATGCACACAGAGACAATGCGCCGACTATTTAGTAGGCCAGAGTCTCGCTCGTTATCGGAATAAACCAGACAAATCGCTCCACGAACTAAGAACGGCCATGCACCACCATCCACCGAATCATGAAAAAGCTATCAATCTGTCAATCCTTACGGTGTCCGGGCCGGGTGAGTTTTCCCGTGTTGAGTCAAATTAAGCCGCAGGCTCCACTCCTGGTGGTGCCCTTCCGTCAATTCCTTTAAGTTTCAGCTTTGCAACCATACTTCCCCCGGAACCGGAAGACTTTCGTTTCCGGGAAGCTCCCCACCAGGGCAAGAATTCCGCCGGCGGATCGCTAGTTGGCATCGTTTACGGTCAGAACTAGGGCGGTATCTGATCGCCTTCGAACCTCTGACTTTCGTTCTTGATTAATGAAGACATTCTTGGCAAATGCTTTCGCTGTAGTTCGTCTTGCTACGGTCCAAGAATTTCACCTCTCACGTAGCAATACGAATGCCCCCGTTTGTCTCTGTTAACCATTATCTCAGTCTATAAAACCAATAAAATAGAACCGAAATCCTCTTCTATTATTCCATGCACGAACATTCAAGCGAAACGCCTGTTTAGAGCACTCTGATTTGTTCAAAGTAAACTTGCAGCAACGGACACTGCACCCCGCGAAGGGCACTGAGCCGCAAAACTGCAGGAAAGCCGACAATAACCAGTACGCATCCGAAGATGGACCAGTCTGTCGGCACAGATCCAACTACGAGCTTTTTAACCGCAGCAATAATTCTATGCATTTTGAGAGCTGGAATTACCGCGGCTGCTGGCACCAGACTTGCCCTCTCATAGATACTCGTTAAAGGGTTTAAATTGTACCCATTCCGATGACCGGCCTCTGTTGAGAACGGTCTCGTTATTTCTCGTCACTACCTCCTCAAATTGTTCTGAGAGTGGGTAATTTGCGCGCCTGCTGCCATCCTTAGACGTAGTGGCCATTTCTCAGGCCCCTTCTCCGGAGTCGAACCCTGATCCTCCGTTACCCGTCACCACCATGGTAGTCAATGACAGTACCATCGAAAGTTGATAAGGCAGATACTTGAAAGACACGTCGCCGGTACAAGACCATGCGATCAGCTTAGTTATTCTGAGTCAACATTGAGCGGCCGAAGCCGCATGGTTTTGTTCTAATAAATGCGCTCTTCCCTTACGGGTTGGAGCTTTGGTGCATGTATTAGCTCTAGAATTACCACAGTTATCCAAGTAGGTAATCAAGATCAAGTAAATTATAGCTGTTGTAATGAGCCGTTCGCGGTTTCACGCTTCAGAGCGTTTATACTTATACATGCATGGCTTAATCTTTGAAATGAACACATCAGTTCAGGCAGGATCAACCAGATAACTGGCTTACAGCTGACACTACCAAACACACTGGACAGTGTAGCTTCCATCTTTTAACGTGTTTAACACACACACACATATGCGACTTTAAGATCGAACACACAATCGGCGCCAAGCGCAGCATATAACGGGGCAAGACAGACATTTTGTCGTCCCGCAACCAGACCCGTAACCGCACCTGACTCTAACTCATGTTGGTGAACGCGCTTCCATAGGCAATACTCGAACTATCGAGTTACTTGTTCCGCTGACCCAGCATCAAATGCTGTAATGGCCATTGGGTTCAGTGTGCCTGTTAGGATTAAGTGCGCAATTGTCCACTTCCATAAGCTAGGGACGTCTACACACAAACATCACAACCAAAAGTGTGCACTCAAATCGCCTGCTTACATATAGACACATATTACTACAGCCAGCTCACAAACTGAGTAATTGCATCGTAGGCTTTTTTCTCCAAATTCCCAAGTGGCTTTAGCCCAAAGCTTTTCCTTCATTTCTACTCTTGTTCACATACAAGCGCTCAAAGCGCTTGTTCTTCCATAATTCTCACCACATAGTATTTTTATGCACCGCAGTGCTCTTTTATGATTTTGACATTACAAGCCAAGATGCCTTAACGCGAGCTTTTTCCAAAAGCCTGCTAGGCAACTCAGCTCGACAGTCACCATCCATGTGAGAAGAGGGATGGGGAACCTCAGTTTATTGAGCTTGCAGTGATCCGAGTCGCTTTCAAACTGCCCCTGGCAGCATGCATACGGCTCCTCAAGACCAAACAAAACCCAAGTGACTCAATTCCGCTCATCAAGCATGAAAACGAGAACTTCTGCTTATTGTCTGTTGTCTACTGTGGAAATTTCACATGTGAAACAACCATAAGGTCTCACAGCTTAAACAGCTCCTGATGCTTCTGCTCTCGAATTTCAATTTTGATTTTTTCCAACCCCTTCTACAATTGGGGTCCGATTACGGAAATATATCCTTTAAGGTGGGGAACCATCGTCGCCAAGCCATTTTGATCTTGGGTACGTGTTTTGAACACTAGAAGAAGAAAATTATTTTTCCCTGATAGCTGATTTTAGTACTAAAACAAGAAAATAATTTTTGTCTGATAGGCGATTTTAATACTAGAAGAAGAAAAAGGTTGATTGACAGGTTTGAATTTTTGACTGACAGGTGATTTTAGCACTAGAAGAAGGAAAAGGTTGATTGACAGGTTTGAATTTTTGATTGACAGGTGATTTGAACACTAAAAGAGGAAAAAGTTTGATTGACAGGTGATTTTTACATTAGTAGAAGAAAAAGTTTGATTGACAGGTTTGAATTTTTGATTGACAGGCGATTTTAGCACTAGAAGAAGGAAAAGGTTGATTGACAGGTTTGAATTTTTGATTGACAGGTGATTTGAACACTAAAATAGGAAAAAGTTTGATTGACAGGTGATTTTTACATTAGTAGAAGAAAAAGTTTGATTGACAGGTTTGAATTTTTGATTGACAGGCGATTTTTACATTAGTAGAAGAAAAAGTTTGATTGACAGATTAAGATATTGGTCAACTAGAGTGAATGATGGCTAGAATTAGTTAAGATATTGGTCAACTAGAGTGAATGTTGGCAAGAATTAGTTAAGATATTGGTCAATTAGGGTGAATGTTGTCAAGAATTAGATAAGATATTGGTCAACTAGGTGAATGACGGCAAGAATTAGTTAAGATATTGGTCAACTAGAGTGAATGTTGGCTAGAATTAGATAAGATATTGGTCAACTAGAGTGAATGATGGCTAGAATTAGTTAAGATATTGGTCAACTAGAGTGAATGTTGGCTAGAATTAGTTAAGATATTGGTCAACTAGTGATGATGAAGCCTAGGTTAAGATATTAGTCAACTAGGATGAATGACGGCAAGAATTAGTTAAGATATTGGTCAACTAGTGATGATGAAGCCTAGGTTAAGATATTAGTCAACTAGAGTGAATGTTGGCTAGAATTAGTTAAGAT
>JAQSEB010000022.1:1707500-1712500 GCA_030063045.1 Pratylenchus scribneri | reverse complement strand
TTGCGCCAGGGGCACAACGATTTAGCGCTGGACTCTTCCCAGTTCACTCGCCGTTACTACGGGAATCCTTGTTAGTTTCTTTTCCTCCGCTTACTGATATGCTTAAGTTCAGCGGGTATTCACGTCTGAGTTCAGGTCGAAAATTCGATGTAGTGAGTGAAAAAAAAACACACAAACACTCAAAGTCACACACGAACACCCACACATGGTTCGGCCAGATGCGATTCGAGAGGTGTCTGCCCCGATGAACACTACGACTATAATTTAGTAATCCCAATTACTAAGTCGAGTGCTCTACCCCGCATCACACCAATAGTGTGCAACTTTTGCATGAATTATAGCTACACTTCACAGGCAATTAGTGAAGCTATCTCTGTTTTATACGCATTCATATGCGTTTTAGGGTTTACGACCCTGAACCAGGCGTACCAAGGGATAAGACTCCCATGGTGCAATGTGCATTCGAAGCTTTTGTGTTCAAGGTTTCTGCAGTTCACACTATTTATCGCAGTTAGCTGCGTTCTTCATCGACCCACGAGCCGAGTGATCCACCGATAAGACTAGAATTTTCCATTTGTCATAAAAAAAATATTGGAAAAAATGGGGTGCTGGCGTCCCACACACTATAAATGGGCTCATCAAGTCTTAAGCCATGCATACACACACCGTATACAGGCCCTACCGCATTGCCTCATCACAGCCACGGACGAAGACGACTGCTCAGCAACACATAGACACCAGCAGAAGCCGTTTTCTTGACCGCTCCATCGCAAAAGCCATCAAAACACCGATGGAACCACACAGCTCACTTGTGCGGTTAAGCGGAAAGTCGCCGTATGTGCCGGCACACAACTGTGCACATACAACTCGCACTCGCATAAAACTCATCGCACACATCTGATGAGGAGTGCTCCATAACAAAAACAAGTTTGACCATACATTTTGGTACGAATGTAATGATCCAGCAGCAGGTTCACCTACAGCTACCTTGTTACGACTTTTGCCCGGTTCAAGCCACTGCGATTAAATTGGTTCCCACCAATAAGCAGGCCCGAAAGACTGCAAATCAGCGGTCCCCAAGTTTCTCGAAATGGCTCAGTCCCGGGCAGCGACGGGCGGTGTGTACAAAGGGCAGGGACGTAATCAACGCGAGTTGATGACTCGCACTTACTTGGAATTCCTCGTTCACGGAAAATAATTGCAATTTCCGATCCCAATCACGGCAAATTTTCAATGGTTTACCAACTCCTTTCGGAGGAGGACAAGCACGCTGATTTTGCCAGTGTAGCGCGCGTGCAGCCCCGGACATCTAAGGGCATCACAGACCTGTTATTGCTCAATTTCGTGCGGCTGAACACCGAAAATCCCTCTAAGAAGTCATGCACACAGAGACAATGCGCCGACTATTTAGTAGGCCAGAGTCTCGCTCGTTATCGGAATAAACCAGACAAATCGCTCCACGAACTAAGAACGGCCATGCACCACCATCCACCGAATCATGAAAAAGCTATCAATCTGTCAATCCTTACGGTGTCCGGGCCGGGTGAGTTTTCCCGTGTTGAGTCAAATTAAGCCGCAGGCTCCACTCCTGGTGGTGCCCTTCCGTCAATTCCTTTAAGTTTCAGCTTTGCAACCATACTTCCCCCGGAACCGGAAGACTTTCGTTTCCGGGAAGCTCCCCACCAGGGCAAGAATTCCGCCGGCGGATCGCTAGTTGGCATCGTTTACGGTCAGAACTAGGGCGGTATCTGATCGCCTTCGAACCTCTGACTTTCGTTCTTGATTAATGAAGACATTCTTGGCAAATGCTTTCGCTGTAGTTCGTCTTGCTACGGTCCAAGAATTTCACCTCTCACGTAGCAATACGAATGCCCCCGTTTGTCTCTGTTAACCATTATCTCAGTCTATAAAACCAATAAAATAGAACCGAAATCCTCTTCTATTATTCCATGCACGAACATTCAAGCGAAACGCCTGTTTAGAGCACTCTGATTTGTTCAAAGTAAACTTGCAGCAACGGACACTGCACCCCGCGAAGGGCACTGAGCCGCAAAACTGCAGGAAAGCCGACAATAACCAGTACGCATCCGAAGATGGACCAGTCTGTCGGCACAGATCCAACTACGAGCTTTTTAACCGCAGCAATAATTCTATGCATTTTGAGAGCTGGAATTACCGCGGCTGCTGGCACCAGACTTGCCCTCTCATAGATACTCGTTAAAGGGTTTAAATTGTACCCATTCCGATGACCGGCCTCTGTTGAGAACGGTCTCGTTATTTCTCGTCACTACCTCCTCAAATTGTTCTGAGAGTGGGTAATTTGCGCGCCTGCTGCCATCCTTAGACGTAGTGGCCATTTCTCAGGCCCCTTCTCCGGAGTCGAACCCTGATCCTCCGTTACCCGTCACCACCATGGTAGTCAATGACAGTACCATCGAAAGTTGATAAGGCAGATACTTGAAAGACACGTCGCCGGTACAAGACCATGCGATCAGCTTAGTTATTCTGAGTCAACATTGAGCGGCCGAAGCCGCATGGTTTTGTTCTAATAAATGCGCTCTTCCCTTACGGGTTGGAGCTTTGGTGCATGTATTAGCTCTAGAATTACCACAGTTATCCAAGTAGGTAATCAAGATCAAGTAAATTATAGCTGTTGTAATGAGCCGTTCGCGGTTTCACGCTTCAGAGCGTTTATACTTATACATGCATGGCTTAATCTTTGAAATGAACACATCAGTTCAGGCAGGATCAACCAGATAACTGGCTTACAGCTGACACTACCAAACACACTGGACAGTGTAGCTTCCATCTTTTAACGTGTTTAACACACACACACATATGCGACTTTAAGATCGAACACACAATCGGCGCCAAGCGCAGCATATAACGGGGCAAGACAGACATTTTGTCGTCCCGCAACCAGACCCGTAACCGCACCTGACTCTAACTCATGTTGGTGAACGCGCTTCCATAGGCAATACTCGAACTATCGAGTTACTTGTTCCGCTGACCCAGCATCAAATGCTGTAATGGCCATTGGGTTCAGTGTGCCTGTTAGGATTAAGTGCGCAATTGTCCACTTCCATAAGCTAGGGACGTCTACACACAAACATCACAACCAAAAGTGTGCACTCAAATCGCCTGCTTACATATAGACACATATTACTACAGCCAGCTCACAAACTGAGTAATTGCATCGTAGGCTTTTTTCTCCAAATTCCCAAGTGGCTTTAGCCCAAAGCTTTTCCTTCATTTCTACTCTTGTTCACATACAAGCGCTCAAAGCGCTTGTTCTTCCATAATTCTCACCACATAGTATTTTTATGCACCGCAGTGCTCTTTTATGATTTTGACATTACAAGCCAAGATGCCTTAACGCGAGCTTTTTCCAAAAGCCTGCTAGGCAACTCAGCTCGACAGTCACCATCCATGTGAGAAGAGGGATGGGGAACCTCAGTTTATTGAGCTTGCAGTGATCCGAGTCGCTTTCAAACTGCCCCTGGCAGCATGCATACGGCTCCTCAAGACCAAACAAAACCCAAGTGACTCAATTCCGCTCATCAAGCATGAAAACGAGAACTTCTGCTTATTGTCTGTTGTCTACTGTGGAAATTTCACATGTGAAACAACCATAAGGTCTCACAGCTTAAACAGCTCCTGATGCTTCTGCTCTCGAATTTCAATTTTGATTTTTTCCAACCCCTTCTACAATTGGGGTCCGATTACGGAAATATATCCTTTAAGGTGGGGAACCATCGTCGCCAAGCCATTTTGATCTTGGGTACGTGTTTTGAACACTAGAAGAAGAAAATTATTTTTCCCTGATAGCTGATTTTAGTACTAAAACAAGAAAATAATTTTTGTCTGATAGGCGATTTTAATACTAGAAGAAGAAAAAGGTTGATTGACAGGTTTGAATTTTTGACTGACAGGTGATTTTAGCACTAGAAGAAGGAAAAGGTTGATTGACAGGTTTGAATTTTTGATTGACAGGTGATTTGAACACTAAAAGAGGAAAAAGTTTGATTGACAGGTGATTTTTACATTAGTAGAAGAAAAAGTTTGATTGACAGGTTTGAATTTTTGATTGACAGGCGATTTTAGCACTAGAAGAAGGAAAAGGTTGATTGACAGGTTTGAATTTTTGATTGACAGGTGATTTGAACACTAAAAGAGGAAAAAGTTTGATTGACAGGTGATTTTTACATTAGTAGAAGAAAAAGTTTGATTGACAGGTTTGAATTTTTGATTGACAGGCGATTTTTACATTAGTAGAAGAAAAAGTTTGATTGACAGATTAAGATATTGGTCAACTAGAGTGAATGATGGCTAGAATTAGTTAAGATATTGGTCAACTAGAGTGAATGTTGGCAAGAATTAGTTAAGATATTGGTCAATTAGGGTGAATGTTGTCAAGAATTAGATAAGATATTGGTCAACTAGGTGAATGACGGCAAGAATTAGTTAAGATATTGGTCAACTAGAGTGAATGTTGGCTAGAATTAGATAAGATATTGGTCAACTAGAGTGAATGATGGCTAGAATTAGTTAAGATATTGGTCAACTAGAGTGAATGTTGGCTAGAATTAGTTAAGATATTGGTCAACTAGTGATGATGAAGCCTAGGTTAAGATATTAGTCAACTAGGATGAATGACGGCAAGAATTAGTTAAGATATTGGTCAACTAGTGATGATGAAGCCTAGGTTAAGATATTAGTCAACTAGAGTGAATGTTGGCTAGAATTAGTTAAGATATTGGTCAATTAGGGTGAATGTTGTCAAGAATTAGATAAGATATTGGTCAACTAGTGATGATGAAGCCTAGGTTAAGATATTAGTCAACTAGAGTGAATGTTGGCTAGAATTAGTTAAGATATTGGTCAACTAGAGTGAATGTTGGCAAGAATTAGTTAAGATATTGGTCAATTAGGGTGAATGTTGTCAAGAATTAGATAAGATATTGGTCAACTAGGTGAATGACGGCAAGAATTAGTTAAGA
>JAQSEB010000022.1:1697500-1702500 GCA_030063045.1 Pratylenchus scribneri | reverse complement strand
CGATTCGAGAGGTGTCTGCCCCGATGAACACTACGACTATAATTTAGTAATCCCAATTACTAAGTCGAGTGCTCTACCCCGCATCACACCAATAGTGTGCAACTTTTGCATGAATTATAGCTACACTTCACAGGCAATTAGTGAAGCTATCTCTGTTTTATACGCATTCATATGCGTTTTAGGGTTTACGACCCTGAACCAGGCGTACCAAGGGATAAGACTCCCATGGTGCAATGTGCATTCGAAGCTTTTGTGTTCAAGGTTTCTGCAGTTCACACTATTTATCGCAGTTAGCTGCGTTCTTCATCGACCCACGAGCCGAGTGATCCACCGATAAGACTAGAATTTTCCATTTGTCATAAAAAAAATATTGGAAAAAATGGGGTGCTGGCGTCCCACACACTATAAATGGGCTCATCAAGTCTTAAGCCATGCATACACACACCGTATACAGGCCCTACCGCATTGCCTCATCACAGCCACGGACGAAGACGACTGCTCAGCAACACATAGACACCAGCAGAAGCCGTTTTCTTGACCGCTCCATCGCAAAAGCCATCAAAACACCGATGGAACCACACAGCTCACTTGTGCGGTTAAGCGGAAAGTCGCCGTATGTGCCGGCACACAACTGTGCACATACAACTCGCACTCGCATAAAACTCATCGCACACATCTGATGAGGAGTGCTCCATAACAAAAACAAGTTTGACCATACATTTTGGTACGAATGTAATGATCCAGCAGCAGGTTCACCTACAGCTACCTTGTTACGACTTTTGCCCGGTTCAAGCCACTGCGATTAAATTGGTTCCCACCAATAAGCAGGCCCGAAAGACTGCAAATCAGCGGTCCCCAAGTTTCTCGAAATGGCTCAGTCCCGGGCAGCGACGGGCGGTGTGTACAAAGGGCAGGGACGTAATCAACGCGAGTTGATGACTCGCACTTACTTGGAATTCCTCGTTCACGGAAAATAATTGCAATTTCCGATCCCAATCACGGCAAATTTTCAATGGTTTACCAACTCCTTTCGGAGGAGGACAAGCACGCTGATTTTGCCAGTGTAGCGCGCGTGCAGCCCCGGACATCTAAGGGCATCACAGACCTGTTATTGCTCAATTTCGTGCGGCTGAACACCGAAAATCCCTCTAAGAAGTCATGCACACAGAGACAATGCGCCGACTATTTAGTAGGCCAGAGTCTCGCTCGTTATCGGAATAAACCAGACAAATCGCTCCACGAACTAAGAACGGCCATGCACCACCATCCACCGAATCATGAAAAAGCTATCAATCTGTCAATCCTTACGGTGTCCGGGCCGGGTGAGTTTTCCCGTGTTGAGTCAAATTAAGCCGCAGGCTCCACTCCTGGTGGTGCCCTTCCGTCAATTCCTTTAAGTTTCAGCTTTGCAACCATACTTCCCCCGGAACCGGAAGACTTTCGTTTCCGGGAAGCTCCCCACCAGGGCAAGAATTCCGCCGGCGGATCGCTAGTTGGCATCGTTTACGGTCAGAACTAGGGCGGTATCTGATCGCCTTCGAACCTCTGACTTTCGTTCTTGATTAATGAAGACATTCTTGGCAAATGCTTTCGCTGTAGTTCGTCTTGCTACGGTCCAAGAATTTCACCTCTCACGTAGCAATACGAATGCCCCCGTTTGTCTCTGTTAACCATTATCTCAGTCTATAAAACCAATAAAATAGAACCGAAATCCTCTTCTATTATTCCATGCACGAACATTCAAGCGAAACGCCTGTTTAGAGCACTCTGATTTGTTCAAAGTAAACTTGCAGCAACGGACACTGCACCCCGCGAAGGGCACTGAGCCGCAAAACTGCAGGAAAGCCGACAATAACCAGTACGCATCCGAAGATGGACCAGTCTGTCGGCACAGATCCAACTACGAGCTTTTTAACCGCAGCAATAATTCTATGCATTTTGAGAGCTGGAATTACCGCGGCTGCTGGCACCAGACTTGCCCTCTCATAGATACTCGTTAAAGGGTTTAAATTGTACCCATTCCGATGACCGGCCTCTGTTGAGAACGGTCTCGTTATTTCTCGTCACTACCTCCTCAAATTGTTCTGAGAGTGGGTAATTTGCGCGCCTGCTGCCATCCTTAGACGTAGTGGCCATTTCTCAGGCCCCTTCTCCGGAGTCGAACCCTGATCCTCCGTTACCCGTCACCACCATGGTAGTCAATGACAGTACCATCGAAAGTTGATAAGGCAGATACTTGAAAGACACGTCGCCGGTACAAGACCATGCGATCAGCTTAGTTATTCTGAGTCAACATTGAGCGGCCGAAGCCGCATGGTTTTGTTCTAATAAATGCGCTCTTCCCTTACGGGTTGGAGCTTTGGTGCATGTATTAGCTCTAGAATTACCACAGTTATCCAAGTAGGTAATCAAGATCAAGTAAATTATAGCTGTTGTAATGAGCCGTTCGCGGTTTCACGCTTCAGAGCGTTTATACTTATACATGCATGGCTTAATCTTTGAAATGAACACATCAGTTCAGGCAGGATCAACCAGATAACTGGCTTACAGCTGACACTACCAAACACACTGGACAGTGTAGCTTCCATCTTTTAACGTGTTTAACACACACACACATATGCGACTTTAAGATCGAACACACAATCGGCGCCAAGCGCAGCATATAACGGGGCAAGACAGACATTTTGTCGTCCCGCAACCAGACCCGTAACCGCACCTGACTCTAACTCATGTTGGTGAACGCGCTTCCATAGGCAATACTCGAACTATCGAGTTACTTGTTCCGCTGACCCAGCATCAAATGCTGTAATGGCCATTGGGTTCAGTGTGCCTGTTAGGATTAAGTGCGCAATTGTCCACTTCCATAAGCTAGGGACGTCTACACACAAACATCACAACCAAAAGTGTGCACTCAAATCGCCTGCTTACATATAGACACATATTACTACAGCCAGCTCACAAACTGAGTAATTGCATCGTAGGCTTTTTTCTCCAAATTCCCAAGTGGCTTTAGCCCAAAGCTTTTCCTTCATTTCTACTCTTGTTCACATACAAGCGCTCAAAGCGCTTGTTCTTCCATAATTCTCACCACATAGTATTTTTATGCACCGCAGTGCTCTTTTATGATTTTGACATTACAAGCCAAGATGCCTTAACGCGAGCTTTTTCCAAAAGCCTGCTAGGCAACTCAGCTCGACAGTCACCATCCATGTGAGAAGAGGGATGGGGAACCTCAGTTTATTGAGCTTGCAGTGATCCGAGTCGCTTTCAAACTGCCCCTGGCAGCATGCATACGGCTCCTCAAGACCAAACAAAACCCAAGTGACTCAATTCCGCTCATCAAGCATGAAAACGAGAACTTCTGCTTATTGTCTGTTGTCTACTGTGGAAATTTCACATGTGAAACAACCATAAGGTCTCACAGCTTAAACAGCTCCTGATGCTTCTGCTCTCGAATTTCAATTTTGATTTTTTCCAACCCCTTCTACAATTGGGGTCCGATTACGGAAATATATCCTTTAAGGTGGGGAACCATCGTCGCCAAGCCATTTTGATCTTGGGTACGTGTTTTGAACACTAGAAGAAGAAAATTATTTTTCCCTGATAGCTGATTTTAGTACTAAAACAAGAAAATAATTTTTGTCTGATAGGCGATTTTAATACTAGAAGAAGAAAAAGGTTGATTGACAGGTTTGAATTTTTGACTGACAGGTGATTTTAGCACTAGAAGAAGGAAAAGGTTGATTGACAGGTTTGAATTTTTGATTGACAGGTGATTTGAACACTAAAAGAGGAAAAAGTTTGATTGACAGGTGATTTTTACATTAGTAGAAGAAAAAGTTTGATTGACAGGTTTGAATTTTTGATTGACAGGCGATTTTAGCACTAGAAGAAGGAAAAGGTTGATTGACAGGTTTGAATTTTTGATTGACAGGTGATTTGAACACTAAAAGAGGAAAAAGTTTGATTGACAGGTGATTTTTACATTAGTAGAAGAAAAAGTTTGATTGACAGGTTTGAATTTTTGATTGACAGGCGATTTTTACATTAGTAGAAGAAAAAGTTTGATTGACAGATTAAGATATTGGTCAACTAGAGTGAATGATGGCTAGAATTAGTTAAGATATTGGTCAACTAGAGTGAATGTTGGCAAGAATTAGTTAAGATATTGGTCAATTAGGGTGAATGTTGTCAAGAATTAGATAAGATATTGGTCAACTAGGTGAATGACGGCAAGAATTAGTTAAGATATTGGTCAACTAGAGTGAATGTTGGCTAGAATTAGATAAGATATTGGTCAACTAGAGTGAATGATGGCTAGAATTAGTTAAGATATTGGTCAACTAGAGTGAATGTTGGCTAGAATTAGTTAAGATATTGGTCAACTAGTGATGATGAAGCCTAGGTTAAGATATTAGTCAACTAGGATGAATGACGGCAAGAATTAGTTAAGATATTGGTCAACTAGTGATGATGAAGCCTAGGTTAAGATATTAGTCAACTAGAGTGAATGTTGGCTAGAATTAGTTAAGATATTGGTCAATTAGGGTGAATGTTGTCAAGAATTAGATAAGATATTGGTCAACTAGTGATGATGAAGCCTAGGTTAAGATATTAGTCAACTAGAGTGAATGTTGGCTAGAATTAGTTAAGATATTGGTCAACTAGAGTGAATGTTGGCAAGAATTAGTTAAGATATTGGTCAATTAGGGTGAATGTTGTCAAGAATTAGATAAGATATTGGTCAACTAGGTGAATGACGGCAAGAATTAGTTAAGATATTGGTCAACTAGAGTGAATGTTGGCTAGAATTAGATAAGATATTGGTCAACTAGAGTGAATGATGGCTAGAATTAGTTAAGATATTGGTCAACTAGAGTGAATGTTGGCTAGAATTAGTTAAGATATTGGTCAACTAGTGATGATGAAGCCTAGGTTAAGATATTAGTCAATTAGGGTGAATGTTGTCAAGAATTAGATAAGATATTGGTCAACTAGTG
>JAQSEB010000022.1:1687500-1692500 GCA_030063045.1 Pratylenchus scribneri | reverse complement strand
TCCCATGGTGCAATGTGCATTCGAAGCTTTTGTGTTCAAGGTTTCTGCAGTTCACACTATTTATCGCAGTTAGCTGCGTTCTTCATCGACCCACGAGCCGAGTGATCCACCGATAAGACTAGAATTTTCCATTTGTCATAAAAAAAATATTGGAAAAAATGGGGTGCTGGCGTCCCACACACTATAAATGGGCTCATCAAGTCTTAAGCCATGCATACACACACCGTATACAGGCCCTACCGCATTGCCTCATCACAGCCACGGACGAAGACGACTGCTCAGCAGCACATAGACACCAGCAGAAGCCGTTTTCTTGACCGCTCCATCGCAAAAGCCATCAAAACACCGATGGAACCACACAGCTCACTTGTGCGGTTAAGCGGAAAGTCGCCGTATGTGCCGGCACACAACTGTGCACATACAACTCGCACTCGCATAAAACTCATCGCACACATCTGATGAGGAGTGCTCCATAACAAAAACAAGTTTGACCATACATTTTGGTACGAATGTAATGATCCAGCAGCAGGTTCACCTACAGCTACCTTGTTACGACTTTTGCCCGGTTCAAGCCACTGCGATTAAATTGGTTCCCACCAATAAGCAGGCCCGAAAGACTGCAAATCAGCGGTCCCCAAGTTTCTCGAAATGGCTCAGTCCCGGGCAGCGACGGGCGGTGTGTACAAAGGGCAGGGACGTAATCAACGCGAGTTGATGACTCGCACTTACTTGGAATTCCTCGTTCACGGAAAATAATTGCAATTTCCGATCCCAATCACGGCAAATTTTCAATGGTTTACCAACTCCTTTCGGAGGAGGACAAGCACGCTGATTTTGCCAGTGTAGCGCGCGTGCAGCCCCGGACATCTAAGGGCATCACAGACCTGTTATTGCTCAATTTCGTGCGGCTGAACACCGAAAATCCCTCTAAGAAGTCATGCACACAGAGACAATGCGCCGACTATTTAGTAGGCCAGAGTCTCGCTCGTTATCGGAATAAACCAGACAAATCGCTCCACGAACTAAGAACGGCCATGCACCACCATCCACCGAATCATGAAAAAGCTATCAATCTGTCAATCCTTACGGTGTCCGGGCCGGGTGAGTTTTCCCGTGTTGAGTCAAATTAAGCCGCAGGCTCCACTCCTGGTGGTGCCCTTCCGTCAATTCCTTTAAGTTTCAGCTTTGCAACCATACTTCCCCCGGAACCGGAAGACTTTCGTTTCCGGGAAGCTCCCCACCAGGGCAAGAATTCCGCCGGCGGATCGCTAGTTGGCATCGTTTACGGTCAGAACTAGGGCGGTATCTGATCGCCTTCGAACCTCTGACTTTCGTTCTTGATTAATGAAGACATTCTTGGCAAATGCTTTCGCTGTAGTTCGTCTTGCTACGGTCCAAGAATTTCACCTCTCACGTAGCAATACGAATGCCCCCGTTTGTCTCTGTTAACCATTATCTCAGTCTATAAAACCAATAAAATAGAACCGAAATCCTCTTCTATTATTCCATGCACGAACATTCAAGCGAAACGCCTGTTTAGAGCACTCTGATTTGTTCAAAGTAAACTTGCAGCAACGGACACTGCACCCCGCGAAGGGCACTGAGCCGCAAAACTGCAGGAAAGCCGACAATAACCAGTACGCATCCGAAGATGGACCAGTCTGTCGGCACAGATCCAACTACGAGCTTTTTAACCGCAGCAATAATTCTATGCATTTTGAGAGCTGGAATTACCGCGGCTGCTGGCACCAGACTTGCCCTCTCATAGATACTCGTTAAAGGGTTTAAATTGTACCCATTCCGATGACCGGCCTCTGTTGAGAACGGTCTCGTTATTTCTCGTCACTACCTCCTCAAATTGTTCTGAGAGTGGGTAATTTGCGCGCCTGCTGCCATCCTTAGACGTAGTGGCCATTTCTCAGGCCCCTTCTCCGGAGTCGAACCCTGATCCTCCGTTACCCGTCACCACCATGGTAGTCAATGACAGTACCATCGAAAGTTGATAAGGCAGATACTTGAAAGACACGTCGCCGGTACAAGACCATGCGATCAGCTTAGTTATTCTGAGTCAACATTGAGCGGCCGAAGCCGCATGGTTTTGTTCTAATAAATGCGCTCTTCCCTTACGGGTTGGAGCTTTGGTGCATGTATTAGCTCTAGAATTACCACAGTTATCCAAGTAGGTAATCAAGATCAAGTAAATTATAGCTGTTGTAATGAGCCGTTCGCGGTTTCACGCTTCAGAGCGTTTATACTTATACATGCATGGCTTAATCTTTGAAATGAACACATCAGTTCAGGCAGGATCAACCAGATAACTGGCTTACAGCTGACACTACCAAACACACTGGACAGTGTAGCTTCCATCTTTTAACGTGTTTAACACACACACACATATGCGACTTTAAGATCGAACACACAATCGGCGCCAAGCGCAGCATATAACGGGGCAAGACAGACATTTTGTCGTCCCGCAACCAGACCCGTAACCGCACCTGACTCTAACTCATGTTGGTGAACGCGCTTCCATAGGCAATACTCGAACTATCGAGTTACTTGTTCCGCTGACCCAGCATCAAATGCTGTAATGGCCATTGGGTTCAGTGTGCCTGTTAGGATTAAGTGCGCAATTGTCCACTTCCATAAGCTAGGGACGTCTACACACAAACATCACAACCAAAAGTGTGCACTCAAATCGCCTGCTTACATATAGACACATATTACTACAGCCAGCTCACAAACTGAGTAATTGCATCGTAGGCTTTTTTCTCCAAATTCCCAAGTGGCTTTAGCCCAAAGCTTTTCCTTCATTTCTACTCTTGTTCACATACAAGCGCTCAAAGCGCTTGTTCTTCCATAATTCTCACCACATAGTATTTTTATGCACCGCAGTGCTCTTTTATGATTTTGACATTACAAGCCAAGATGCCTTAACGCGAGCTTTTTCCAAAAGCCTGCTAGGCAACTCAGCTCGACAGTCACCATCCATGTGAGAAGAGGGATGGGGAACCTCAGTTTATTGAGCTTGCAGTGATCCGAGTCGCTTTCAAACTGCCCCTGGCAGCATGCATACGGCTCCTCAAGACCAAACAAAACCCAAGTGACTCAATTCCGCTCATCAAGCATGAAAACGAGAACTTCTGCTTATTGTCTGTTGTCTACTGTGGAAATTTCACATGTGAAACAACCATAAGGTCTCACAGCTTAAACAGCTCCTGATGCTTCTGCTCTCGAATTTCAATTTTGATTTTTTCCAACCCCTTCTACAATTGGGGTCCGATTACGGAAATATATCCTTTAAGGTGGGGAACCATCGTCGCCAAGCCATTTTGATCTTGGGTACGTGTTTTGAACACTAGAAGAAGAAAATTATTTTTCCCTGATAGCTGATTTTAGTACTAAAACAAGAAAATAATTTTTGTCTGATAGGCGATTTTAATACTAGAAGAAGAAAAAGGTTGATTGACAGGTTTGAATTTTTGACTGACAGGTGATTTTAGCACTAGAAGAAGGAAAAGGTTGATTGACAGGTTTGAATTTTTGATTGACAGGTGATTTGAACACTAAAAGAGGAAAAAGTTTGATTGACAGGTGATTTTTACATTAGTAGAAGAAAAAGTTTGATTGACAGGTTTGAATTTTTGATTGACAGGCGATTTTAGCACTAGAAGAAGGAAAAGGTTGATTGACAGGTTTGAATTTTTGATTGACAGGTGATTTGAACACTAAAATAGGAAAAAGTTTGATTGACAGGTGATTTTTACATTAGTAGAAGAAAAAGTTTGATTGACAGGTTTGAATTTTTGATTGACAGGCGATTTTTACATTAGTAGAAGAAAAAGTTTGATTGACAGATTAAGATATTGGTCAACTAGAGTGAATGATGGCTAGAATTAGTTAAGATATTGGTCAACTAGAGTGAATGTTGGCAAGAATTAGTTAAGATATTGGTCAATTAGGGTGAATGTTGTCAAGAATTAGATAAGATATTGGTCAACTAGGTGAATGACGGCAAGAATTAGTTAAGATATTGGTCAACTAGAGTGAATGTTGGCTAGAATTAGATAAGATATTGGTCAACTAGAGTGAATGATGGCTAGAATTAGTTAAGATATTGGTCAACTAGAGTGAATGTTGGCTAGAATTAGTTAAGATATTGGTCAACTAGTGATGATGAAGCCTAGGTTAAGATATTAGTCAACTAGGATGAATGACGGCAAGAATTAGTTAAGATATTGGTCAACTAGTGATGATGAAGCCTAGGTTAAGATATTAGTCAACTAGAGTGAATGTTGGCTAGAATTAGTTAAGATATTGGTCAATTAGGGTGAATGTTGTCAAGAATTAGATAAGATATTGGTCAACTAGTGATGATGAAGCCTAGGTTAAGATATTAGTCAACTAGAGTGAATGTTGGCTAGAATTAGTTAAGATATTGGTCAACTAGAGTGAATGTTGGCAAGAATTAGTTAAGATATTGGTCAATTAGGGTGAATGTTGTCAAGAATTAGATAAGATATTGGTCAACTAGGTGAATGACGGCAAGAATTAGTTAAGATATTGGTCAACTAGAGTGAATGTTGGCTAGAATTAGATAAGATATTGGTCAACTAGAGTGAATGATGGCTAGAATTAGTTAAGATATTGGTCAACTAGAGTGAATGTTGGCTAGAATTAGTTAAGATATTGGTCAACTAGTGATGATGAAGCCTAGGTTAAGATATTAGTCAATTAGGGTGAATGTTGTCAAGAATTAGATAAGATATTGGTCAACTAGTGATGATGAAGCCTAGGTTAAGATATTAGTCAACTAGAGTGAATGTTGGCTAGAATTAGTTAAGATATTGGTCAACAAGAGTGAATGTTGTCAAGAATTAGATAAGATATTGGTCAACTATAGTGAATGTTGGCAAGAATTAGTTAAGATATTGGTCAACTAGTGATGATGAAGCCTAGGTTAAGATATTAGTCAACTAGAGTGAATGACGGCAAGAATTAGT
>JAQSEB010000022.1:1672500-1682500 GCA_030063045.1 Pratylenchus scribneri | reverse complement strand
TGCCTCATCACAGCCACGGACGAAGACGACTGCTCAGCAACACATAGACACCAGCAGAAGCCGTTTTCTTGACCGCTCCATCGCAAAAGCCATCAAAACACCGATGGAACCACACAGCTCACTTGTGCGGTTAAGCGGAAAGTCGCCGTATGTGCCGGCACACAACTGTGCACATACAACTCGCACTCGCATAAAACTCATCGCACACATCTGATGAGGAGTGCTCCATAACAAAAACAAGTTTGACCATACATTTTGGTACGAATGTAATGATCCAGCAGCAGGTTCACCTACAGCTACCTTGTTACGACTTTTGCCCGGTTCAAGCCACTGCGATTAAATTGGTTCCCACCAATAAGCAGGCCCGAAAGACTGCAAATCAGCGGTCCCCAAGTTTCTCGAAATGGCTCAGTCCCGGGCAGCGACGGGCGGTGTGTACAAAGGGCAGGGACGTAATCAACGCGAGTTGATGACTCGCACTTACTTGGAATTCCTCGTTCACGGAAAATAATTGCAATTTCCGATCCCAATCACGGCAAATTTTCAATGGTTTACCAACTCCTTTCGGAGGAGGACAAGCACGCTGATTTTGCCAGTGTAGCGCGCGTGCAGCCCCGGACATCTAAGGGCATCACAGACCTGTTATTGCTCAATTTCGTGCGGCTGAACACCGAAAATCCCTCTAAGAAGTCATGCACACAGAGACAATGCGCCGACTATTTAGTAGGCCAGAGTCTCGCTCGTTATCGGAATAAACCAGACAAATCGCTCCACGAACTAAGAACGGCCATGCACCACCATCCACCGAATCATGAAAAAGCTATCAATCTGTCAATCCTTACGGTGTCCGGGCCGGGTGAGTTTTCCCGTGTTGAGTCAAATTAAGCCGCAGGCTCCACTCCTGGTGGTGCCCTTCCGTCAATTCCTTTAAGTTTCAGCTTTGCAACCATACTTCCCCCGGAACCGGAAGACTTTCGTTTCCGGGAAGCTCCCCACCAGGGCAAGAATTCCGCCGGCGGATCGCTAGTTGGCATCGTTTACGGTCAGAACTAGGGCGGTATCTGATCGCCTTCGAACCTCTGACTTTCGTTCTTGATTAATGAAGACATTCTTGGCAAATGCTTTCGCTGTAGTTCGTCTTGCTACGGTCCAAGAATTTCACCTCTCACGTAGCAATACGAATGCCCCCGTTTGTCTCTGTTAACCATTATCTCAGTCTATAAAACCAATAAAATAGAACCGAAATCCTCTTCTATTATTCCATGCACGAACATTCAAGCGAAACGCCTGTTTAGAGCACTCTGATTTGTTCAAAGTAAACTTGCAGCAACGGACACTGCACCCCGCGAAGGGCACTGAGCCGCAAAACTGCAGGAAAGCCGACAATAACCAGTACGCATCCGAAGATGGACCAGTCTGTCGGCACAGATCCAACTACGAGCTTTTTAACCGCAGCAATAATTCTATGCATTTTGAGAGCTGGAATTACCGCGGCTGCTGGCACCAGACTTGCCCTCTCATAGATACTCGTTAAAGGGTTTAAATTGTACCCATTCCGATGACCGGCCTCTGTTGAGAACGGTCTCGTTATTTCTCGTCACTACCTCCTCAAATTGTTCTGAGAGTGGGTAATTTGCGCGCCTGCTGCCATCCTTAGACGTAGTGGCCATTTCTCAGGCCCCTTCTCCGGAGTCGAACCCTGATCCTCCGTTACCCGTCACCACCATGGTAGTCAATGACAGTACCATCGAAAGTTGATAAGGCAGATACTTGAAAGACACGTCGCCGGTACAAGACCATGCGATCAGCTTAGTTATTCTGAGTCAACATTGAGCGGCCGAAGCCGCATGGTTTTGTTCTAATAAATGCGCTCTTCCCTTACGGGTTGGAGCTTTGGTGCATGTATTAGCTCTAGAATTACCACAGTTATCCAAGTAGGTAATCAAGATCAAGTAAATTATAGCTGTTGTAATGAGCCGTTCGCGGTTTCACGCTTCAGAGCGTTTATACTTATACATGCATGGCTTAATCTTTGAAATGAACACATCAGTTCAGGCAGGATCAACCAGATAACTGGCTTACAGCTGACACTACCAAACACACTGGACAGTGTAGCTTCCATCTTTTAACGTGTTTAACACACACACACATATGCGACTTTAAGATCGAACACACAATCGGCGCCAAGCGCAGCATATAACGGGGCAAGACAGACATTTTGTCGTCCCGCAACCAGACCCGTAACCGCACCTGACTCTAACTCATGTTGGTGAACGCGCTTCCATAGGCAATACTCGAACTATCGAGTTACTTGTTCCGCTGACCCAGCATCAAATGCTGTAATGGCCATTGGGTTCAGTGTGCCTGTTAGGATTAAGTGCGCAATTGTCCACTTCCATAAGCTAGGGACGTCTACACACAAACATCACAACCAAAAGTGTGCACTCAAATCGCCTGCTTACATATAGACACATATTACTACAGCCAGCTCACAAACTGAGTAATTGCATCGTAGGCTTTTTTCTCCAAATTCCCAAGTGGCTTTAGCCCAAAGCTTTTCCTTCATTTCTACTCTTGTTCACATACAAGCGCTCAAAGCGCTTGTTCTTCCATAATTCTCACCACATAGTATTTTTATGCACCGCAGTGCTCTTTTATGATTTTGACATTACAAGCCAAGATGCCTTAACGCGAGCTTTTTCCAAAAGCCTGCTAGGCAACTCAGCTCGACAGTCACCATCCATGTGAGAAGAGGGATGGGGAACCTCAGTTTATTGAGCTTGCAGTGATCCGAGTCGCTTTCAAACTGCCCCTGGCAGCATGCATACGGCTCCTCAAGACCAAACAAAACCCAAGTGACTCAATTCCGCTCATCAAGCATGAAAACGAGAACTTCTGCTTATTGTCTGTTGTCTACTGTGGAAATTTCACATGTGAAACAACCATAAGGTCTCACAGCTTAAACAGCTCCTGATGCTTCTGCTCTCGAATTTCAATTTTGATTTTTTCCAACCCCTTCTACAATTGGGGTCCGATTACGGAAATATATCCTTTAAGGTGGGGAACCATCGTCGCCAAGCCATTTTGATCTTGGGTACGTGTTTTGAACACTAGAAGAAGAAAATTATTTTTCCCTGATAGCTGATTTTAGTACTAAAACAAGAAAATAATTTTTGTCTGATAGGCGATTTTAATACTAGAAGAAGAAAAAGGTTGATTGACAGGTTTGAATTTTTGACTGACAGGTGATTTTAGCACTAGAAGAAGGAAAAGGTTGATTGACAGGTTTGAATTTTTGATTGACAGGTGATTTGAACACTAAAAGAGGAAAAAGTTTGATTGACAGGTGATTTTTACATTAGTAGAAGAAAAAGTTTGATTGACAGGTTTGAATTTTTGATTGACAGGCGATTTTAGCACTAGAAGAAGGAAAAGGTTGATTGACAGGTTTGAATTTTTGATTGACAGGTGATTTGAACACTAAAAGAGGAAAAAGTTTGATTGACAGGTGATTTTTACATTAGTAGAAGAAAAAGTTTGATTGACAGGTTTGAATTTTTGATTGACAGGCGATTTTTACATTAGTAGAAGAAAAAGTTTGATTGACAGATTAAGATATTGGTCAACTAGAGTGAATGATGGCTAGAATTAGTTAAGATATTGGTCAACTAGAGTGAATGTTGGCAAGAATTAGTTAAGATATTGGTCAATTAGGGTGAATGTTGTCAAGAATTAGATAAGATATTGGTCAACTAGGTGAATGACGGCAAGAATTAGTTAAGATATTGGTCAACTAGAGTGAATGTTGGCTAGAATTAGATAAGATATTGGTCAACTAGAGTGAATGATGGCTAGAATTAGTTAAGATATTGGTCAACTAGAGTGAATGTTGGCTAGAATTAGTTAAGATATTGGTCAACTAGTGATGATGAAGCCTAGGTTAAGATATTAGTCAACTAGGATGAATGACGGCAAGAATTAGTTAAGATATTGGTCAACTAGTGATGATGAAGCCTAGGTTAAGATATTAGTCAACTAGAGTGAATGTTGGCTAGAATTAGTTAAGATATTGGTCAATTAGGGTGAATGTTGTCAAGAATTAGATAAGATATTGGTCAACTAGTGATGATGAAGCCTAGGTTAAGATATTAGTCAACTAGAGTGAATGTTGGCTAGAATTAGTTAAGATATTGGTCAACTAGAGTGAATGTTGGCAAGAATTAGTTAAGATATTGGTCAATTAGGGTGAATGTTGTCAAGAATTAGATAAGATATTGGTCAACTAGGTGAATGACGGCAAGAATTAGTTAAGATATTGGTCAACTAGAGTGAATGTTGGCTAGAATTAGATAAGATATTGGTCAACTAGAGTGAATGATGGCTAGAATTAGTTAAGATATTGGTCAACTAGAGTGAATGTTGGCTAGAATTAGTTAAGATATTGGTCAACTAGTGATGATGAAGCCTAGGTTAAGATATTAGTCAATTAGGGTGAATGTTGTCAAGAATTAGATAAGATATTGGTCAACTAGTGATGATGAAGCCTAGGTTAAGATATTAGTCAACTAGAGTGAATGTTGGCTAGAATTAGTTAAGATATTGGTCAACAAGAGTGAATGTTGTCAAGAATTAGATAAGATATTGGTCAACTATAGTGAATGTTGGCAAGAATTAGTTAAGATATTGGTCAACTAGTGATGATGAAGCCTAGGTTAAGATATTAGTCAACTAGAGTGAATGACGGCAAGAATTAGTTAAGATATTAGTCAACTAGGATGAATGTTGGCAAGAATTAGTTAAGATATTGGTCAACTATAGTGAATGTTGGCAAGAATTAGTTAAGATATTGGTCAACTAGTGATGATGAAGCCTAGGTTAAGATATTAGTCAACTAGAGTGAATGTTGGCTAGAATTAGTTAAGATATTGGTCAACTAGTATTGATGAAGCCTAGGTTAAGATATTAGTCAACTAAGGTGAATGATGGCAAGAATTAGCTAAGATATTTGTCAACTAGGATGAATTTCGGCTAGAAGAACAAATGTTCCTAACTTCTGATCTCCCCACTAATTAGTTAGGAGAGCATTTGGCTACCTACCACAAGCCATAGTTACTCCCAACTTTTCTTCTTCTAGTGTTCATAATAGCTATCAACTATAATTTTATATGTCCTTATAGTGTGTACAAACACACTAGTAGTAACCAATGGCAAACACATTTTTGTTCTACTAGTGTACACGAATACTAGTAAGCAAAATCCAAGTTGATATGCCCTCGGGGCACAAATAGTCCGAGTTGAGATATGCCCTCGGGGACAAATTGTCCGAGTTGAGAAATGCCCCCGGGGCACAAATTTTCGGAAACACAACAAATGTAAAACAAACGATTGTGTGATTTAAACACAACTGTTGAGTAACGGAAATGAAAAACGATTTTGTGATTTATATTTTCAACTTGTTTGTTTGGCCTTTGCTGCTCGAAAAATAGTGATGGAACAAAAGATTGAGGGGTAAAGAAGACAAATCATCCGATCAAGGGCTAAGTCTCAACAGATCGCAGTATAAAAGCTGCTCTACTGGGTACAACCCCCCGACCAGTAATCAAGTCGTATACAAGTGATCTTGCGCCCCGACGTTCCACCATGCACGAAGAGTGCTACGGCTTTGGCAGCCTACGCCGCAACCGAGTAGCAACAGTGCAAGCACTGCTAGCGCACCCGTAGTGTCTAGACGGCCTTAGCCGGTGCCTTAGGATCGACTGACCCACATTCAACTGCTGTTCACGTGGAACCCTTCTCCACTTCAGTCTTCAAGGATCTCACTTGAATATTTGCTACTACCACCAAGATCTGCACTAGTGGAAGCTCCAGCCGGGCCTACGCCCAAAGCCTTCAACGCAACCACCACGACCCTCCTACACGTCAAAGCCAGACAACTTTATGGTGAAAGTGTTCAAGCCATTGACGGTGAAGTATAGGTGGCCCGCTCCAGCGCCATCCATTTTCAGGGCTAGTTGATTCGGCAGGTGAGTTGTTACACACTCCTTAGCGGATTCCGACTTCCATGGCCACCGTCCTGCTGTCTATATCAACCAACACCTTTTATGGGGTCTAATGAGCGGGCACTTTGGCACCTTAACTCCACGTTTGGTTCATCCCACATCGCCAGTTCTGCTTACCAAAAATGGCCCACTTGGAGCTCGGCATTCAACGCCAAAGTTCAACATTCAAGCAACTTCGACATCATACCCATTTAGAGTTTGAGAATAGGTTAAGGACATTTCGTCCCCAAGTCCTCTAATCATTCGCTTTACCGAGTATAACTGCTGCACAGAGTGAGCTCCAGCTATCCTGGGGGAAACTTCGGAGGGAACCAGCTACTAGATGGTTCGATTAGTCTTTCGCCCCTATACCCAAGTCAGACGATCGATTTGCACGTCAGAATCGCTTCGGACTTCCACCAGAGTTTCCTCTGGCTTTATCCTGCTCAGGAATAGTTCACCATCTTTCGGGTCTCATCGCGTACGCTCTTCCTCCACCCCACTGCAAGCAGTCAGGATGGGGCCATGCTGCTCCTGGCCACCGCAGTGACCTGGGTCGCACATCAGTTCCGAGCGGATACATTTACTTTCATTGCGCCTTTGGGTTTTCAACGCCCAATGACTCGCGCACACGATAAACTCCTTGGTCCGTGTTTCAAGACGGGTCGGAAAGATGACCAGCTTTTACGCCGAGATTGAACATGGAGTGAGCTCGGCCAGGACCGAACTGGTGGCACAGTACGTGTCGCATGCGACCGCCACCGACACCCAGCTCGGCACCCAACCAGGCTCGCAAAGCCTTGTTCGACCGTAAAAACACCTAGAACGAACAGAAATCCCCAGGCCCGGGTACCAGCAAGCTGGCCTCAAAGCCAAGTTCATTCCGCCATCCCAGATGCCTCGACGCACTCCACTTGCAAATGCACAACACAGCCACCGACCGACTAGTCAAAGCCCCAATCTGGAGGTCAGCGACGCATCGGTAGCGACCGCATAAGCTGAATGCAAGCCAGATACGCTAGCTCTGTCCGTTTCCATCTCATCGGTTTCACGTCCTCTTTAACTCTCTCTTCAAAGTGCTTTTCAACTTTCCCTCACGGTACTTGTTCGCTATCGGTCTCGTGGTCATATTCAGTCTTAGATGAAGTTTACCACCCGCTTTGGGCTGCGATCCCAAACAACCCGACTCCAAGGCATACGAAAATGTGCTAGCCAGCAAATCCATTGTACAGGTCTTGCACCTTCTTTGGAGCCCCAGTCAAGGGAAACTTGAACGGATCGGCCAACACAAGCTCGCAACCTATACGCTACACCTCATTGCGCCAGGGGCACAACGATTTAGCGCTGGACTCTTCCCAGTTCACTCGCCGTTACTACGGGAATCCTTGTTAGTTTCTTTTCCTCCGCTTACTGATATGCTTAAGTTCAGCGGGTATTCACGTCTGAGTTCAGGTCGAAAATTCGATGTAGTGAGTGAAAAAAAAACACACAAACACTCAAAGTCACACACGAACACCCACACATGGTTCGGCCAGATGCGATTCGAGAGGTGTCTGCCCCGATGAACACTACGACTATAATTTAGTAATCCCAATTACTAAGTCGAGTGCTCTACCCCGCATCACACCAATAGTGTGCAACTTTTGCATGAATTATAGCTACACTTCACAGGCAATTAGTGAAGCTATCTCTGTTTTATACGCATTCATATGCGTTTTAGGGTTTACGACCCTGAACCAGGCGTACCAAGGGATAAGACTCCCATGGTGCAATGTGCATTCGAAGCTTTTGTGTTCAAGGTTTCTGCAGTTCACACTATTTATCGCAGTTAGCTGCGTTCTTCATCGACCCACGAGCCGAGTGATCCACCGATAAGACTAGAATTTTCCATTTGTCATAAAAAAAATATTGGAAAAAATGGGGTGCTGGCGTCCCACACACTATAAATGGGCTCATCAAGTCTTAAGCCATGCATACACACACCGTATACAGGCCCTACCGCATTGCCTCATCACAGCCACGGACGAAGACGACTGCTCAGCAACACATAGACACCAGCAGAAGCCGTTTTCTTGACCGCTCCATCGCAAAAGCCATCAAAACACCGATGGAACCACACAGCTCACTTGTGCGGTTAAGCGGAAAGTCGCCGTATGTGCCGGCACACAACTGTGCACATACAACTCGCACTCGCATAAAACTCATCGCACACATCTGATGAGGAGTGCTCCATAACAAAAACAAGTTTGACCATACATTTTGGTACGAATGTAATGATCCAGCAGCAGGTTCACCTACAGCTACCTTGTTACGACTTTTGCCCGGTTCAAGCCACTGCGATTAAATTGGTTCCCACCAATAAGCAGGCCCGAAAGACTGCAAATCAGCGGTCCCCAAGTTTCTCGAAATGGCTCAGTCCCGGGCAGCGACGGGCGGTGTGTACAAAGGGCAGGGACGTAATCAACGCGAGTTGATGACTCGCACTTACTTGGAATTCCTCGTTCACGGAAAATAATTGCAATTTCCGATCCCAATCACGGCAAATTTTCAATGGTTTACCAACTCCTTTCGGAGGAGGACAAGCACGCTGATTTTGCCAGTGTAGCGCGCGTGCAGCCCCGGACATCTAAGGGCATCACAGACCTGTTATTGCTCAATTTCGTGCGGCTGAACACCGAAAATCCCTCTAAGAAGTCATGCACACAGAGACAATGCGCCGACTATTTAGTAGGCCAGAGTCTCGCTCGTTATCGGAATAAACCAGACAAATCGCTCCACGAACTAAGAACGGCCATGCACCACCATCCACCGAATCATGAAAAAGCTATCAATCTGTCAATCCTTACGGTGTCCGGGCCGGGTGAGTTTTCCCGTGTTGAGTCAAATTAAGCCGCAGGCTCCACTCCTGGTGGTGCCCTTCCGTCAATTCCTTTAAGTTTCAGCTTTGCAACCATACTTCCCCCGGAACCGGAAGACTTTCGTTTCCGGGAAGCTCCCCACCAGGGCAAGAATTCCGCCGGCGGATCGCTAGTTGGCATCGTTTACGGTCAGAACTAGGGCGGTATCTGATCGCCTTCGAACCTCTGACTTTCGTTCTTGATTAATGAAGACATTCTTGGCAAATGCTTTCGCTGTAGTTCGTCTTGCTACGGTCCAAGAATTTCACCTCTCACGTAGCAATACGAATGCCCCCGTTTGTCTCTGTTAACCATTATCTCAGTCTATAAAACCAATAAAATAGAACCGAAATCCTCTTCTATTATTCCATGCACGAACATTCAAGCGAAACGCCTGTTTAGAGCACTCTGATTTGTTCAAAGTAAACTTGCAGCAACGGACACTGCACCCCGCGAAGGGCACTGAGCCGCAAAACTGCAGGAAAGCCGACAATAACCAGTACGCATCCGAAGATGGACCAGTCTGTCGGCACAGATCCAACTACGAGCTTTTTAACCGCAGCAATAATTCTATGCATTTTGAGAGCTGGAATTACCGCGGCTGCTGGCACCAGACTTGCCCTCTCATAGATACTCGTTAAAGGGTTTAAATTGTACCCATTCCGATGACCGGCCTCTGTTGAGAACGGTCTCGTTATTTCTCGTCACTACCTCCTCAAATTGTTCTGAGAGTGGGTAATTTGCGCGCCTGCTGCCATCCTTAGACGTAGTGGCCATTTCTCAGGCCCCTTCTCCGGAGTCGAACCCTGATCCTCCGTTACCCGTCACCACCATGGTAGTCAATGACAGTACCATCGAAAGTTGATAAGGCAGATACTTGAAAGACACGTCGCCGGTACAAGACCATGCGATCAGCTTAGTTATTCTGAGTCAACATTGAGCGGCCGAAGCCGCATGGTTTTGTTCTAATAAATGCGCTCTTCCCTTACGGGTTGGAGCTTTGGTGCATGTATTAGCTCTAGAATTACCACAGTTATCCAAGTAGGTAATCAAGATCAAGTAAAT
>JAQSEB010000022.1:1665000-1667500 GCA_030063045.1 Pratylenchus scribneri | reverse complement strand
GCAAATCCATTGTACAGGTCTTGCACCTTCTTTGGAGCCCCAGTCAAGGGAAACTTGAACGGATCGGCCAACACAAGCTCGCAACCTATACGCTACACCTCATTGCGCCAGGGGCACAACGATTTAGCGCTGGACTCTTCCCAGTTCACTCGCCGTTACTACGGGAATCCTTGTTAGTTTCTTTTCCTCCGCTTACTGATATGCTTCATTCAAGTCATCTTCGGCCATATCAATTTGAACCAATTCGAACAAGCATTCCGGAATTTGATTCTTATAAAATTCCAATGCCCGAAGAGTGTTCATCATTGAATCTGCCGTTGTTGTTTCTTCTTCTTCAGGCATCGTTTTCGTCGATGGCATCATTTCCTTAAATATACATAATTTAACATTCAAATACAGGTAGTATTTGTATTGTACTTGTCTGCGGTAAGGATGTCCCAATCGGGCGTCGTCGCTTGTAGCTCGTTAATTACTAAACTGATTTTGATGATTTTAGAATCAAATAATAGAGCGAGCTTTTGGCTATCGATTGATATAAAATTTATTTAGTTTAATTCAGAATTAGCATTGTTGTACTAAAAAAATCATTAAATAAAATCATTATTATAAATTTGCGAATTTTTCAGGGTTTTTTGAACACAACTCGGCTAATTCTGAACTAAACCAAAAATAAATTTTATATCTATCGATAGCCAGAAGTACACACTTTAATTTGATATGAAAATTATCAATATCGGTTTAGCTCTTAGTTAGCTACAAGTGCCGTCGCCTAGTTGGGATGTTCATCAGTTGACCGTATCCCCTTGTCTGTTATCTTTTATTTACCATAGCAGATGTTTTAGAAATGAAGAGTCTACCCCTTATAGGTGATTAGGATTAGGGTTAATGCTGATGATAACTTATTCCTGAATGACCGTAACCCTATATTCAGATGACTCAAAGGTTTCACCTTCACGGCATTCCCTCCCCAGTTGACCCAATAAAAATCTGCTAGTAAATAACTGACAAGTAACCCAAATATATTTGTGATTTTATCTACCTCTGTTGTTGTTGTTTCTTCAGGCATTGATTCCGTGGATGGTGTCATTTGCTTAAAAATATAATTTTACATTTTCAAATATATTTGTGATTATCCACCTCCATTGTTGTTGCTTCAGATTCCGGTGCCACTGAAGAAATCATCTTTTCTTCTTCTGTTGATGACATTGGCATTTCCGAAGTTGTTTCAGTTTCGACAGCAGATGTGGTCAACTCCTTTCCAGCGGATGGTTTTGTAGTCTCCGTTGACACTTCTTCAACTTTTGTGGTGGTGGTCATCGGTTCAGCAGATATAGTTTCTGATGGCGGAGGTGGAATTGAGACTTCGCTATTGTTTTTTCCTTCGGGTGCTTCAGGTTCATCAGGCACATTGCCATTAGGTTCATTGCCTGGTTGGGCTTGTTGACTAGTAGCCGATGTTGGGGGTTCAGCTTCAACAGCCGGAGTGGAGGATGCTGGCTCTCCCGCCGGTTGTTCACCCGATGGTTGATTCACAGAATTATTGCCATTATTCGGTAGTTTCCATGGCAATGGCAATCCATTTGGTAATGGTTTGAGGACAGATGGCACAGTTTCATTGCCGGGAGGAGGTGGAGAAGGTTTTGCTGGTGCATCGGGTGGAGATTCCGGCTTATTGGGCATTGATGTCTCATCGTCACAATGGATTTCATTGAAAAGGAAAAGAAGGAAAAATCCAACAAAAATGATTTTATTCATTTTGATCGGATAAATTGGGAAATTTTTAGGAATGATTTTGACTTTAGTCACCTCTACATTTATAAGAAGAATAATTAATTGAAAAAATTAATTCAATTGGAATATTTTAAATAAAAATTCCACTTTGCTTACGTGGATTCACTGACTGAATTAATTAAAGCATTTATTTAGAAAAGTGATCACTTTAGAGTGGGGGCGTTAAAATGATGGAGAAATAAAAAAATGTGGAAAGATAAAATGGATGGTAAAAAATACAATTTTATTATTTTTTTCTATTTAATTGTAAATAAAATACAGGATGATCTTTAATCTGGCGAAAAAATTGAAAATGGCGAAAAGATTCTAGCGGTTTAGTGGTTTCTCTTTTCTCCTAGATCCCCAATTTATACCCAATCTATAGATCTCATCAAGAGGCATCGGGTATATAATTTTTCATGGTTTGATAAAAAATTAAGGGTATTAAACCACTTAAACCATCGTACGAGTTTTTGGCTCAAAATCCATTAAACCATGACAAACTATATACCATTCAATGCATCTTCTAAACGAGCTCTATCGAATGGATATATGGTTTGGGGGTCTAGGAAAATCACTAAACCAAACCGTTATACTCTTTTTGCCAATTTTCAATTTTTTCGCCATTTTAAATATTTCCATAAAATAAATATTAAAATATTAATAATTTATTCATTTCATTCCGAAAGAAGGAGTGCAAAATCCACATGAAACTGGGCATTGGGCAACC
>JAQSEB010000022.1:1655000-1660000 GCA_030063045.1 Pratylenchus scribneri | reverse complement strand
AGGCCCGGGTACCAGCAAGCTGGCCTCAAAGCCAAGTTCATTCCGCCATCCCAGATGCCTCGACGCACTCCACTTGCAAATGCACAACACAGCCACCGACCGACTAGTCAAAGCCCCAATCTGGAGGTCAGCGACGCATCGGTAGCGACCGCATAAGCTGAATGCAAGCCAGATACGCTAGCTCTGTCCGTTTCCATCTCATCGGTTTCACGTCCTCTTTAACTCTCTCTTCAAAGTGCTTTTCAACTTTCCCTCACGGTACTTGTTCGCTATCGGTCTCGTGGTCATATTCAGTCTTAGATGAAGTTTACCACCCGCTTTGGGCTGCGATCCCAAACAACCCGACTCCAAGGCATACGAAAATGTGCTAGCCAGCAAATCCATTGTACAGGTCTTGCACCTTCTTTGGAGCCCCAGTCAAGGGAAACTTGAACGGATCGGCCAACACAAGCTCGCAACCTATACGCTACACCTCATTGCGCCAGGGGCACAACGATTTAGCGCTGGACTCTTCCCAGTTCACTCGCCGTTACTACGGGAATCCTTGTTAGTTTCTTTTCCTCCGCTTACTGATATGCTTAAGTTCAGCGGGTATTCACGTCTGAGTTCAGGTCGAAAATTCGATGTAGTGAGTGAAAAAAAAACACACAAACACTCAAAGTCACACACGAACACCCACACATGGTTCGGCCAGATGCGATTCGAGAGGTGTCTGCCCCGATGAACACTACGACTATAATTTAGTAATCCCAATTACTAAGTCGAGTGCTCTACCCCGCATCACACCAATAGTGTGCAACTTTTGCATGAATTATAGCTACACTTCACAGGCAATTAGTGAAGCTATCTCTGTTTTATACGCATTCATATGCGTTTTAGGGTTTACGACCCTGAACCAGGCGTACCAAGGGATAAGACTCCCATGGTGCAATGTGCATTCGAAGCTTTTGTGTTCAAGGTTTCTGCAGTTCACACTATTTATCGCAGTTAGCTGCGTTCTTCATCGACCCACGAGCCGAGTGATCCACCGATAAGACTAGAATTTTCCATTTGTCATAAAAAAAATATTGGAAAAAATGGGGTGCTGGCGTCCCACACACTATAAATGGGCTCATCAAGTCTTAAGCCATGCATACACACACCGTATACAGGCCCTACCGCATTGCCTCATCACAGCCACGGACGAAGACGACTGCTCAGCAACACATAGACACCAGCAGAAGCCGTTTTCTTGACCGCTCCATCGCAAAAGCCATCAAAACACCGATGGAACCACACAGCTCACTTGTGCGGTTAAGCGGAAAGTCGCCGTATGTGCCGGCACACAACTGTGCACATACAACTCGCACTCGCATAAAACTCATCGCACACATCTGATGAGGAGTGCTCCATAACAAAAACAAGTTTGACCATACATTTTGGTACGAATGTAATGATCCAGCAGCAGGTTCACCTACAGCTACCTTGTTACGACTTTTGCCCGGTTCAAGCCACTGCGATTAAATTGGTTCCCACCAATAAGCAGGCCCGAAAGACTGCAAATCAGCGGTCCCCAAGTTTCTCGAAATGGCTCAGTCCCGGGCAGCGACGGGCGGTGTGTACAAAGGGCAGGGACGTAATCAACGCGAGTTGATGACTCGCACTTACTTGGAATTCCTCGTTCACGGAAAATAATTGCAATTTCCGATCCCAATCACGGCAAATTTTCAATGGTTTACCAACTCCTTTCGGAGGAGGACAAGCACGCTGATTTTGCCAGTGTAGCGCGCGTGCAGCCCCGGACATCTAAGGGCATCACAGACCTGTTATTGCTCAATTTCGTGCGGCTGAACACCGAAAATCCCTCTAAGAAGTCATGCACACAGAGACAATGCGCCGACTATTTAGTAGGCCAGAGTCTCGCTCGTTATCGGAATAAACCAGACAAATCGCTCCACGAACTAAGAACGGCCATGCACCACCATCCACCGAATCATGAAAAAGCTATCAATCTGTCAATCCTTACGGTGTCCGGGCCGGGTGAGTTTTCCCGTGTTGAGTCAAATTAAGCCGCAGGCTCCACTCCTGGTGGTGCCCTTCCGTCAATTCCTTTAAGTTTCAGCTTTGCAACCATACTTCCCCCGGAACCGGAAGACTTTCGTTTCCGGGAAGCTCCCCACCAGGGCAAGAATTCCGCCGGCGGATCGCTAGTTGGCATCGTTTACGGTCAGAACTAGGGCGGTATCTGATCGCCTTCGAACCTCTGACTTTCGTTCTTGATTAATGAAGACATTCTTGGCAAATGCTTTCGCTGTAGTTCGTCTTGCTACGGTCCAAGAATTTCACCTCTCACGTAGCAATACGAATGCCCCCGTTTGTCTCTGTTAACCATTATCTCAGTCTATAAAACCAATAAAATAGAACCGAAATCCTCTTCTATTATTCCATGCACGAACATTCAAGCGAAACGCCTGTTTAGAGCACTCTGATTTGTTCAAAGTAAACTTGCAGCAACGGACACTGCACCCCGCGAAGGGCACTGAGCCGCAAAACTGCAGGAAAGCCGACAATAACCAGTACGCATCCGAAGATGGACCAGTCTGTCGGCACAGATCCAACTACGAGCTTTTTAACCGCAGCAATAATTCTATGCATTTTGAGAGCTGGAATTACCGCGGCTGCTGGCACCAGACTTGCCCTCTCATAGATACTCGTTAAAGGGTTTAAATTGTACCCATTCCGATGACCGGCCTCTGTTGAGAACGGTCTCGTTATTTCTCGTCACTACCTCCTCAAATTGTTCTGAGAGTGGGTAATTTGCGCGCCTGCTGCCATCCTTAGACGTAGTGGCCATTTCTCAGGCCCCTTCTCCGGAGTCGAACCCTGATCCTCCGTTACCCGTCACCACCATGGTAGTCAATGACAGTACCATCGAAAGTTGATAAGGCAGATACTTGAAAGACACGTCGCCGGTACAAGACCATGCGATCAGCTTAGTTATTCTGAGTCAACATTGAGCGGCCGAAGCCGCATGGTTTTGTTCTAATAAATGCGCTCTTCCCTTACGGGTTGGAGCTTTGGTGCATGTATTAGCTCTAGAATTACCACAGTTATCCAAGTAGGTAATCAAGATCAAGTAAATTATAGCTGTTGTAATGAGCCGTTCGCGGTTTCACGCTTCAGAGCGTTTATACTTATACATGCATGGCTTAATCTTTGAAATGAACACATCAGTTCAGGCAGGATCAACCAGATAACTGGCTTACAGCTGACACTACCAAACACACTGGACAGTGTAGCTTCCATCTTTTAACGTGTTTAACACACACACACATATGCGACTTTAAGATCGAACACACAATCGGCGCCAAGCGCAGCATATAACGGGGCAAGACAGACATTTTGTCGTCCCGCAACCAGACCCGTAACCGCACCTGACTCTAACTCATGTTGGTGAACGCGCTTCCATAGGCAATACTCGAACTATCGAGTTACTTGTTCCGCTGACCCAGCATCAAATGCTGTAATGGCCATTGGGTTCAGTGTGCCTGTTAGGATTAAGTGCGCAATTGTCCACTTCCATAAGCTAGGGACGTCTACACACAAACATCACAACCAAAAGTGTGCACTCAAATCGCCTGCTTACATATAGACACATATTACTACAGCCAGCTCACAAACTGAGTAATTGCATCGTAGGCTTTTTTCTCCAAATTCCCAAGTGGCTTTAGCCCAAAGCTTTTCCTTCATTTCTACTCTTGTTCACATACAAGCGCTCAAAGCGCTTGTTCTTCCATAATTCTCACCACATAGTATTTTTATGCACCGCAGTGCTCTTTTATGATTTTGACATTACAAGCCAAGATGCCTTAACGCGAGCTTTTTCCAAAAGCCTGCTAGGCAACTCAGCTCGACAGTCACCATCCATGTGAGAAGAGGGATGGGGAACCTCAGTTTATTGAGCTTGCAGTGATCCGAGTCGCTTTCAAACTGCCCCTGGCAGCATGCATACGGCTCCTCAAGACCAAACAAAACCCAAGTGACTCAATTCCGCTCATCAAGCATGAAAACGAGAACTTCTGCTTATTGTCTGTTGTCTACTGTGGAAATTTCACATGTGAAACAACCATAAGGTCTCACAGCTTAAACAGCTCCTGATGCTTCTGCTCTCGAATTTCAATTTTGATTTTTTCCAACCCCTTCTACAATTGGGGTCCGATTACGGAAATATATCCTTTAAGGTGGGGAACCATCGTCGCCAAGCCATTTTGATCTTGGGTACGTGTTTTGAACACTAGAAGAAGAAAATTATTTTTCCCTGATAGCTGATTTTAGTACTAAAACAAGAAAATAATTTTTGTCTGATAGGCGATTTTAATACTAGAAGAAGAAAAAGGTTGATTGACAGGTTTGAATTTTTGACTGACAGGTGATTTTAGCACTAGAAGAAGGAAAAGGTTGATTGACAGGTTTGAATTTTTGATTGACAGGTGATTTGAACACTAAAAGAGGAAAAAGTTTGATTGACAGGTGATTTTTACATTAGTAGAAGAAAAAGTTTGATTGACAGGTTTGAATTTTTGATTGACAGGCGATTTTAGCACTAGAAGAAGGAAAAGGTTGATTGACAGGTTTGAATTTTTGATTGACAGGTGATTTGAACACTAAAAGAGGAAAAAGTTTGATTGACAGGTGATTTTTACATTAGTAGAAGAAAAAGTTTGATTGACAGGTTTGAATTTTTGATTGACAGGCGATTTTTACATTAGTAGAAGAAAAAGTTTGATTGACAGATTAAGATATTGGTCAACTAGAGTGAATGATGGCTAGAATTAGTTAAGATATTGGTCAACTAGAGTGAATGTTGGCAAGAATTAGTTAAGATATTGGTCAATTAGGGTGAATGTTGTCAAGAATTAGATAAGATATTGGTCAACTAGGTGAATGACGGCAAGAATTAGTTAAGATATTGGTCAACTAGAGTGAATGTTGGCTAGAATTAGATAAGATATTGGTCAACT
>JAQSEB010000022.1:1647500-1650000 GCA_030063045.1 Pratylenchus scribneri | reverse complement strand
ACTCTCTCTTCAAAGTGCTTTTCAACTTTCCCTCACGGTACTTGTTCGCTATCGGTCTCGTGGTCATATTCAGTCTTAGATGAAGTTTACCACCCGCTTTGGGCTGCGATCCCAAACAACCCGACTCCAAGGCATACGAAAATGTGCTAGCCAGCAAATCCATTGTACAGGTCTTGCACCTTCTTTGGAGCCCCAGTCAAGGGAAACTTGAACGGATCGGCCAACACAAGCTCGCAACCTATACGCTACACCTCATTGCGCCAGGGGCACAACGATTTAGCGCTGGACTCTTCCCAGTTCACTCGCCGTTACTACGGGAATCCTTGTTAGTTTCTTTTCCTCCGCTTACTGATATGCTTAAGTTCAGCGGGTATTCACGTCTGAGTTCAGGTCGAAAATTCGATGTAGTGAGTGAAAAAAAAACACACAAACACTCAAAGTCACACACGAACACCCACACATGGTTCGGCCAGATGCGATTCGAGAGGTGTCTGCCCCGATGAACACTACGACTATAATTTAGTAATCCCAATTACTAAGTCGAGTGCTCTACCCCGCATCACACCAATAGTGTGCAACTTTTGCATGAATTATAGCTACACTTCACAGGCAATTAGTGAAGCTATCTCTGTTTTATACGCATTCATATGCGTTTTAGGGTTTACGACCCTGAACCAGGCGTACCAAGGGATAAGACTCCCATGGTGCAATGTGCATTCGAAGCTTTTGTGTTCAAGGTTTCTGCAGTTCACACTATTTATCGCAGTTAGCTGCGTTCTTCATCGACCCACGAGCCGAGTGATCCACCGATAAGACTAGAATTTTCCATTTGTCATAAAAAAAATATTGGAAAAAATGGGGTGCTGGCGTCCCACACACTATAAATGGGCTCATCAAGTCTTAAGCCATGCATACACACACCGTATACAGGCCCTACCGCATTGCCTCATCACAGCCACGGACGAAGACGACTGCTCAGCAACACATAGACACCAGCAGAAGCCGTTTTCTTGACCGCTCCATCGCAAAAGCCATCAAAACACCGATGGAACCACACAGCTCACTTGTGCGGTTAAGCGGAAAGTCGCCGTATGTGCCGGCACACAACTGTGCACATACAACTCGCACTCGCATAAAACTCATCGCACACATCTGATGAGGAGTGCTCCATAACAAAAACAAGTTTGACCATACATTTTGGTACGAATGTAATGATCCAGCAGCAGGTTCACCTACAGCTACCTTGTTACGACTTTTGCCCGGTTCAAGCCACTGCGATTAAATTGGTTCCCACCAATAAGCAGGCCCGAAAGACTGCAAATCAGCGGTCCCCAAGTTTCTCGAAATGGCTCAGTCCCGGGCAGCGACGGGCGGTGTGTACAAAGGGCAGGGACGTAATCAACGCGAGTTGATGACTCGCACTTACTTGGAATTCCTCGTTCACGGAAAATAATTGCAATTTCCGATCCCAATCACGGCAAATTTTCAATGGTTTACCAACTCCTTTCGGAGGAGGACAAGCACGCTGATTTTGCCAGTGTAGCGCGCGTGCAGCCCCGGACATCTAAGGGCATCACAGACCTGTTATTGCTCAATTTCGTGCGGCTGAACACCGAAAATCCCTCTAAGAAGTCATGCACACAGAGACAATGCGCCGACTATTTAGTAGGCCAGAGTCTCGCTCGTTATCGGAATAAACCAGACAAATCGCTCCACGAACTAAGAACGGCCATGCACCACCATCCACCGAATCATGAAAAAGCTATCAATCTGTCAATCCTTACGGTGTCCGGGCCGGGTGAGTTTTCCCGTGTTGAGTCAAATTAAGCCGCAGGCTCCACTCCTGGTGGTGCCCTTCCGTCAATTCCTTTAAGTTTCAGCTTTGCAACCATACTTCCCCCGGAACCGGAAGACTTTCGTTTCCGGGAAGCTCCCCACCAGGGCAAGAATTCCGCCGGCGGATCGCTAGTTGGCATCGTTTACGGTCAGAACTAGGGCGGTATCTGATCGCCTTCGAACCTCTGACTTTCGTTCTTGATTAATGAAGACATTCTTGGCAAATGCTTTCGCTGTAGTTCGTCTTGCTACGGTCCAAGAATTTCACCTCTCACGTAGCAATACGAATGCCCCCGTTTGTCTCTGTTAACCATTATCTCAGTCTATAAAACCAATAAAATAGAACCGAAATCCTCTTCTATTATTCCATGCACGAACATTCAAGCGAAACGCCTGTTTAGAGCACTCTGATTTGTTCAAAGTAAACTTGCAGCAACGGACACTGCACCCCGCGAAGGGCACTGAGCCGCAAAACTGCAGGAAAGCCGACAATAACCAGTACGCATCCGAAGATGGACCAGTCTGTCGGCACAGATCCAACTACGAGCTTTTTAACCGCAGCAATAATTCTATGCATTTTGAGAGCTGGAATTACCGCGGCTGCTGGCACCAGACTTGCCCTCTCATAGATACTCGTTAAAGGGTTTAAATTGTACCCATTCCG
>JAQSEB010000022.1:1630000-1642500 GCA_030063045.1 Pratylenchus scribneri | reverse complement strand
AACACCTAGAACGAACAGAAATCCCCAGGCCCGGGTACCAGCAAGCTGGCCTCAAAGCCAAGTTCATTCCGCCATCCCAGATGCCTCGACGCACTCCACTTGCAAATGCACAACACAGCCACCGACCGACTAGTCAAAGCCCCAATCTGGAGGTCAGCGACGCATCGGTAGCGACCGCATAAGCTGAATGCAAGCCAGATACGCTAGCTCTGTCCGTTTCCATCTCATCGGTTTCACGTCCTCTTTAACTCTCTCTTCAAAGTGCTTTTCAACTTTCCCTCACGGTACTTGTTCGCTATCGGTCTCGTGGTCATATTCAGTCTTAGATGAAGTTTACCACCCGCTTTGGGCTGCGATCCCAAACAACCCGACTCCAAGGCATACGAAAATGTGCTAGCCAGCAAATCCATTGTACAGGTCTTGCACCTTCTTTGGAGCCCCAGTCAAGGGAAACTTGAACGGATCGGCCAACACAAGCTCGCAACCTATACGCTACACCTCATTGCGCCAGGGGCACAACGATTTAGCGCTGGACTCTTCCCAGTTCACTCGCCGTTACTACGGGAATCCTTGTTAGTTTCTTTTCCTCCGCTTACTGATATGCTTAAGTTCAGCGGGTATTCACGTCTGAGTTCAGGTCGAAAATTCGATGTAGTGAGTGAAAAAAAAACACACAAACACTCAAAGTCACACACGAACACCCACACATGGTTCGGCCAGATGCGATTCGAGAGGTGTCTGCCCCGATGAACACTACGACTATAATTTAGTAATCCCAATTACTAAGTCGAGTGCTCTACCCCGCATCACACCAATAGTGTGCAACTTTTGCATGAATTATAGCTACACTTCACAGGCAATTAGTGAAGCTATCTCTGTTTTATACGCATTCATATGCGTTTTAGGGTTTACGACCCTGAACCAGGCGTACCAAGGGATAAGACTCCCATGGTGCAATGTGCATTCGAAGCTTTTGTGTTCAAGGTTTCTGCAGTTCACACTATTTATCGCAGTTAGCTGCGTTCTTCATCGACCCACGAGCCGAGTGATCCACCGATAAGACTAGAATTTTCCATTTGTCATAAAAAAAATATTGGAAAAAATGGGGTGCTGGCGTCCCACACACTATAAATGGGCTCATCAAGTCTTAAGCCATGCATACACACACCGTATACAGGCCCTACCGCATTGCCTCATCACAGCCACGGACGAAGACGACTGCTCAGCAACACATAGACACCAGCAGAAGCCGTTTTCTTGACCGCTCCATCGCAAAAGCCATCAAAACACCGATGGAACCACACAGCTCACTTGTGCGGTTAAGCGGAAAGTCGCCGTATGTGCCGGCACACAACTGTGCACATACAACTCGCACTCGCATAAAACTCATCGCACACATCTGATGAGGAGTGCTCCATAACAAAAACAAGTTTGACCATACATTTTGGTACGAATGTAATGATCCAGCAGCAGGTTCACCTACAGCTACCTTGTTACGACTTTTGCCCGGTTCAAGCCACTGCGATTAAATTGGTTCCCACCAATAAGCAGGCCCGAAAGACTGCAAATCAGCGGTCCCCAAGTTTCTCGAAATGGCTCAGTCCCGGGCAGCGACGGGCGGTGTGTACAAAGGGCAGGGACGTAATCAACGCGAGTTGATGACTCGCACTTACTTGGAATTCCTCGTTCACGGAAAATAATTGCAATTTCCGATCCCAATCACGGCAAATTTTCAATGGTTTACCAACTCCTTTCGGAGGAGGACAAGCACGCTGATTTTGCCAGTGTAGCGCGCGTGCAGCCCCGGACATCTAAGGGCATCACAGACCTGTTATTGCTCAATTTCGTGCGGCTGAACACCGAAAATCCCTCTAAGAAGTCATGCACACAGAGACAATGCGCCGACTATTTAGTAGGCCAGAGTCTCGCTCGTTATCGGAATAAACCAGACAAATCGCTCCACGAACTAAGAACGGCCATGCACCACCATCCACCGAATCATGAAAAAGCTATCAATCTGTCAATCCTTACGGTGTCCGGGCCGGGTGAGTTTTCCCGTGTTGAGTCAAATTAAGCCGCAGGCTCCACTCCTGGTGGTGCCCTTCCGTCAATTCCTTTAAGTTTCAGCTTTGCAACCATACTTCCCCCGGAACCGGAAGACTTTCGTTTCCGGGAAGCTCCCCACCAGGGCAAGAATTCCGCCGGCGGATCGCTAGTTGGCATCGTTTACGGTCAGAACTAGGGCGGTATCTGATCGCCTTCGAACCTCTGACTTTCGTTCTTGATTAATGAAGACATTCTTGGCAAATGCTTTCGCTGTAGTTCGTCTTGCTACGGTCCAAGAATTTCACCTCTCACGTAGCAATACGAATGCCCCCGTTTGTCTCTGTTAACCATTATCTCAGTCTATAAAACCAATAAAATAGAACCGAAATCCTCTTCTATTATTCCATGCACGAACATTCAAGCGAAACGCCTGTTTAGAGCACTCTGATTTGTTCAAAGTAAACTTGCAGCAACGGACACTGCACCCCGCGAAGGGCACTGAGCCGCAAAACTGCAGGAAAGCCGACAATAACCAGTACGCATCCGAAGATGGACCAGTCTGTCGGCACAGATCCAACTACGAGCTTTTTAACCGCAGCAATAATTCTATGCATTTTGAGAGCTGGAATTACCGCGGCTGCTGGCACCAGACTTGCCCTCTCATAGATACTCGTTAAAGGGTTTAAATTGTACCCATTCCGATGACCGGCCTCTGTTGAGAACGGTCTCGTTATTTCTCGTCACTACCTCCTCAAATTGTTCTGAGAGTGGGTAATTTGCGCGCCTGCTGCCATCCTTAGACGTAGTGGCCATTTCTCAGGCCCCTTCTCCGGAGTCGAACCCTGATCCTCCGTTACCCGTCACCACCATGGTAGTCAATGACAGTACCATCGAAAGTTGATAAGGCAGATACTTGAAAGACACGTCGCCGGTACAAGACCATGCGATCAGCTTAGTTATTCTGAGTCAACATTGAGCGGCCGAAGCCGCATGGTTTTGTTCTAATAAATGCGCTCTTCCCTTACGGGTTGGAGCTTTGGTGCATGTATTAGCTCTAGAATTACCACAGTTATCCAAGTAGGTAATCAAGATCAAGTAAATTATAGCTGTTGTAATGAGCCGTTCGCGGTTTCACGCTTCAGAGCGTTTATACTTATACATGCATGGCTTAATCTTTGAAATGAACACATCAGTTCAGGCAGGATCAACCAGATAACTGGCTTACAGCTGACACTACCAAACACACTGGACAGTGTAGCTTCCATCTTTTAACGTGTTTAACACACACACACATATGCGACTTTAAGATCGAACACACAATCGGCGCCAAGCGCAGCATATAACGGGGCAAGACAGACATTTTGTCGTCCCGCAACCAGACCCGTAACCGCACCTGACTCTAACTCATGTTGGTGAACGCGCTTCCATAGGCAATACTCGAACTATCGAGTTACTTGTTCCGCTGACCCAGCATCAAATGCTGTAATGGCCATTGGGTTCAGTGTGCCTGTTAGGATTAAGTGCGCAATTGTCCACTTCCATAAGCTAGGGACGTCTACACACAAACATCACAACCAAAAGTGTGCACTCAAATCGCCTGCTTACATATAGACACATATTACTACAGCCAGCTCACAAACTGAGTAATTGCATCGTAGGCTTTTTTCTCCAAATTCCCAAGTGGCTTTAGCCCAAAGCTTTTCCTTCATTTCTACTCTTGTTCACATACAAGCGCTCAAAGCGCTTGTTCTTCCATAATTCTCACCACATAGTATTTTTATGCACCGCAGTGCTCTTTTATGATTTTGACATTACAAGCCAAGATGCCTTAACGCGAGCTTTTTCCAAAAGCCTGCTAGGCAACTCAGCTCGACAGTCACCATCCATGTGAGAAGAGGGATGGGGAACCTCAGTTTATTGAGCTTGCAGTGATCCGAGTCGCTTTCAAACTGCCCCTGGCAGCATGCATACGGCTCCTCAAGACCAAACAAAACCCAAGTGACTCAATTCCGCTCATCAAGCATGAAAACGAGAACTTCTGCTTATTGTCTGTTGTCTACTGTGGAAATTTCACATGTGAAACAACCATAAGGTCTCACAGCTTAAACAGCTCCTGATGCTTCTGCTCTCGAATTTCAATTTTGATTTTTTCCAACCCCTTCTACAATTGGGGTCCGATTACGGAAATATATCCTTTAAGGTGGGGAACCATCGTCGCCAAGCCATTTTGATCTTGGGTACGTGTTTTGAACACTAGAAGAAGAAAATTATTTTTCCCTGATAGCTGATTTTAGTACTAAAACAAGAAAATAATTTTTGTCTGATAGGCGATTTTAATACTAGAAGAAGAAAAAGGTTGATTGACAGGTTTGAATTTTTGACTGACAGGTGATTTTAGCACTAGAAGAAGGAAAAGGTTGATTGACAGGTTTGAATTTTTGATTGACAGGTGATTTGAACACTAAAAGAGGAAAAAGTTTGATTGACAGGTGATTTTTACATTAGTAGAAGAAAAAGTTTGATTGACAGGTTTGAATTTTTGATTGACAGGCGATTTTAGCACTAGAAGAAGGAAAAGGTTGATTGACAGGTTTGAATTTTTGATTGACAGGTGATTTGAACACTAAAAGAGGAAAAAGTTTGATTGACAGGTGATTTTTACATTAGTAGAAGAAAAAGTTTGATTGACAGGTTTGAATTTTTGATTGACAGGCGATTTTTACATTAGTAGAAGAAAAAGTTTGATTGACAGATTAAGATATTGGTCAACTAGAGTGAATGATGGCTAGAATTAGTTAAGATATTGGTCAACTAGAGTGAATGTTGGCAAGAATTAGTTAAGATATTGGTCAATTAGGGTGAATGTTGTCAAGAATTAGATAAGATATTGGTCAACTAGGTGAATGACGGCAAGAATTAGTTAAGATATTGGTCAACTAGAGTGAATGTTGGCTAGAATTAGATAAGATATTGGTCAACTAGAGTGAATGATGGCTAGAATTAGTTAAGATATTGGTCAACTAGAGTGAATGTTGGCTAGAATTAGTTAAGATATTGGTCAACTAGTGATGATGAAGCCTAGGTTAAGATATTAGTCAACTAGGATGAATGACGGCAAGAATTAGTTAAGATATTGGTCAACTAGTGATGATGAAGCCTAGGTTAAGATATTAGTCAACTAGAGTGAATGTTGGCTAGAATTAGTTAAGATATTGGTCAATTAGGGTGAATGTTGTCAAGAATTAGATAAGATATTGGTCAACTAGTGATGATGAAGCCTAGGTTAAGATATTAGTCAACTAGAGTGAATGTTGGCTAGAATTAGTTAAGATATTGGTCAACTAGAGTGAATGTTGGCAAGAATTAGTTAAGATATTGGTCAATTAGGGTGAATGTTGTCAAGAATTAGATAAGATATTGGTCAACTAGGTGAATGACGGCAAGAATTAGTTAAGATATTGGTCAACTAGAGTGAATGTTGGCTAGAATTAGATAAGATATTGGTCAACTAGAGTGAATGATGGCTAGAATTAGTTAAGATATTGGTCAACTAGAGTGAATGTTGGCTAGAATTAGTTAAGATATTGGTCAACTAGTGATGATGAAGCCTAGGTTAAGATATTAGTCAATTAGGGTGAATGTTGTCAAGAATTAGATAAGATATTGGTCAACTAGTGATGATGAAGCCTAGGTTAAGATATTAGTCAACTAGAGTGAATGTTGGCTAGAATTAGTTAAGATATTGGTCAACAAGAGTGAATGTTGTCAAGAATTAGATAAGATATTGGTCAACTATAGTGAATGTTGGCAAGAATTAGTTAAGATATTGGTCAACTAGTGATGATGAAGCCTAGGTTAAGATATTAGTCAACTAGAGTGAATGACGGCAAGAATTAGTTAAGATATTAGTCAACTAGGATGAATGTTGGCAAGAATTAGTTAAGATATTGGTCAACTATAGTGAATGTTGGCAAGAATTAGTTAAGATATTGGTCAACTAGTGATGATGAAGCCTAGGTTAAGATATTAGTCAACTAGAGTGAATGTTGGCTAGAATTAGTTAAGATATTGGTCAACTAGTATTGATGAAGCCTAGGTTAAGATATTAGTCAACTAAGGTGAATGATGGCAAGAATTAGCTAAGATATTTGTCAACTAGGATGAATTTCGGCTAGAAGAACAAATGTTCCTAACTTCTGATCTCCCCACTAATTAGTTAGGAGAGCATTTGGCTACCTACCACAAGCCATAGTTACTCCCAACTTTTCTTCTTCTAGTGTTCATAATAGCTATCAACTATAATTTTATATGTCCTTATAGTGTGTACAAACACACTAGTAGTAACCAATGGCAAACACATTTTTGTTCTACTAGTGTACACGAATACTAGTAAGCAAAATCCAAGTTGATATGCCCTCGGGGCACAAATAGTCCGAGTTGAGATATGCCCTCGGGGACAAATTGTCCGAGTTGAGAAATGCCCCCGGGGCACAAATTTTCGGAAACACAACAAATGTAAAACAAACGATTGTGTGATTTAAACACAACTGTTGAGTAACGGAAATGAAAAACGATTTTGTGATTTATATTTTCAACTTGTTTGTTTGGCCTTTGCTGCTCGAAAAATAGTGATGGAACAAAAGATTGAGGGGTAAAGAAGACAAATCATCCGATCAAGGGCTAAGTCTCAACAGATCGCAGTATAAAAGCTGCTCTACTGGGTACAACCCCCCGACCAGTAATCAAGTCGTATACAAGTGATCTTGCGCCCCGACGTTCCACCATGCACGAAGAGTGCTACGGCTTTGGCAGCCTACGCCGCAACCGAGTAGCAACAGTGCAAGCACTGCTAGCGCACCCGTAGTGTCTAGACGGCCTTAGCCGGTGCCTTAGGATCGACTGACCCACATTCAACTGCTGTTCACGTGGAACCCTTCTCCACTTCAGTCTTCAAGGATCTCACTTGAATATTTGCTACTACCACCAAGATCTGCACTAGTGGAAGCTCCAGCCGGGCCTACGCCCAAAGCCTTCAACGCAACCACCACGACCCTCCTACACGTCAAAGCCAGACAACTTTATGGTGAAAGTGTTCAAGCCATTGACGGTGAAGTATAGGTGGCCCGCTCCAGCGCCATCCATTTTCAGGGCTAGTTGATTCGGCAGGTGAGTTGTTACACACTCCTTAGCGGATTCCGACTTCCATGGCCACCGTCCTGCTGTCTATATCAACCAACACCTTTTATGGGGTCTAATGAGCGGGCACTTTGGCACCTTAACTCCACGTTTGGTTCATCCCACATCGCCAGTTCTGCTTACCAAAAATGGCCCACTTGGAGCTCGGCATTCAACGCCAAAGTTCAACATTCAAGCAACTTCGACATCATACCCATTTAGAGTTTGAGAATAGGTTAAGGACATTTCGTCCCCAAGTCCTCTAATCATTCGCTTTACCGAGTATAACTGCTGCACAGAGTGAGCTCCAGCTATCCTGGGGGAAACTTCGGAGGGAACCAGCTACTAGATGGTTCGATTAGTCTTTCGCCCCTATACCCAAGTCAGACGATCGATTTGCACGTCAGAATCGCTTCGGACTTCCACCAGAGTTTCCTCTGGCTTTATCCTGCTCAGGAATAGTTCACCATCTTTCGGGTCTCATCGCGTACGCTCTTCCTCCACCCCACTGCAAGCAGTCAGGATGGGGCCATGCTGCTCCTGGCCACCGCAGTGACCTGGGTCGCACATCAGTTCCGAGCGGATACATTTACTTTCATTGCGCCTTTGGGTTTTCAACGCCCAATGACTCGCGCACACGATAAACTCCTTGGTCCGTGTTTCAAGACGGGTCGGAAAGATGACCAGCTTTTACGCCGAGATTGAACATGGAGTGAGCTCGGCCAGGACCGAACTGGTGGCACAGTACGTGTCGCATGCGACCGCCACCGACACCCAGCTCGGCACCCAACCAGGCTCGCAAAGCCTTGTTCGACCGTAAAAACACCTAGAACGAACAGAAATCCCCAGGCCCGGGTACCAGCAAGCTGGCCTCAAAGCCAAGTTCATTCCGCCATCCCAGATGCCTCGACGCACTCCACTTGCAAATGCACAACACAGCCACCGACCGACTAGTCAAAGCCCCAATCTGGAGGTCAGCGACGCATCGGTAGCGACCGCATAAGCTGAATGCAAGCCAGATACGCTAGCTCTGTCCGTTTCCATCTCATCGGTTTCACGTCCTCTTTAACTCTCTCTTCAAAGTGCTTTTCAACTTTCCCTCACGGTACTTGTTCGCTATCGGTCTCGTGGTCATATTCAGTCTTAGATGAAGTTTACCACCCGCTTTGGGCTGCGATCCCAAACAACCCGACTCCAAGGCATACGAAAATGTGCTAGCCAGCAAATCCATTGTACAGGTCTTGCACCTTCTTTGGAGCCCCAGTCAAGGGAAACTTGAACGGATCGGCCAACACAAGCTCGCAACCTATACGCTACACCTCATTGCGCCAGGGGCACAACGATTTAGCGCTGGACTCTTCCCAGTTCACTCGCCGTTACTACGGGAATCCTTGTTAGTTTCTTTTCCTCCGCTTACTGATATGCTTAAGTTCAGCGGGTATTCACGTCTGAGTTCAGGTCGAAAATTCGATGTAGTGAGTGAAAAAAAAACACACAAACACTCAAAGTCACACACGAACACCCACACATGGTTCGGCCAGATGCGATTCGAGAGGTGTCTGCCCCGATGAACACTACGACTATAATTTAGTAATCCCAATTACTAAGTCGAGTGCTCTACCCCGCATCACACCAATAGTGTGCAACTTTTGCATGAATTATAGCTACACTTCACAGGCAATTAGTGAAGCTATCTCTGTTTTATACGCATTCATATGCGTTTTAGGGTTTACGACCCTGAACCAGGCGTACCAAGGGATAAGACTCCCATGGTGCAATGTGCATTCGAAGCTTTTGTGTTCAAGGTTTCTGCAGTTCACACTATTTATCGCAGTTAGCTGCGTTCTTCATCGACCCACGAGCCGAGTGATCCACCGATAAGACTAGAATTTTCCATTTGTCATAAAAAAAATATTGGAAAAAATGGGGTGCTGGCGTCCCACACACTATAAATGGGCTCATCAAGTCTTAAGCCATGCATACACACACCGTATACAGGCCCTACCGCATTGCCTCATCACAGCCACGGACGAAGACGACTGCTCAGCAACACATAGACACCAGCAGAAGCCGTTTTCTTGACCGCTCCATCGCAAAAGCCATCAAAACACCGATGGAACCACACAGCTCACTTGTGCGGTTAAGCGGAAAGTCGCCGTATGTGCCGGCACACAACTGTGCACATACAACTCGCACTCGCATAAAACTCATCGCACACATCTGATGAGGAGTGCTCCATAACAAAAACAAGTTTGACCATACATTTTGGTACGAATGTAATGATCCAGCAGCAGGTTCACCTACAGCTACCTTGTTACGACTTTTGCCCGGTTCAAGCCACTGCGATTAAATTGGTTCCCACCAATAAGCAGGCCCGAAAGACTGCAAATCAGCGGTCCCCAAGTTTCTCGAAATGGCTCAGTCCCGGGCAGCGACGGGCGGTGTGTACAAAGGGCAGGGACGTAATCAACGCGAGTTGATGACTCGCACTTACTTGGAATTCCTCGTTCACGGAAAATAATTGCAATTTCCGATCCCAATCACGGCAAATTTTCAATGGTTTACCAACTCCTTTCGGAGGAGGACAAGCACGCTGATTTTGCCAGTGTAGCGCGCGTGCAGCCCCGGACATCTAAGGGCATCACAGACCTGTTATTGCTCAATTTCGTGCGGCTGAACACCGAAAATCCCTCTAAGAAGTCATGCACACAGAGACAATGCGCCGACTATTTAGTAGGCCAGAGTCTCGCTCGTTATCGGAATAAACCAGACAAATCGCTCCACGAACTAAGAACGGCCATGCACCACCATCCACCGAATCATGAAAAAGCTATCAATCTGTCAATCCTTACGGTGTCCGGGCCGGGTGAGTTTTCCCGTGTTGAGTCAAATTAAGCCGCAGGCTCCACTCCTGGTGGTGCCCTTCCGTCAATTCCTTTAAGTTTCAGCTTTGCAACCATACTTCCCCCGGAACCGGAAGACTTTCGTTTCCGGGAAGCTCCCCACCAGGGCAAGAATTCCGCCGGCGGATCGCTAGTTGGCATCGTTTACGGTCAGAACTAGGGCGGTATCTGATCGCCTTCGAACCTCTGACTTTCGTTCTTGATTAATGAAGACATTCTTGGCAAATGCTTTCGCTGTAGTTCGTCTTGCTACGGTCCAAGAATTTCACCTCTCACGTAGCAATACGAATGCCCCCGTTTGTCTCTGTTAACCATTATCTCAGTCTATAAAACCAATAAAATAGAACCGAAATCCTCTTCTATTATTCCATGCACGAACATTCAAGCGAAACGCCTGTTTAGAGCACTCTGATTTGTTCAAAGTAAACTTGCAGCAACGGACACTGCACCCCGCGAAGGGCACTGAGCCGCAAAACTGCAGGAAAGCCGACAATAACCAGTACGCATCCGAAGATGGACCAGTCTGTCGGCACAGATCCAACTACGAGCTTTTTAACCGCAGCAATAATTCTATGCATTTTGAGAGCTGGAATTACCGCGGCTGCTGGCACCAGACTTGCCCTCTCATAGATACTCGTTAAAGGGTTTAAATTGTACCCATTCCGATGACCGGCCTCTGTTGAGAACGGTCTCGTTATTTCTCGTCACTACCTCCTCAAATTGTTCTGAGAGTGGGTAATTTGCGCGCCTGCTGCCATCCTTAGACGTAGTGGCCATTTCTCAGGCCCCTTCTCCGGAGTCGAACCCTGATCCTCCGTTACCCGTCACCACCATGGTAGTCAATGACAGTACCATCGAAAGTTGATAAGGCAGATACTTGAAAGACACGTCGCCGGTACAAGACCATGCGATCAGCTTAGTTATTCTGAGTCAACATTGAGCGGCCGAAGCCGCATGGTTTTGTTCTAATAAATGCGCTCTTCCCTTACGGGTTGGAGCTTTGGTGCATGTATTAGCTCTAGAATTACCACAGTTATCCAAGTAGGTAATCAAGATCAAGTAAATTATAGCTGTTGTAATGAGCCGTTCGCGGTTTCACGCTTCAGAGCGTTTATACTTATACATGCATGGCTTAATCTTTGAAATGAACACATCAGTTCAGGCAGGATCAACCAGATAACTGGCTTACAGCTGACACTACCAAACACACTGGACAGTGTAGCTTCCATCTTTTAACGTGTTTAACACACACACACATATGCGACTTTAAGATCGAACACACAATCGGCGCCAAGCGCAGCATATAACGGGGCAAGACAGACATTTTGTCGTCCCGCAACCAGACCCGTAACCGCACCTGACTCTAACTCATGTTGGTGAACGCGCTTCCATAGGCAATACTCGAACTATCGAGTTACTTGTTCCGCTGACCCAGCATCAAATGCTGTAATGGCCATTGGGTTCAGTGTGCCTGTTAGGATTAAGTGCGCAATTGTCCACTTCCATAAGCTAGGGACGTCTACACACAAACATCACAACCAAAAGTGTGCACTCAAATCGCCTGCTTACATATAGACACATATTACTACAGCCAGCTCACAAACTGAGTAATTGCATCGTAGGCTTTTTTCTCCAAATTCCCAAGTGGCTTTAGCCCAAAGCTTTTCCTTCATTTCTACTCTTGTTCACATACAAGCGCTCAAAGCGCTTGTTCTTCCATAATTCTCACCACATAGTATTTTTATGCACCGCAGTGCTCTTTTATGATTTTGACATTACAAGCCAAGATGCCTTAACGCGAGCTTTTTCCAAAAGCCTGCTAGGCAACTCAGCTCGACAGTCACCATCCATGTGAGAAGAGGGATGGGGAACCTCAGTTTATTGAGCTTGCAGTGATCCGAGTCGCTTTCAAACTGCCCCTGGCAGCATGCATACGGCTCCTCAAGACCAAACAAAACCCAAGTGACTCAATTCCGCTCATCAAGCATGAAAACGAGAACTTCTGCTTATTGTCTGTTGTCTACTGTGGAAATTTCACATGTGAAACAACCATAAGGTCTCACAGCTTAAACAGCTCCTGATGCTTCTGCTCTCGAATTTCAATTTTGATTTTTTCCAACCCCTTCTACAATTGGGGTCCGATTACGGAAATATATCCTTTAAGGTGGGGAACCATCGTCGCCAAGCCATTTTGATCTTGGGTACGTGTTTTGAACACTAGAAGAAGAAAATTATTTTTCCCTGATAGCTGATTTTAGTACTAAAACAAGAAAATAATTTTTGTCTGATAGGCGATTTTAATACTAGAAGAAGAAAAAGGTTGATTGACAGGTTTGAATTTTTGACTGACAGGTGATTTTAGCACTAGAAGAAGGA
>JAQSEB010000022.1:1617500-1622500 GCA_030063045.1 Pratylenchus scribneri | reverse complement strand
GTGACCTGGGTCGCACATCAGTTCCGAGCGGATACATTTACTTTCATTGCGCCTTTGGGTTTTCAACGCCCAATGACTCGCGCACACGATAAACTCCTTGGTCCGTGTTTCAAGACGGGTCGGAAAGATGACCAGCTTTTACGCCGAGATTGAACATGGAGTGAGCTCGGCCAGGACCGAACTGGTGGCACAGTACGTGTCGCATGCGACCGCCACCGACACCCAGCTCGGCACCCAACCAGGCTCGCAAAGCCTTGTTCGACCGTAAAAACACCTAGAACGAACAGAAATCCCCAGGCCCGGGTACCAGCAAGCTGGCCTCAAAGCCAAGTTCATTCCGCCATCCCAGATGCCTCGACGCACTCCACTTGCAAATGCACAACACAGCCACCGACCGACTAGTCAAAGCCCCAATCTGGAGGTCAGCGACGCATCGGTAGCGACCGCATAAGCTGAATGCAAGCCAGATACGCTAGCTCTGTCCGTTTCCATCTCATCGGTTTCACGTCCTCTTTAACTCTCTCTTCAAAGTGCTTTTCAACTTTCCCTCACGGTACTTGTTCGCTATCGGTCTCGTGGTCATATTCAGTCTTAGATGAAGTTTACCACCCGCTTTGGGCTGCGATCCCAAACAACCCGACTCCAAGGCATACGAAAATGTGCTAGCCAGCAAATCCATTGTACAGGTCTTGCACCTTCTTTGGAGCCCCAGTCAAGGGAAACTTGAACGGATCGGCCAACACAAGCTCGCAACCTATACGCTACACCTCATTGCGCCAGGGGCACAACGATTTAGCGCTGGACTCTTCCCAGTTCACTCGCCGTTACTACGGGAATCCTTGTTAGTTTCTTTTCCTCCGCTTACTGATATGCTTAAGTTCAGCGGGTATTCACGTCTGAGTTCAGGTCGAAAATTCGATGTAGTGAGTGAAAAAAAAACACACAAACACTCAAAGTCACACACGAACACCCACACATGGTTCGGCCAGATGCGATTCGAGAGGTGTCTGCCCCGATGAACACTACGACTATAATTTAGTAATCCCAATTACTAAGTCGAGTGCTCTACCCCGCATCACACCAATAGTGTGCAACTTTTGCATGAATTATAGCTACACTTCACAGGCAATTAGTGAAGCTATCTCTGTTTTATACGCATTCATATGCGTTTTAGGGTTTACGACCCTGAACCAGGCGTACCAAGGGATAAGACTCCCATGGTGCAATGTGCATTCGAAGCTTTTGTGTTCAAGGTTTCTGCAGTTCACACTATTTATCGCAGTTAGCTGCGTTCTTCATCGACCCACGAGCCGAGTGATCCACCGATAAGACTAGAATTTTCCATTTGTCATAAAAAAAATATTGGAAAAAATGGGGTGCTGGCGTCCCACACACTATAAATGGGCTCATCAAGTCTTAAGCCATGCATACACACACCGTATACAGGCCCTACCGCATTGCCTCATCACAGCCACGGACGAAGACGACTGCTCAGCAACACATAGACACCAGCAGAAGCCGTTTTCTTGACCGCTCCATCGCAAAAGCCATCAAAACACCGATGGAACCACACAGCTCACTTGTGCGGTTAAGCGGAAAGTCGCCGTATGTGCCGGCACACAACTGTGCACATACAACTCGCACTCGCATAAAACTCATCGCACACATCTGATGAGGAGTGCTCCATAACAAAAACAAGTTTGACCATACATTTTGGTACGAATGTAATGATCCAGCAGCAGGTTCACCTACAGCTACCTTGTTACGACTTTTGCCCGGTTCAAGCCACTGCGATTAAATTGGTTCCCACCAATAAGCAGGCCCGAAAGACTGCAAATCAGCGGTCCCCAAGTTTCTCGAAATGGCTCAGTCCCGGGCAGCGACGGGCGGTGTGTACAAAGGGCAGGGACGTAATCAACGCGAGTTGATGACTCGCACTTACTTGGAATTCCTCGTTCACGGAAAATAATTGCAATTTCCGATCCCAATCACGGCAAATTTTCAATGGTTTACCAACTCCTTTCGGAGGAGGACAAGCACGCTGATTTTGCCAGTGTAGCGCGCGTGCAGCCCCGGACATCTAAGGGCATCACAGACCTGTTATTGCTCAATTTCGTGCGGCTGAACACCGAAAATCCCTCTAAGAAGTCATGCACACAGAGACAATGCGCCGACTATTTAGTAGGCCAGAGTCTCGCTCGTTATCGGAATAAACCAGACAAATCGCTCCACGAACTAAGAACGGCCATGCACCACCATCCACCGAATCATGAAAAAGCTATCAATCTGTCAATCCTTACGGTGTCCGGGCCGGGTGAGTTTTCCCGTGTTGAGTCAAATTAAGCCGCAGGCTCCACTCCTGGTGGTGCCCTTCCGTCAATTCCTTTAAGTTTCAGCTTTGCAACCATACTTCCCCCGGAACCGGAAGACTTTCGTTTCCGGGAAGCTCCCCACCAGGGCAAGAATTCCGCCGGCGGATCGCTAGTTGGCATCGTTTACGGTCAGAACTAGGGCGGTATCTGATCGCCTTCGAACCTCTGACTTTCGTTCTTGATTAATGAAGACATTCTTGGCAAATGCTTTCGCTGTAGTTCGTCTTGCTACGGTCCAAGAATTTCACCTCTCACGTAGCAATACGAATGCCCCCGTTTGTCTCTGTTAACCATTATCTCAGTCTATAAAACCAATAAAATAGAACCGAAATCCTCTTCTATTATTCCATGCACGAACATTCAAGCGAAACGCCTGTTTAGAGCACTCTGATTTGTTCAAAGTAAACTTGCAGCAACGGACACTGCACCCCGCGAAGGGCACTGAGCCGCAAAACTGCAGGAAAGCCGACAATAACCAGTACGCATCCGAAGATGGACCAGTCTGTCGGCACAGATCCAACTACGAGCTTTTTAACCGCAGCAATAATTCTATGCATTTTGAGAGCTGGAATTACCGCGGCTGCTGGCACCAGACTTGCCCTCTCATAGATACTCGTTAAAGGGTTTAAATTGTACCCATTCCGATGACCGGCCTCTGTTGAGAACGGTCTCGTTATTTCTCGTCACTACCTCCTCAAATTGTTCTGAGAGTGGGTAATTTGCGCGCCTGCTGCCATCCTTAGACGTAGTGGCCATTTCTCAGGCCCCTTCTCCGGAGTCGAACCCTGATCCTCCGTTACCCGTCACCACCATGGTAGTCAATGACAGTACCATCGAAAGTTGATAAGGCAGATACTTGAAAGACACGTCGCCGGTACAAGACCATGCGATCAGCTTAGTTATTCTGAGTCAACATTGAGCGGCCGAAGCCGCATGGTTTTGTTCTAATAAATGCGCTCTTCCCTTACGGGTTGGAGCTTTGGTGCATGTATTAGCTCTAGAATTACCACAGTTATCCAAGTAGGTAATCAAGATCAAGTAAATTATAGCTGTTGTAATGAGCCGTTCGCGGTTTCACGCTTCAGAGCGTTTATACTTATACATGCATGGCTTAATCTTTGAAATGAACACATCAGTTCAGGCAGGATCAACCAGATAACTGGCTTACAGCTGACACTACCAAACACACTGGACAGTGTAGCTTCCATCTTTTAACGTGTTTAACACACACACACATATGCGACTTTAAGATCGAACACACAATCGGCGCCAAGCGCAGCATATAACGGGGCAAGACAGACATTTTGTCGTCCCGCAACCAGACCCGTAACCGCACCTGACTCTAACTCATGTTGGTGAACGCGCTTCCATAGGCAATACTCGAACTATCGAGTTACTTGTTCCGCTGACCCAGCATCAAATGCTGTAATGGCCATTGGGTTCAGTGTGCCTGTTAGGATTAAGTGCGCAATTGTCCACTTCCATAAGCTAGGGACGTCTACACACAAACATCACAACCAAAAGTGTGCACTCAAATCGCCTGCTTACATATAGACACATATTACTACAGCCAGCTCACAAACTGAGTAATTGCATCGTAGGCTTTTTTCTCCAAATTCCCAAGTGGCTTTAGCCCAAAGCTTTTCCTTCATTTCTACTCTTGTTCACATACAAGCGCTCAAAGCGCTTGTTCTTCCATAATTCTCACCACATAGTATTTTTATGCACCGCAGTGCTCTTTTATGATTTTGACATTACAAGCCAAGATGCCTTAACGCGAGCTTTTTCCAAAAGCCTGCTAGGCAACTCAGCTCGACAGTCACCATCCATGTGAGAAGAGGGATGGGGAACCTCAGTTTATTGAGCTTGCAGTGATCCGAGTCGCTTTCAAACTGCCCCTGGCAGCATGCATACGGCTCCTCAAGACCAAACAAAACCCAAGTGACTCAATTCCGCTCATCAAGCATGAAAACGAGAACTTCTGCTTATTGTCTGTTGTCTACTGTGGAAATTTCACATGTGAAACAACCATAAGGTCTCACAGCTTAAACAGCTCCTGATGCTTCTGCTCTCGAATTTCAATTTTGATTTTTTCCAACCCCTTCTACAATTGGGGTCCGATTACGGAAATATATCCTTTAAGGTGGGGAACCATCGTCGCCAAGCCATTTTGATCTTGGGTACGTGTTTTGAACACTAGAAGAAGAAAATTATTTTTCCCTGATAGCTGATTTTAGTACTAAAACAAGAAAATAATTTTTGTCTGATAGGCGATTTTAATACTAGAAGAAGAAAAAGGTTGATTGACAGGTTTGAATTTTTGACTGACAGGTGATTTTAGCACTAGAAGAAGGAAAAGGTTGATTGACAGGTTTGAATTTTTGATTGACAGGTGATTTGAACACTAAAAGAGGAAAAAGTTTGATTGACAGGTGATTTTTACATTAGTAGAAGAAAAAGTTTGATTGACAGGTTTGAATTTTTGATTGACAGGCGATTTTAGCACTAGAAGAAGGAAAAGGTTGATTGACAGGTTTGAATTTTTGATTGACAGGTGATTTGAACACTAAAAGAGGAAAAAGTTTGATTGACAGGTGATTTTTACATTAGTAGAAGAAAAAGTTTGAT
>JAQSEB010000022.1:1602500-1607500 GCA_030063045.1 Pratylenchus scribneri | reverse complement strand
GCCAAGTTCATTCCGCCATCCCAGATGCCTCGACGCACTCCACTTGCAAATGCACAACACAGCCACCGACCGACTAGTCAAAGCCCCAATCTGGAGGTCAGCGACGCATCGGTAGCGACCGCATAAGCTGAATGCAAGCCAGATACGCTAGCTCTGTCCGTTTCCATCTCATCGGTTTCACGTCCTCTTTAACTCTCTCTTCAAAGTGCTTTTCAACTTTCCCTCACGGTACTTGTTCGCTATCGGTCTCGTGGTCATATTCAGTCTTAGATGAAGTTTACCACCCGCTTTGGGCTGCGATCCCAAACAACCCGACTCCAAGGCATACGAAAATGTGCTAGCCAGCAAATCCATTGTACAGGTCTTGCACCTTCTTTGGAGCCCCAGTCAAGGGAAACTTGAACGGATCGGCCAACACAAGCTCGCAACCTATACGCTACACCTCATTGCGCCAGGGGCACAACGATTTAGCGCTGGACTCTTCCCAGTTCACTCGCCGTTACTACGGGAATCCTTGTTAGTTTCTTTTCCTCCGCTTACTGATATGCTTAAGTTCAGCGGGTATTCACGTCTGAGTTCAGGTCGAAAATTCGATGTAGTGAGTGAAAAAAAAACACACAAACACTCAAAGTCACACACGAACACCCACACATGGTTCGGCCAGATGCGATTCGAGAGGTGTCTGCCCCGATGAACACTACGACTATAATTTAGTAATCCCAATTACTAAGTCGAGTGCTCTACCCCGCATCACACCAATAGTGTGCAACTTTTGCATGAATTATAGCTACACTTCACAGGCAATTAGTGAAGCTATCTCTGTTTTATACGCATTCATATGCGTTTTAGGGTTTACGACCCTGAACCAGGCGTACCAAGGGATAAGACTCCCATGGTGCAATGTGCATTCGAAGCTTTTGTGTTCAAGGTTTCTGCAGTTCACACTATTTATCGCAGTTAGCTGCGTTCTTCATCGACCCACGAGCCGAGTGATCCACCGATAAGACTAGAATTTTCCATTTGTCATAAAAAAAATATTGGAAAAAATGGGGTGCTGGCGTCCCACACACTATAAATGGGCTCATCAAGTCTTAAGCCATGCATACACACACCGTATACAGGCCCTACCGCATTGCCTCATCACAGCCACGGACGAAGACGACTGCTCAGCAACACATAGACACCAGCAGAAGCCGTTTTCTTGACCGCTCCATCGCAAAAGCCATCAAAACACCGATGGAACCACACAGCTCACTTGTGCGGTTAAGCGGAAAGTCGCCGTATGTGCCGGCACACAACTGTGCACATACAACTCGCACTCGCATAAAACTCATCGCACACATCTGATGAGGAGTGCTCCATAACAAAAACAAGTTTGACCATACATTTTGGTACGAATGTAATGATCCAGCAGCAGGTTCACCTACAGCTACCTTGTTACGACTTTTGCCCGGTTCAAGCCACTGCGATTAAATTGGTTCCCACCAATAAGCAGGCCCGAAAGACTGCAAATCAGCGGTCCCCAAGTTTCTCGAAATGGCTCAGTCCCGGGCAGCGACGGGCGGTGTGTACAAAGGGCAGGGACGTAATCAACGCGAGTTGATGACTCGCACTTACTTGGAATTCCTCGTTCACGGAAAATAATTGCAATTTCCGATCCCAATCACGGCAAATTTTCAATGGTTTACCAACTCCTTTCGGAGGAGGACAAGCACGCTGATTTTGCCAGTGTAGCGCGCGTGCAGCCCCGGACATCTAAGGGCATCACAGACCTGTTATTGCTCAATTTCGTGCGGCTGAACACCGAAAATCCCTCTAAGAAGTCATGCACACAGAGACAATGCGCCGACTATTTAGTAGGCCAGAGTCTCGCTCGTTATCGGAATAAACCAGACAAATCGCTCCACGAACTAAGAACGGCCATGCACCACCATCCACCGAATCATGAAAAAGCTATCAATCTGTCAATCCTTACGGTGTCCGGGCCGGGTGAGTTTTCCCGTGTTGAGTCAAATTAAGCCGCAGGCTCCACTCCTGGTGGTGCCCTTCCGTCAATTCCTTTAAGTTTCAGCTTTGCAACCATACTTCCCCCGGAACCGGAAGACTTTCGTTTCCGGGAAGCTCCCCACCAGGGCAAGAATTCCGCCGGCGGATCGCTAGTTGGCATCGTTTACGGTCAGAACTAGGGCGGTATCTGATCGCCTTCGAACCTCTGACTTTCGTTCTTGATTAATGAAGACATTCTTGGCAAATGCTTTCGCTGTAGTTCGTCTTGCTACGGTCCAAGAATTTCACCTCTCACGTAGCAATACGAATGCCCCCGTTTGTCTCTGTTAACCATTATCTCAGTCTATAAAACCAATAAAATAGAACCGAAATCCTCTTCTATTATTCCATGCACGAACATTCAAGCGAAACGCCTGTTTAGAGCACTCTGATTTGTTCAAAGTAAACTTGCAGCAACGGACACTGCACCCCGCGAAGGGCACTGAGCCGCAAAACTGCAGGAAAGCCGACAATAACCAGTACGCATCCGAAGATGGACCAGTCTGTCGGCACAGATCCAACTACGAGCTTTTTAACCGCAGCAATAATTCTATGCATTTTGAGAGCTGGAATTACCGCGGCTGCTGGCACCAGACTTGCCCTCTCATAGATACTCGTTAAAGGGTTTAAATTGTACCCATTCCGATGACCGGCCTCTGTTGAGAACGGTCTCGTTATTTCTCGTCACTACCTCCTCAAATTGTTCTGAGAGTGGGTAATTTGCGCGCCTGCTGCCATCCTTAGACGTAGTGGCCATTTCTCAGGCCCCTTCTCCGGAGTCGAACCCTGATCCTCCGTTACCCGTCACCACCATGGTAGTCAATGACAGTACCATCGAAAGTTGATAAGGCAGATACTTGAAAGACACGTCGCCGGTACAAGACCATGCGATCAGCTTAGTTATTCTGAGTCAACATTGAGCGGCCGAAGCCGCATGGTTTTGTTCTAATAAATGCGCTCTTCCCTTACGGGTTGGAGCTTTGGTGCATGTATTAGCTCTAGAATTACCACAGTTATCCAAGTAGGTAATCAAGATCAAGTAAATTATAGCTGTTGTAATGAGCCGTTCGCGGTTTCACGCTTCAGAGCGTTTATACTTATACATGCATGGCTTAATCTTTGAAATGAACACATCAGTTCAGGCAGGATCAACCAGATAACTGGCTTACAGCTGACACTACCAAACACACTGGACAGTGTAGCTTCCATCTTTTAACGTGTTTAACACACACACACATATGCGACTTTAAGATCGAACACACAATCGGCGCCAAGCGCAGCATATAACGGGGCAAGACAGACATTTTGTCGTCCCGCAACCAGACCCGTAACCGCACCTGACTCTAACTCATGTTGGTGAACGCGCTTCCATAGGCAATACTCGAACTATCGAGTTACTTGTTCCGCTGACCCAGCATCAAATGCTGTAATGGCCATTGGGTTCAGTGTGCCTGTTAGGATTAAGTGCGCAATTGTCCACTTCCATAAGCTAGGGACGTCTACACACAAACATCACAACCAAAAGTGTGCACTCAAATCGCCTGCTTACATATAGACACATATTACTACAGCCAGCTCACAAACTGAGTAATTGCATCGTAGGCTTTTTTCTCCAAATTCCCAAGTGGCTTTAGCCCAAAGCTTTTCCTTCATTTCTACTCTTGTTCACATACAAGCGCTCAAAGCGCTTGTTCTTCCATAATTCTCACCACATAGTATTTTTATGCACCGCAGTGCTCTTTTATGATTTTGACATTACAAGCCAAGATGCCTTAACGCGAGCTTTTTCCAAAAGCCTGCTAGGCAACTCAGCTCGACAGTCACCATCCATGTGAGAAGAGGGATGGGGAACCTCAGTTTATTGAGCTTGCAGTGATCCGAGTCGCTTTCAAACTGCCCCTGGCAGCATGCATACGGCTCCTCAAGACCAAACAAAACCCAAGTGACTCAATTCCGCTCATCAAGCATGAAAACGAGAACTTCTGCTTATTGTCTGTTGTCTACTGTGGAAATTTCACATGTGAAACAACCATAAGGTCTCACAGCTTAAACAGCTCCTGATGCTTCTGCTCTCGAATTTCAATTTTGATTTTTTCCAACCCCTTCTACAATTGGGGTCCGATTACGGAAATATATCCTTTAAGGTGGGGAACCATCGTCGCCAAGCCATTTTGATCTTGGGTACGTGTTTTGAACACTAGAAGAAGAAAATTATTTTTCCCTGATAGCTGATTTTAGTACTAAAACAAGAAAATAATTTTTGTCTGATAGGCGATTTTAATACTAGAAGAAGAAAAAGGTTGATTGACAGGTTTGAATTTTTGACTGACAGGTGATTTTAGCACTAGAAGAAGGAAAAGGTTGATTGACAGGTTTGAATTTTTGATTGACAGGTGATTTGAACACTAAAAGAGGAAAAAGTTTGATTGACAGGTGATTTTTACATTAGTAGAAGAAAAAGTTTGATTGACAGGTTTGAATTTTTGATTGACAGGCGATTTTAGCACTAGAAGAAGGAAAAGGTTGATTGACAGGTTTGAATTTTTGATTGACAGGTGATTTGAACACTAAAAGAGGAAAAAGTTTGATTGACAGGTGATTTTTACATTAGTAGAAGAAAAAGTTTGATTGACAGGTTTGAATTTTTGATTGACAGGCGATTTTTACATTAGTAGAAGAAAAAGTTTGATTGACAGATTAAGATATTGGTCAACTAGAGTGAATGATGGCTAGAATTAGTTAAGATATTGGTCAACTAGAGTGAATGTTGGCAAGAATTAGTTAAGATATTGGTCAATTAGGGTGAATGTTGTCAAGAATTAGATAAGATATTGGTCAACTAGGTGAATGACGGCAAGAATTAGTTAAGATATTGGTCAACTAGAGTGAATGTTGGCTAGAATTAGATAAGATATTGGTCAACTAGAGTGAATGATGGCTAGAATTAGTTAAGA
>JAQSEB010000022.1:1200000-1597500 GCA_030063045.1 Pratylenchus scribneri | reverse complement strand
TTCGGTCCTGGCCGAGCTCACTCCATGTTCAATCTCGGCGTAAAAGCTGGTCATCTTTCCGACCCGTCTTGAAACACGGACCAAGGAGTTTATCGTGTGCGCGAGTCATTGGGCGTTGAAAACCCAAAGGCGCAATGAAAGTAAATGTATCCGCTCGGAACTGATGTGCGACCCAGGTCACTGCGGTGGCCAGGAGCAGCATGGCCCCATCCTGACTGCTTGCAGTGGGGTGGAGGAAGAGCGTACGCGATGAGACCCGAAAGATGGTGAACTATTCCTGAGCAGGATAAAGCCAGAGGAAACTCTGGTGGAAGTCCGAAGCGATTCTGACGTGCAAATCGATCGTCTGACTTGGGTATAGGGGCGAAAGACTAATCGAACCATCTAGTAGCTGGTTCCCTCCGAAGTTTCCCCCAGGATAGCTGGAGCTCACTCTGTGCAGCAGTTATACTCGGTAAAGCGAATGATTAGAGGACTTGGGGACGAAATGTCCTTAACCTATTCTCAAACTCTAAATGGGTATGATGTCGAAGTTGCTTGAATGTTGAACTTTGGCGTTGAATGCCGAGCTCCAAGTGGGCCATTTTTGGTAAGCAGAACTGGCGATGTGGGATGAACCAAACGTGGAGTTAAGGTGCCAAAGTGCCCGCTCATTAGACCCCATAAAAGGTGTTGGTTGATATAGACAGCAGGACGGTGGCCATGGAAGTCGGAATCCGCTAAGGAGTGTGTAACAACTCACCTGCCGAATCAACTAGCCCTGAAAATGGATGGCGCTGGAGCGGGCCACCTATACTTCACCGTCAATGGCTTGAACACTTTCACCATAAAGTTGTCTGGCTTTGACGTGTAGGAGGGTCGTGGTGGTTGCGTTGAAGGCTTTGGGCGTAGGCCCGGCTGGAGCTTCCACTAGTGCAGATCTTGGTGGTAGTAGCAAATATTCAAGTGAGATCCTTGAAGACTGAAGTGGAGAAGGGTTCCACGTGAACAGCAGTTGAATGTGGGTCAGTCGATCCTAAGGCACCGGCTAAGGCCGTCTAGACACTACGGGTGCGCTAGCAGTGCTTGCACTGTTGCTACTCGGTTGCCGAAAGGGAAGTGGATTAATATTTCCACACCAGGCCAGGGAGATGGCGGCTCGCAAGGGTTGCCGAGCGCGGTAACGCAAATGAACTCGCAGACACTGTACGGAGTCCGGGCCAGAGTTCTCTTTTCTGGTTTAGGTGTCCAGTCCCTGGAAGTGGCTCAGCCTGAGACAGGGATGTTGGCACCGTAAAGCACAGCGGTTCCTGTTGTGTCCCGTGTGCTCCGTATGGTCCTTGAAAATGCGAGGGAAGCTCCTCATGTGAATTTCCTGCCTGATCGTACCGATATCCGCAGCAGGTCTCCAAGGTGAACAGCCTCTAGTCGATAGAATAATGTAGGTAAGGGAAGTCGGCAAATTAGATTCGTAACTTCGGGAAAAGAATTGGCTCTAAAGGTTGGGCCAGACGGGCTGTTGTGTGAAACTGGCTGCGCTTGCCCGTGGCTGCATGTGCTAACCCCGCAAGGGGGCGGCGCGTGTGGACTAGTGGTGAGTGCGGCTTGTGGAGCGCTTCAGCTGCGTGCTCGTTCGCAAGGGCGTGCACTTCGTTTGGCGCTAAACAACCAGATGTAACAGGATCGGAAGCAAATTTTATAATTTATTATTCGTAAAATCTTAAGTTTTTTTTTGATCATTATTTTTTATAAAATTTGATGAAAAATCTTCAATAATCAATTTTAAAAGCAGAAAATGGTGAATTGAGTGAAATATTGATTGGACAAATTAATAAAAAAAATAGATTTTATTATGTGGGTGGGTGGCTTATTAGTCAAATTGGTAAAGGATTGTGACCGAAAAATACTATCAAAAAGGTTTGATCCCTTCTAGGAAAAAGTAATTTTAGTCTTGAAATTTGAATTGGTGGCGGTTGGCATATAAAATTGAGGGCGCCTTCCCTTAATTGTATGCGTGTTTGCCTCTAAACGGCCTTCAACATTGATAAAAACAAATCGCGAAAAGCGATAATCCGATCCCCTTTTTTCGAATTTTTGAAATTAAAATTGATTATATAATTTACCTAATTACATATATCTTTTTTTGCATTTCTTATCAATTTAATATGACCAATTAATAATATTATTTAATTCGATATTTTCTGCTTTTTCAAAATGATAAATTGATGATTTATTTGGTAATATATTCAATAATTAAAAGGTCCGAAAACCATAAAAACCAAAAAGATGGAGGAATTTCTTCAACCTGTTTATATGTTCCGATACATTTTTGGAAATTTCGACTTTTAGCAACCAAGTGATTAAAGAATAAGCTAATTCGAGTCGCACAATCGATTTAATCTAAAATTTCCAATTTTAGAACCAAAATAAGTCCTTAAAGTTAGTAAACCAAAAACCATTTGGGGTTCAAACAACGGTTCAATTTTTCAAAAAATTTTATTGATTATATCGACCTTATCTAATCGAACAAATCTATTCTCAAAATTCGTAAATAGTACAGTAGTAGAAATTTCCAAAATCTACCATCATAACATTTGCTGCTAAATTCAGGGGATTTACCCAATTTTTAATATATTTTTTTTGTGATTTATGAATTCAAAACCTGTCTGTTCTGGAAGAAGTGTCAGCTGATAAGGAGCATTAAAATAATGGCATTGCTCTTGCGAACGAAATATCACTTTCCCATTGCGAAATATCAAATATCCAGAATCACCTAATAAAATTAGGGGGAAATATTTAATTTCTTGAAAAAATTAAATGTTAAAAGTAATTTGATTCAATGGTTTATCCCATAAACAAAAAGCTTATATTTAATTGATAGATCTCGTCAATACACATAATTTGGTTTAGATTTAACTAATTCTAATCTAGTTTTGGACCAAAAACGAAAACCAGTTTAAACGGTTTAAACCCCCTTAATTTTGATCAAACCATGACCAAACTATATCCCCACTTGATGCGTTTTGATGAGCTCTATCCAAAATTATAAGGTTTGGAAGTCTAACTTAAACCATTAAACCGTTATAATTTTTGACGCTATTTTCAAGGTCTTTTAAGACAAATTAAATTCTATCCATAAAATTTGATCAAAATTTTGATAAAAATAATTAAAAATTTAACCTAGATTTGCTGCATAAAGTCGTCGTTGGTGAACAGTGAGCACACAAACAGTAGAAGAACTTTAAAATGATTATTAATATTTCACAATTAATTATCGAATAAAAACCCGATGGGTCTTGGCGGTGCCATTTTCAATTGATCATATGCTTTGGCAATGATCAAATCGGGTCGATTCAGCTCAAATTGACCGGCTCGAACAATTTCTGCACAATTTGCCATTAGTTGGGAGGAAAATTGCGATGGATCGATGCCATGGCGGCGCCATCCTCCCACACCGTCTGCTACACCGGCCACACAGGTTTCGTCGTAATTGGCAATGAAACAAGCTGCAAAAAATTGATTTTAATTTTTAAAAAAGAATTTTGAATTTTTTTGGAATATTCGACTAAAAATTCGGGTACGCCCCAACTTGGCACCATCGCTTATTAGTTATTACTCCATTAAGGACTAAACCAGTACGGATGTTTTTGATAACAAATAAAAGAGCATATCACTACTAGCTAAAATGGTTCAAAATTGGTAGCGCTATGTTCAATAAACCACAAAAAATTAAATCAATCCATGGTCAAGGTAATTTTTAGTAGTTTTTTGATAACAATTCTACAAATTTCAAACCTATTGAAGTAAAATATATACCATTTTATAGCCAGGAGTGTGCTCTTTAATTTGATAACAAAAATATCATCATATTTTTAGTGTTTAATGAGTATAGATGATGATGGTGACAAGTTAAGCTGGACCATAAGATTTTCAAAGATTGCAAAATTTATATATTTTTTAGGGTAATTTTGGATGTTAAACACGAATTTGACTTTATTTCAGTGCATTTTTTAGTAATTTGATAATGGAATACGTCAAAATTCGTGTTTAGCATTCTTATTCTTATTCATAAGAAAATGCGGTGCTAATGCAGTTTGGCTCCCACAATGGAAAGGATGAAGAAGATGAAGCTGATGAGTATGATCTTTTCTTCATCTTCCTTATCATTATCTTCATCTTCTTCATCATCATCCTCATTACCTTGTGGGGACCGAACTGCATAGTATTAGTACCGAAAATGTAGAACTTAAGCAATTTAATCCAGCAATTAAAAAAAAAAGAAATGGGATTCCTCATTCAGTCTAGCTCTAAGTTTAAGGCTTGGATTAAGGCTAGATTTTGGGCTGGGCTAGTTAAGGAAAATCGAACAAAAAAATTCCCGAAAATTTTGTGTGAAGCGCAACACCCTCTTCATTTTTGGAAATTGTCGACTTAAACTACATAAGTTCCAAACAAGTTTTTTGAATTTTAATAATATAAATTTGAATTATCATAAAATAAACCGTCATCTCCAAAAATGTTGCGCTCTTTTTGTTGCTGTTGTTGTAGAATTTCTTCCGGACTTGCACCAAAATCTTTTGCTATTCCGCATTTGGTCACAACATTCACCAAATTTTTGAGTTCCTGCACTGCTTTGCTCTTAGGAACAGGGTTTGGACCGGCCGAAGATGTTGTTGTTGAACATTGCCGAAGTAAATGTAAATTTGTGTTTACGCCATTATGGAATCGTAGACGGCATGATTTAATGGAATTGTCGGTGTTTGTTTCTTGACGACATCGAATTCCGAATAAATCCAATGGGGATGTGGGCGTTGTCAAGAATAGACGAGCAAATGGATTTTTAAACATTTTTTTGGTTTGTAAAAGCTTAAAAAATTGGGTGAAATGAATGAAATGAACGAGCCAAATTGATTAAAAATAATTGAGCGTGATTATTGATTATTTTTTCATTTAGCAATTTATTCAATTTCTAAAATTGGAACCATTATAATCTTTTCGCCAGTTTCAAAATAGTCTATTGGAAAATGGAACTGTATTTTAAAAAATGAAGAAAGAGAAATTCGATTAAAAACGATGAAATTGATTGTTCTCTGTGTCTGGTCATTTTATTCAAATTTAATATGACATTCCATGCATTGAGGAAGTCGGTCAACTTGCACCCAATCTTTTATTTGTTGCAAATGATAACATTATGAGAAAAGAAAAGAATAAAATGTTACCGGCGCAAATGTCGAATCACCAAAAAAAGAATTCAAAATTGAATTCTAAACGATCTGTAAAAATTTTTAAATCGATAAAATATTGTGAATTTATGGAAAAATCGCGTTTTATAATGAAACCTCTAAATCACGCAATCACTTATTAGGGGAAAATGTCTAGATATTTATGATGAATGATTAAGGAAGGAAGGAATTAATGGACGAAACATAGTTAAAGAGAATTCAGAAATGAAGAAGAAAACATCTGGAAGAAGGTATTGGACCGGATCCAGATTCCAGAAGGTTTTTTTTCACAATTTTTTGATTTTTTATATGATGAAAGGAAGAGATAAAAATGAGGACGGAAAAACTTTTGGATTTTTGAAGGAAAAAATCATGAAATAAAAATCTCCAGAAAATAATTTAATTTAATTAATAAATTACCGAAAAATGGAAATTTTCATTTTTTGATCGTGATGGAGATTGGCAAATTTTCCCTGAATTTGAATTGCCTAGATTGAAAAATTAGTTTTTAAATGCATTATTTTTTAGCTTTTTAAATTTACAAAAAGCATGAAAATTGAAAAAAGTTTGGTCGATCGCCTGCTTCACCGGAAAGCGAAGCACGTTTTTGACATTTCTGGTCCGGCCGTGTTAGACGTCTCGGAGTTGTGGGAGATGAATGCTGATCCCACACACAAGGATCCAAATGGACATCTTTCCCAATTGATTGTTAGCACACTTAACAATCACATCGCATTCAACCAGCGGCAAATTGGTCATTTGCATGCAATCCTCTTCACCGCCAGCTGTCAGCGGGACCGGAATACTCACAACTCCTTTCACTGCCCATGCAGCGCCCCCATCCGTCAAGCGATCGACACAGAAGGCGAATATTTGAGGTCGTATATATAGAAAAGGATTGAAGGTCTGAGTAAATGTTTATGGGAAGCAAATGATAGGTAAAGTAAGGGAAAAAAGGACAAAACTAAATCTTCCCTTCCTCATGTTTCTTTTCTTTTCAAAATTTACATTATCTCTCTTCTCTCTTCATCACTTTTCCATCTTTATCAATTGAAAAAGGGTATGGGAAATAATAGTTTATTTGAGCGCAACTTTTTTTTTAAAACTTTATTAATAAAGCATTTTCTATTAAGAAAAAAGCGAATATATGATTGTGATATTTAATAAAATGTTTAACTTAAAATCTTTTAAATTTGTAGAGATTGGCCAAAAATCAAAATAATGATGAAATCTTCGTATCCAAATTTAATTTCAATTCTATTAAAGTAAAACGAAATACCATTAGAGAGTCCAAAATATCCGTTAAAACTTCCTTCGTTTAATTTCTATAAAAAAAATCATAAATTTAATATAAACTGCATTTTCGAATCATCCAACGGATAAATTTTATTGGCTCCAAATTATTTAAATAAAAATGTTTCCGAATAAATCAAATCAAAATTAAAATTTTGGAACATCAAATTTCAGGGTAAATCCGCCAGGTGCTGGTTTTCTGGGTGCCGTCGGCTCATTTGGTGGCTTTTTGTTGTGTTCACTTTTGGCTGGCCACTGCAAAATTAATAAAATTACAACTAATAAATTTATTAAAATGCACCGTTGGAAATGAGGATGGAGGCGTCGGTTTCGGATCATTCTGGAACCATTTGCTTTTCAATGCGCTCGAGGCCGAAATTCTCTTTTTTGGGTCAAGTGCCAACAACCTGTGTGAATGGAATGAAATTTTTATTTGAGTGAATACAAAAACTGTATGGAATTGACCACCACAAATGGTGTATGGTGCAAATGTTATTTTAATTTTTTTATTTTACTTTGAAATAATTAAAAATAATAAAACATTAAATTTGACTATAAATTTAAAAAATATTGTATTTTTCTATAAATATTGTTTTTCTGCAAATATTTTTTGCAAAAAAGGAAAGATTTAAATGAACATTTTTTGCACCATTTTTTGAGACCTAGCATCTACAAAATGGGAACTTTGTACAATTTGTATCCTCTTTTTTAGTCAATTGGCAAAAAATGAAGGGTCCACCCTTTGGGTCATCAGGATTAGGGTTAAAGTCATTAGTTAGTGTTCATTCAGGGATATGTTTTCAACTAAAGCTATTCCTGAGCTTCCATAGGGGGGACCTTAAATTTTTATCTATCCAGTTGACCAAAAAAGAGGATACAAACTGCACAAGTATCCAAAAATGTTCAATTCACACTCACTTATTCAACAGTTCATATCCATCGTCATCCGGCAATTCGGCAGCAAATTTTCGTCGCAATTGATTGTAAGGAGTTTCGGGGAAAACGCCCGTTTTCATCCCCGGCAATTCCATGCATCCCGGCCAAATTTGCTCATTCGGTGTTCCAACTTCTTTGAATATTTTTTGCAATTGCTCAATTTCCGTCCTCCCAGCGAACATTGGATCCAGTTTGAGGAATTCACCAAAAATGCATCCAACCGACCAATTGTCCACTGCGGTCGAATAAATTTTTGTGCCCAACAACAATTCCGGTGATCGGTACCAAAGTGTTACCACAATTGGCGTATAAGGCTTTATGGGTTCGCCAAATTCCCGGGCCAAACCAAAATCGCCAATCTGTCAATGCAAATGAGTTTATATTTATAGGAAAATTTAAATTAAATTAGTTTACCTTCAAAATGCCCTGATGGGAAATCAACAAATTAGATGTTTTCAAATCTCGATGGATAACATATTCCTCCTAAAAAAAGCACAAATTAAGTTTGATAATGATAACAATTAGTGCTCGGATTTCTACTTATTTCAAATGGTGTTTATTAAATTTAATTATTTTCTTTTTTGGAAAGTGAAGAATTACCCCTATGAGTGATTAGGATTATGGTCATTAGGGGATAGATTACGGATATGATGGGGTTAAAATTATCTCAGGTATCCCCTAACCATTTTCCTCAAATACCATATAGCATATAATTCTAGCCGGACCAGACCAGCAGAGAATCGGACCTGGCCCGTAAAGTTATCGTACCAAAATTTACGAATATCACTGGGACTGGATGAGTTTTAGGGTAGGATAAAATTGGGTTTAGAATTTCCTCTCGCGTTAGTTTAGTCGTTAAGGCAATGAGGGAGGAAGTATAATGAAACTTCAGGTGTCCCTCCTCCCATTAAATTTTTGTCCCTCCTCCCGTTAATTAACAAGTACTAACTACTGTATTTTACGATTTTATATCATTAAAAAATCCGAGCATTAAAAATTAAAAATTTCTCACTCACATGCATATGCTCTACCCCGGAGAGTAATTGGCGCATCAAGGTTTTCACTTGGGCTAAAAAATTGAAAATATATGAATGAATTTATTCGTAAAAAAAACACAAATTGTCCATTTTTTATTCCTGGATTTCATCAATTCCATCAATGATTTCATATCATGTTCCACATATTCCATAACCATATAGATTTTGTCCATGCTCGACCCAACCACCACCTCACGAACATTCAGCACATTTGGATGGGTACCGCACTTGAGAAGCTAAAAAAATTAAGGATGTGTAAATAAATGGTAAAATAGTATAAATAAACAATGTCGGAAATGGCTAAATGTTAGGCCAGCCAATTTTTGAAATTCCGGCTTTTGGTTCCTAAAGACGACAGAATAGGCTCATTCTACTCGAAATAATCGTTATAATTTATTTAATTTCAATTTTAAAACGATAAAAAATTATTTTAAAATATGAACCGTTTAATCGGTTTTTAATTTATCAAATTTTGCCTAAAGCTTTATTTCGGGTCCCCAATTTAATTTATTGAAAAAATTGAACTAAATCGATTATTTTGAGCCGGACTAACTTATTCTCGCTTCTCTATGATAACCTGAAACCGCGATTCCCAAAAATTTTCTTAAAATTATAAATAGTGACCAACCATATTAATTTCGCGCAGGGAAGTGATAGGAAATCCTTGATGTTCTTTTTCCATTTTCAATCGTTTTAAGGCAACAATTTCATCTGAAAATTTTTTCATTATATTAACAAGTGAATTTTTCAACTATTTTAACCTGTTCGCCGTTCCTGTGCTCGATAAACGACACCAAAAGTGCCTTCCGATATTTTGTTTAGACATTCATATTCCACCACACTTCGACAACCGGAAATGCCTGGATAATAAACTGGCAGACGAGAAATAAGCTTCTTTTGGTGTCTCATTTCCATTTGCTTCAATTTTTCAGGCGAGAGCTTAAAGGATAAATTTTAATGTTTTTAGGCAATATTTAATGAATAAAATTGTTATTCGTTACCCTCTTATTTTGCCTATTCATATCCTCTTTTTGATATTTTCTTTGTCATAAATTTAATTTAATTTGTTTTTTTTTGGTTATGAAAGGAAATGAAATCCGAATATCCTTTTAATTTTGAATTTTGTCCATCATAACAAACCGTTCAAAAACTGGTTTAAAATCAGATTTTAAAAGAGATTTTGTTTAAATCGGGGTTTTAATTGATTTTTAAATTGGTTTGGAATTGAAAAACCAATGCGATATTCGGATTCCCATGAAAATTCCCTAAAATTTTATAAAAAGTGTGCGAATCAACAACAGTTTTACCTAAAATTGATTTTTTAAACTTACAATTGCCTTTTCGGTTTCGGTGAGTTTGTCGAATTCCTTGTTTTCCAGCAAATCATCGTCCAGCACATCCATGCCAGCTTCATTCCCGTCCATTCCCAAATTTGTTTTCACATCATCCACCTCCATTCCAAATTCTAAAAATGTTCAATCAATATCAATTTTTATAATTTTGTTTTAGATATTATTTAATTTGTTGAAAAAAAAATGTAATTGTGGTACGACGAGTTTCACACTCCAAAAAATAAATATAATGGTTTAAAGGAGATTTGTCCTAAATTCACATAAACATTTTGGATAGATCTGGGATCTGGCCAAAACGCATCGAATGGTTTATAATTTGTTTTGGGTTGGTCAAAGTTAAAGAGTTATTAAACAATTGGAACTAATGCAGTTTAGGAGATGGAAGGAGGGCGATGGGAGTGACACAAACTCAATCAAAGTAGTAACACAATTAATGTAGAGGGAATGAATATTATTTGAATTGATCTTATAAATATTAAAATTTTTGATCATATTTTTATTTTTCTTACAAACAAAATGTTAAAAAATGAAAGAAAATTAAAATTACGTGATTTTAAGCATATATTCCATCAAAACAATTCCAATTATTCACTTTAATTATGAAATTAATTGCACGACTCGTAGGTCATCAATAACTGAATGGCTAATGACTTTGGTACAACATTTAAAAATGTGGTGTGTTCGAATCCTCAATGATGTTTTCGAGTTGTGTTTTAAGAAAACCAGTGTGTCGGTTTAAATGCTATAAAATTCAGCTGAGAGGATTTTTTATTGAATATTTTTTACATCTCTATTTAAAAATGATTTAAATGTTTTGCACTGACTAACAAAATCAACTCAATTTCTTTTCCTTTTATTTCTAATTCATTCATTGGTCAACATGCCATCAATAGCCGAATGGCTTAAGACTTTGGTACAACATTTAAATGTTGCTGGTTCGAATCCTCAAAGATGTATTATTTAGGAGTGGAGTTTAAGAAAACCAGTGTGTCGGTTTAAATGCTATATAAATTTAGCTGACTGAGAGGATTTTTTAAAAAATTTTTTGAATATTTACTTTTCTATCTAAAAATGTTTCAAATATTTTCCACAGCCCTTACATTCCCAAACTGCATTAATGTCAATGTCAACGGTTTAAGATTTTAGCTTTTGGTCAAAACTAATTTAAAATTAATTTTAGGATACCAAAATATAACCAAAACCAAATGATGTGTCTTGACGAGATTTAAGATTGGATATATGGTTTTTCTGGTATAGTAAAGAATTGTTACTGTTATAATTTTTTCGGCATTTTTAAATATTTTTATTTTATTTCTCTATCCAAACCTGCTGTTTGTTCATTATCCGAATAAATTTCAGCATCATCTTCCTTTGCGCCCATTCCTTCGTCCTCGGATTGTTCCGGGCTGCTTTCAAATTTTGAATATTTTTTTGGTTTGTTTGTCGTCGGTTCATCAGCTTCTTTTAAATTTCCTCCTCCTCCTCCTTCTGCCGGTGGTTTATCCTCCTCCAAAGGGCTCACTTCCTCCATTATAGCTTCTTCTTTCTCGGCTGTTGGAATTTGAATTTCCTTTTAAAATAAACAACAATTAAATTGAAATACAAGTAAATAGTAACCTATTTCTTCTAGGGATGATTTGTAATGAAGAAAAAAGTGCCCTTAAAGTCTTAAAGAGAAGAGAAATTAGTCTCAACTCTCAAGCAATGTTCCAAATAAATACGTTCCATCGCTCGTCTTCGTCCTCGTCTTTTCTCTTTTTTTTCCCTTTCATTTTTGTTTCTAATCGTCTGTGAATTTTTTTTCCATTATATTTTCTTCGTCTTTTAGACTAGTTTTTTCCGTCTATTCCTTTGTCCTCGTCATTCATCAAAATAGGACGAAGACGGGACGAAAGATGAGACGTGAGACGTTTTTGGAACACTGGTCTCAAGTCCAAATCGGATTAAATTTTAAGACTAAATTGAAATTGTGACTTGATTTCCAAATTTTTTTTATTTATATAAATTGTATAATCAGCCAAAACATTCCTCTAATTAACTCAATTATTAAAACCAAACCTTATCTTCCTTCTTCATTTCTTTCCTTCCATCTCTTCTTCCTCTTTCTCCTCTTCCTTCCGATGAGTCCGACTTTTCCCTATGTCGTTTTTTTGTTCCTCCTTCATCCCTTTTGTTTTTGTCCACTTCTCTTCGATGATGATGACTTTCCTTCGATGAGGAGGATTTTAATTCCGTTGTTGATTTTTTGGCTGATCCTTCGTCTAATTTTAATTTGGATGATGATGTTTTTGATGAAGATGGCAGCACATATCGTTGTTTTTCATGGCCATTTTTCTGTATGAACATGAAGGGAAAATATTTATTGCCAAAAAAGTATGAAATATATTCTATATTGTAGAGATTATAATGGTTTAAGTGTATATCCCAGACTCAAAACCCTACATTCTTTCGGTATATCGGGCGGGGGGGGGGGGGGAGGGGTAAGGCGATGATGAGGAAGATGATGATTATGAAGAAGATGAAAATGAAGATGAGAAATGATGATCGTCTTCCTCACTAACATCTTCATTACCATCTTCTTCATCATCCACATTTTTCCTTTTTCTTCATCCCCTTGCCTCACCATAGGATAATAATAAGATTGATCACCCAAAAACAGGAAATTACCCAAATTTTAAATTTGCTTTGGACCAAAAACCAAAATCGTTTTAAACTGTTTAAAACAAATTTAGTTTTGACCCAAACCATGATCTGAGTCTTGACCAGGCTCATATATGGTTTATGAATGTACGCCAAACCATTAAAATTATTTGATGTATTTATCTTTTTCGAGAATTTCAGTGTTTTTAGTCAAAATATTAAACCTTTTCCTTTTCTCGCTTCTCTTCCTTTCGACTAGCAGTTGTAGAATATTTTTCTTGAATTTTTGTGCTCGTTGATGACACTTTTTCCTGCTTATTCCAAACAATCTTTTCCCTTTCTTTCTTGGCTGGAATGTTTGCTGTTGTCGGTGCATCTTTCCTTCCCTAATTAATATTTAAATTAATTTCTTTAAAAAAAGAATATTAAATAAAACCTGTTGTTCTTCTTTTTCTCGTCCACCAACATCAGCAGATTTTGTCTGTTCTTTTCGATTAGATGATGACTTTTTACTTTCTTGCTTCTCTTCCTTTTCCTTCTTCTTCTCCAATAATCGACGTCTTAATATTGCTTCTTCATCATCTTCTTCATTTTTGGACTTTTCTAAATATTCTCCAATTTACATAAAATAATATATACCTAATTGTAAAACCTTTAGTGCTTTCTTCTCCAATTTCGCGCGACAATATTTTTTCTACTGGTAATCCGCCCGGGCTCATTTCTTCCTCCTCTATTATTTCATCTGCACCCGGTAATAAAATTTCATCTTCATCCGGTTCTGGCGATGATGGAACTGTTCGAAAATATGGAGCATTTCCGGTTATTTTATCTGCCATTTTATATATGCCAAATTAATTTTGTGAAATGGTTTTAAATCTGTAAAATAAAATTAAATCTTAAAAATAGCAACATTAATTTGACTTGTGAAACCGATTTTTTCATCGATTATATAATTGTGAATTGTGATGGTGAATTGATGAGTAGCTAGTAATTTTTCTTCTATTTGCCTATTTATACCAAACTAGCATTAATATATGGAAGTAAAATAATAAAACATTTTTAGAGGTTTTTCTCTATGGTGATTTTGGGTGTATGGATTTGAGGGTGAATTTTTTAAAATAATTCCGATTTTGGTGAATAAATTTATTTCAATATTTTAAGGAATTTTTTCCAATTTTTAAAAAATTTGTAAAAAATAAATTTGATTTAAAAATGATTTTCAAATTTTTAAGCAAACAAAAATGTTCTATTCACGAAGTTTTTATTATTATCGATTATTCTGTGCCAACAAAAATAAAGTAGTGAGCAGCAGAACATTCTCAAATTTGCACAATATAACAACAGCAATAACCGGGCATCAATTATCGCAAATCCAAAATGGGAATGGCTTAGAACATCATTGGAATAAATCATTCAAGAATCAAGAGGTTTTTCCTATTTAAATAAATGAAGAAAAATTTGAAAATCGTCCAAATACTTATTTTGGGTATTTAATTTTTAAGAAGGATTGGGCTATGAATTGGATGGAGGATATCTAAAACATTTAGGAATTAATTAGGCAATAATCGAAAATTGTTTGCCAAAAATTACAAATTAATAAATGATTTTGCTTCAGTTTTGGCAGCGTTCTCAATTTTCTAATGGAAATAATGGCATTTCTCCTCATCCAATCGATGATAGTGATGTAAATGCAAAAAATGTTTGTTGTAAATTGGACGATGGAACACCAATCTTTGTTGCTGATGATAAAAGGGCATTCAGTGGATTGATTGAAGTTCTCAACAAATGCACAAAAAGCAATGAGGAAATTATTGGAATTGATGCGGAATGGGGACCATATTTTGTGGCACAATCAGAAGAGAGGTTTTGTTTTAATTTGAAGTAAATTGGTAAAGTCTTTTTGAGATAAAAATCCATTGAAAAGCAAAAAATCTTCTTTTTGACTATTAATCGATTTTTTCGGTCTAAAAAGTAATGCCATTTATTGATTTTTCCAATGAGAAATATTAATTTGCCGAAAAAAAATAATTAATTTGTCGAAATCTTCCGTGCCGAAAAACATTATATTTTTAGAACCATATAACTTGGCTCTTGGCCATAACTAGGTATTAGGGCTTAGGGTTTGGTTCATAGCCAGGATGGGATTAGGGGCTAAAACTAAAAGGGTTAGGGAATCTAAAAGTTTGGTCAAGTTATATTTCCTTTCGGCAAGTTAATTATTTTTTCGGCAATTAATAGACTCCCTTTTCCAGCACAAAAATCAAAGTCAAACTTGTACGTTAATCAATATTTAATTTAAGAATGTCCATTATTCAAATTGCGACATCCAACGCCGTTTACATTGTTGATATTCAAAGGTTGACTGAAGAAAATACTTTAACCGAAGAAGAATGGATTAATTTCTTTCGAACTTTGTTTTGCTCTGAAACAATGAAAATCGGTTTAATTTTCTGCATTTTTAAATTTAAAAAATTTTTGAATTTAAGGTTATGCTTTTGGAAATGATATTAGGGTGCTGAAAAAAACATTTCCATTTATCGGTCCAATTCTAATAAATTCCCAAAATATTTTGTGCTTATACACCTTACTTCAAAAGGTTTATTTTTTGAAAATGTTTCTATTTATTTTTTAATTAATTCTGTGCAGATTTCTCGTATCCCAAATGCATCAAAAATTATATTTGGAGGTAAAATTAATTTCATAAATTTTAATTTATAAAAAAGTTTTATTTAAGCTAATCCACCACTAAAATTGAAATTATTTTACGTTGTGGATCATTTCTTGGATATTCAATTATCAAAAGGGCAAAGGCAAATGATGGAAACAAATTGGTGTTCAAGACCATTGACAAACGAACGTACGTTGAAATTGAGGTTGTTAAAGATAAAATAAAATATTTTCAATTTAAAAAAAAACATTCATTTGGGTAATTACAAATACTAAACATTAATGTTGGCCTTCATTTTGTTCAATGCAATTTATGCATATTTTTTGTAAGCCCAATGTCAACATTTATCATTGGTCAAATATTTGGTAAATGTTGGCATTGCCTCTTACCAAAATGGCCAAATAAATAAGCAATGACATGAGTGTTCCAAAAACTTCTCTTTCGTCTTCGTCTTCTTCTTCTTCCGAAGAATGACGAGGACGATGGAAGAGTCAGAAAAACTAGAAACGAAGATGAAAATGAGAGCAAATAAGGGAGAGACAAAACAAATGTTAGGAAGTTTTCCAAACAGTGAAAAATAAGGCCAAATTCATGTTTAGCTAAGAAAATTACTTGAAAAAACATTGAAAAATTTTGGTGACTTAGTTTTTGACATTCATAAATCAAATTTGTTGCTCTCACTTTATAAATTAAAACATTTTTTAGTGAAAAAATATGCGGCCATGGATGCTTATTCATTGATAAAATTGTATCAAAAAATTCTTCCCAATTTTAAAAGGTTAAATAGTTTTCATTTGATTAAAAAATTTATTAAATTTTTAGACTCAATACTGACCAACAAATTTCATTACAAAAATGTGCAATTATCAAAATTGTTAAAGGAATAAAAACTGGACAATATTTTATTTCTAAAAGAGAGGAGAAGAAGAAGATAAAAGATGCGAAAAATTCAAAGATATTTTACTTAAAAATGCACTTTATTATATTAAATTGATGAAATTGTTTTCTATTAATGGATTTTTTTTATCAATATTTCGATTTTAACGAAAAAAAATAATGTTTATATTGGATAACATTTTACAATTTGTTCTCAGAATTAACATTTTATTTTTCAAAGATACTAAAAATTTTTTCCTTATTAATTCAGGTTAATGTATTGCATTGTTAAAATGTTTACAACCAATTTTTTGAGAGGTCCCAGTCAAATTCAGCAGCAAATGTTCTACCATCGAAATCATCGCAATTTATTGTTTTTGTGCCATCCATTTCGAGCACATTATTCAATGAAAACAAACAACAATGCAAAATGCTGCCTTCTCTTAGATAATTTGGCCGATAAAAAATGCATTATAATTCGTAATTAAATTAATTATTAATAAATTTTCTTCATATTGCTGAAGTATCAAGGTTTTTAAGTTTTTCAAAAATTTAAAACAAAATTCACACTTGACATCAATTTTTAAGTAAATATTAGATTTATGTAAGAAAAAGTGGTACCATTTTTCTGTTTTTAACGTAATTTTTTGACCTATTTGGCATTTTTTGATGGAAAAATTTATTATAAAAAAGTTAAACCAAATGAACTATTTCGAGGTTCCTGGAAACTATTTTAAGAAGTTTCTTAAAAAACCTTTTTTATAATTGTGTGGCATAAAAATCCACTCCCTAATCATCAATAATTTATAATTAATGTAAATATTTTCAACAAAAATTATTTTCAGAATCACGCGGACTACGATTTAAAGTCAAAAGTAGCGAAAAAACTTCATCTAATTCTGTGGATGACGAGAATGAAGAAGAGAATGGCGCCAAGAACAGCAAAATGAATCTTCAACAAATTTTGTCCAAATTCAAATCAAAATTTGATAATGAGCACAAAATTACCTATCGGAAGATAATTTTTTCGCCGATTCAAGTTCTTTGGGATAATTATGATGGATACAAAGAATTCGTGGATAATTTCAACAAAGAACATGCAAAAAGTGGCTACAAAATTGAACGGGATAAGAAAAGTATTAATTTAATTTTATTTCTCCTTCTTGGAAATTAGTAAATTTCGGAATTTACCGCAATTTGGGGTTGGGCTGGTAATTTTTAAAATTTCGGTTTTTTAAGCTTAATTTAATACTAAGGTTAACGGTTAATTATCCGTGAACGGTTAATGAAAACGCGGTCAATGGTTAGTGCCGCTAACAAGGCACGGATAAGGAACGGTTAGATTATTCGCGGTTACTAACCGTTCTGTGCCCCTTAAGGTATTTTTTTTGAAATTTGTTTAATTTCCAAAATTTTTGCATAAAAGCCAAAATTTCAAAAATTTCTGCATAAAAAACCGAAATTTCCAAAATTTTTGCATAAAAGCCAAAATTTCCAAAATTTACTAGCAAGCATCTAATTTACTAATATTTTCCAAAATTTCCACCATATAAAATAATATAATTCACAATATTTCACAGCATTTTACAAATTCCACACACTGCTATCATTCCCCATTATGCTTCTCTTCCAACTTGTCTCCATTTATGTTTGTTATTCTTTGTGGCTCGCCTACAACAATATGAAGCGGAACATGGCCCAATTATGGCGCAACCACCAATCACATTCAAACAATTCGCACAGGATTATTTACCGTCTGGAGAGGTTAAGAAGGGCAAATTTACAAAAAAAAAATTCCATAATTTTTGTTCACATAGATTGACAAAATTATTCATTATCCATGGAAGAAATTGTTTGTCGTCCTGCTTCACCCAAGTGCTCTGATCAATGGAGAACCGGTAAAAAACAAAATAAAATAGCCACAATTTTCTTAAAATCAGTTCACTGCTCCTGGTTTGCATGTTAAATTGGATGAATTCTTATTGGTAGGACAATTAACCCAACGAATTCGAGAAGAGGAACGTCGAATTGGTGTACGTGACTCAATTCCAATCGTCGATAGCGATAATGAATTCTTGGAATTGTAAGTAAATTTTGAAATTAATATTTAAATATGGGAGGATAGCAAATTATAATTTGAAAAATACTTCACCCGTGAAACATAGAATTTTCCATTAGCTTTTCATTTCGTAAAATATAGGCCATTACAAAATGGATGGTATTTAATTTTGCGAAAAAAAAACATTGAAAATGGCGAAAAATTTATAACGGATCCCGAAACCTTATACCCATAGATAGATCACTTAAAGACGCGTCGATTGGTATATATTTTGTGTGGTTTGATCAAAAATTAAGGGTTTTAAATCGTTTAAACCATCTTGTGGGTTTTGGTTCAAAACCAATCAAATTATATACCAATCGACGCGTTTTGACGAGCTCTATCCAATGGTGTATGGTTTGTGAATTTTGGACAAACCACTAAACCGTTATAAACTTTTCATGCTTTAATTTTTTGACACAAAAAATTATGGGGGGTGAATTTAATGATTAAAATTAATTGGTAGCCATTCTCAAAAATGGAGCGTATTTGCGCATTTCACTTAAAAACCGTTTAAAACATTTCAAATAAACCATGTTTTTATGTGAGTTTAACATTTCTAAATGAATGTTTTTAAACTTTTTAAGGGTTTTCAAACATGCTGAACCCGAAAACCAGATAGGATTTTTGGTTTAATTCCTAGCCGTAAACCGGTTTGGATAAAATATCTTTAACGACCTTTTTTAAGTGAAACACGCTAAAACCAAAAATGAGAATCATTCGTTTTTAAAAATTTGTTAATTTTTCAGAAATCAGTCAAAAATAATTTTCTTATATATTATCCCTGGAATAATGTTGTATGCTTTGAAAAAAATGGTGCTCAAACAATTTTGGCTTGTTATTCCAATAAACTTGAAGAAAAAGGGAATGATGAAGAAAATAAAATAAAAGCAAATATTATTGATGAATATTTAAATTAAATTGATAGTAAATTTTGTTTATTTCTGCAGTATAAATTTTAATAAATTTGTTCAATAAAATTTACGTATAATTGATTGTTTGTTATTCATTGAATTGAAAAATTCTTACCTTTTATCTTTTGTTCCAAATTAATTATTAAATTCAATTAATTCAGTTTCAACAAATTTGTTCACATTTTCCATAAAATTTGCGCAATTTGCACAAAAAATTACTAAAATATTTCACAAAAATTTTCAAAAATCCCAAAAGCATCTGCGAATTAAAATGATTAATTATGGGAAAAGAAAAAATTCATTTTCCAATTTCCCTATGACTCATCTTAAAAATCAATCGTTTGCCCATCACAGGTCACCAATTTTTCGATTTCCTACCAATGAAAAATGGAAATAAGGAGTGATGATGAAAAAAGAATAATTTTCTTTTTCTCCACATCCCATTTCCATCATATCCCATTGCCCTATAGGCCTTATTCAAATTACAAAAGCTGACCCAACCAAAATTTCCTTGGCAGTTATATTTTCATCTGATCATGGTCAAAATAAAATACCCTATTTGTGTAGTTTTCCCAAATTAATTTTTCGTTTTGCGCCACATTCAGCTTTATCTCACACTCCGATTCCGCAATTTCTAATATTTAATATTTTCCCGTGGCAAATTTCCTTTGCGCGTTTCGTCTAAAAGGGCGCTTAAAACATTTCAACCAAACCATGTTTTTGCTGGTCTAACATTCATTTAATGATATTCCGCAACTAGTTTTAAGAGTTTTCCAATATTCAAAGTCCAAACTCCAAAAACATCATTGGTTTTTTGGTTTAATCCCTCCTAGAATTTTTGCCTTTTTTTTACCTAAATTCTTACAATCCAAAAAACTTTAATATTTTCTGATTTAAAATATAAAATAATTTTTATTTTTACAATTCGCAAATTATTCAATAAAACTATGAGTCACACCGACACCGCCGAAAATGGGGATAAAATCGAAAACAGTGAGAATGCCATCGAATATGAAGAAGAAGAAGATGATTATGATGAAGAAGAAGATTATGATTACAATTATTATGAGGATTTGGCCGATGATCCGTCGACTGAAAAGAGTAAAATAATTATATTATTGATTTATTAATTTAATTCATATTTAAGGTTTAAACAATGCTTTGACTGAAGAGGAGCAATTAATTTTGGCTGAAAACTTGTCTCGGATGGAGCAGAGAAAGTGTAAGCACTTTTAATTTATGTAAAATTAAATTAAAAATGGATTACCAACATACTAATTTAGTTGGTTAAAACTTTTCGCTTTGAAGAAAAAACTATTAGGTCATTTTTTTGGCCTACAATTGTTTAGACAATTTCAATATTTTTTTTTTGAGTAAATTAGTAAATTCTCTTTGTTGGGGCCCCTATTTTCGAAAATATATAGGAATTAATTTTATCAATATTAATTTTAAAAATTTAAACAGGTAATGAAGAATTGTACTGCGCAACCATGAAAAGGCTCATATTCGGTCGGTTATATTTTATTTTAAAATTTAAAATTTGCCAAAATAAGTTTCGAGAACCTTTCTAATGAAATTTTACTTAAAAAGTACGCCTAACTAGATAAAAAAATATGTTAAAAATGATAAAAAAAAATTTAATTTAAATGCTTTCCTCATCCTCTTTAAATCTAAAGATACAAAAATCAATCAAAATCTAAAAATTTGGGATCTAATAATCAATAAAAACCAAAAAAATCGCGTTGGCAATTTATTAGGATTAAGGTTAAGAAAAATATAATATTTCTTAAAAATTTTTTAATCCATTTTAATTCCACAGGGACAATTCAATTCTACGGCCCAAATAATGAAATGCGAATTCCTTATCATTTTGCTTCTTCATTGAAGGCGGATTCCGGTGAAGCAACAGCAAATTGGACAACGCGTTTGGCCAAGGAAATTAAATCCCTGCATAATTTATTGCCAATTTCGGCCAACAGTAGCATTTTTGTTCGTGCTTGTGAGGAACGATTGGATGTCATGAAGGTTAAAAATTTATTAAAAATGGTTATAAATTTTTAAAATATAAAATTCGTTCATATTTTCAATTTATAAATTGCCTTCGAGATTTTTTAATAAATTTTTTTTAAATAATTAATTAATTATTAATTAAGATAAAAAATTTTAAAAATCTTCTGAATTGCCAATTAATAAGACTGACAAAAATTTTTTAAAAAGTGGCAAAAATTTTACCAAATTTTTAGAAGAAAATGGGCCTCAAAAAATCTAGCCAAAACCCAAAATGATCTAAAGGGGAAATTTAAACCAGTTTATGATAGTTCAGGAAATTAAATTATTGAAAAACCAATACTAAATTCGGATTCCCCATCATCGAAAACCTATAAATAAATACTCATTGTAAAAATGATAATCATTTATTTCATGGAAGAATTATTTTCTTACAGATAAAATATAGATAAAATTATCATTTCTTAAAACATTTTCCAATCATTCAGAATGTATAAAATTATATTAGGTTTTGATCATTGGACCAGCCGAAACTCCTTACGCGAATGGATGCTTCGAATTCGATGTGTTTTTTCCAACAAATTACCCGAATGAACCAATGCGAGTAAACCTTGAGACTACCGGCCATAATACGGTGAAACATTTATATAATTCAAAATAGAAATGCTAAAATTGAGAGTTCATTTTTATATTTTGAGAATTTTTTGCGAATGATTTTTTAGTGCAAAAATTTAAGAAGTTGTTTTGTACACAAAAATTTATGGAAAAAAACAGTTAATTTCGTTAAATATTTTACTATTCCTACTTTATGAGTAAATAATATTATATTAATTTAGGTTCGCTTCAATCCAAACCTTTATGAATGTGGAAAAGTTTGCCTGTCAATTTTGAACACCTGGGAAGGAAGTCCGGAAGAGCGATGGAATCCATCCAAATCAACACTGCTCCAAGTGCTTGTCTCAATTCAAGCAATGGTTTTTGTTGAGGAACCGGTCAGTGTTTTTTATGTTTTTTCCCGAAATTAAAAAATTTTAACAAAATTTTGATGAAATAAAATATCCATTTATTCTTTTATTAATTTTTATTGATAAAAATTTGCAAAATTGTGAGATTTGATATGGAGTTTTGCCAAAAAAAATTCAAAAAATAAATTACTTCTAATTTTTGAAAAGTTCTCTTAGACCAAACCTAAGTTAGCCTATTTTTTTAAAGTCCTAACATGACTACATTTTATGCCATCAAAAATATTGATTTTTTTACAACAGATTTTTGTAAATTTATAAAAATTTTTACTCTTTTTGGAAGCAATAGCATTTAATTTAATATTAATGCAAAATTCTCAATTTATTATATTATAGTTTTTCAATGAGCCGGGTTTTGAGACTATGCGAAATACACCGACGGGTGAAAAGGAATCGCGTGATTACAATGTCAAAATTCGTCAAATGTGCCTTCGATGGGCAATGTACCAACAGCTTCAGGTAATTATATTTTTTAGCTGATTTTAATTTTACACTAACCAAAAATGGTATATCAATGGCCATATCTCTGATTGATTTATTACAAATTCGATTCGGATTTCGGAATGTCGATTTAGTTGAGAAATGATATTTTTTGGACAGATTTATTCAATAAATGTTAAACTGGTTTAAAACCCAAAATTTCATTTAGCCATAACTTAGGTTGAAATGGAAAAAAATTCAAACTGAAATTTTATAAATAAAACTGAACCCCAATCAAATCAAATGCTATATAATATTAGAATTAGAGCTGTACCACCCTGCCAAATTCAGAATCGGCCAAAACATATTTCTCAAATTTTTATTTTTTTTTTAAATTATTTCTATAATTAAGAATCCGCCCAAGGCATTCGCCGATGTCATTGAATGTCATTTTTGGTTGAAAAGAGACGAAATATGTGCTCAAATAGAAGGATGGATTGCGGACTTTGAAGAGCAAATAAACAATGGAAAAATGCCCACTAAACATTTGGATGTGCTCAAAGTAAGTATAATTTTATATTATAAAACATTATTTAATGCCAAAAAACATTGAAAATTTCCGAACAAACAGAATCGAATAATATATTTATGGTTAAATAAATAACAAAAGGGTTTTAAACGGTTTAAACCGTTTTGGTTTTTGGCACAAAACAAAGTTGGAAATTGTTATACCATTATAAAATATATCAATTTATGCGTTTTGACGTGATCTATCAATTGAGTATAAAATTCCAATAAACCGTTAAAATCTTTTCGGCAATTTCTGTGGATTTTCGACAAATTTGTCCATTAATTCAATAGTTGAGATGATCTGAGATTAGCCAAAAAATGCTTTCCCAAAATTAGTATAAAATTTACGAAAATAAATCGATCATAATTCTAATTGTTGAATTCTTTTTCCAGATGGAATTTGAAAAGCTCAAAGAGAAATTTTCTTCGATGACGCGTCCTAGCCATATTTCATTTGATAAAAGGGAAGATGTCAAAGATGAAAAAGTAGGAGGAGAAGACGATGATGAAAAAGAAGATGATATTGATGATGATGGAAATATTGAGGAAGAGAAAGACAAAAAGGTTGCAGAAGATGATGATAGTGAAAAAGACGACGAAAAAGTTGCAGAAGGAGATGATGATCTTATGGCCAAGGCCTATAATGAAATTTGCAATTGTTCAATTCAATAAATAATCTGCTGGAAACACTTATATTTATTAATTTTCATTAAAATTATCTCTGGATGAATAATAAATTAAATTTGCCTATTTTGAATATTTTTTCACTCATTTTTTCCTATTTTGCATTTGAACGGGACTTATTTCTTCCTCGAATCTAAATTTTTGTCTTTAAATTCAATAATTTGGATAAAATTTTGAATTGGTTTTAAATTTCATTAAATTTGCACTGTCTTTCTATGGAAAAAATTTAAAGAGGATTGGTAACAAATTAAATTTGTTTATCAAAAAAAAAACAAACTTTCTAATTCTTCCTTTATTGGTTTTTAATATTCTTTTAATTTAGAAGAAAAAAAAATAAAAAATAGCCTAGTCAAAATTCAATTTATTAGATAATTTTTAATTTTAAGCACCACCCAAAAATATTGGGTAATGCAATTCCAAAATTTATTCCAAACCACTCAATTAAGAGAGTAGGAAGTACCAAGTACCTTAAACTTGGGTAATTAAACCGAATATGAAGGGGAACAACTTTTTCACCTTTCTTGAGAAATAAACGGTGCTGTATCAGTTCAGCGAAAAAGACAAATAAGCTCGTTTCAGCGAAAATGGACATTTATTTTAAATTCTCGCAATTTGGCGTTATGTTTGCTCGTTTCAGCGAAAAAAGACATTTATTTCAAATTCCCGCAAATAATATCGTATTTACAAAAATATAAAATATAAAAATTATTTCCAAGTGAAATTATTTCATTATAAATTAAATTTTTTTGGTGAATTCAAGGGAAGATGGATTTAATTTATTAACACTTAATAGAAATTTGAGATTAATGTTTTATTTTATTGCTAGTTTTTTGAACAAAAAAAATAATTAAAATGCATATATTTAATGAAATAATATATTATTTATTAATCTTTGCTTCTTCCATTTTTGCCAAATATTCATTGCATGGCCTCACTATCGGCAATTTGTCCGGCATAATCGCATCTAAATTTATCAAAACAAAGCAAAATTCGATTTAAATATTTTTATTAAGAATTTTATAAAATTAATTCTGATATTTATTAATTAAATTTAATATTTATAGTGTAATTTACAAAAACTTAACTATCATATTTGCATATTGATATTGCCAACTGCGATTATAGCCATTTTGCAAACGAAAATTCCATTGTTGTTTGTGTGCTGTCGTCGAAATCTATAATAAATTGTATAATTTAATTGCGTATTATTTAAAATAAATTTTTAATTTTAATATTCCATTCAAGAATATGACTTAAAAGTGCTTCGACAGGGTGAGAAAATCGGTTATACTTTTGAGATTCCCTTCGGTCACAATAGGGCGTCTTTCCTCTCCACCGGGCGGAGAAGTTTTTATCCCATTTCCACAGTTGTGGTCACATTACCAGTTTCATATGTAATTCATTTTGACCACAAAAACCAAAAAACGATACCCGCCGAACGGACTAAAAAATTCCGCTAACAAATATGACCATTAACACTCAGTTTTTTTTTGGGAAAACGCTGAAGGCTGAACCTGAACGGAATTCGAATAGTATTCTGTCGCAAAAAATCGCTGAGGTGAGCACAATGAAATTCGTTTACAATAAAATGTTTTTAAAAAAATGTCTAATGTTTTTTTTGGCAAAATACGGGGAAAGAGGTTCGGCGGCGATCGGCGAGCGGAAAAAATCAAATTTTTTGAATGGCGGGCGTCTTCGGTTCAAACGGAAAAAACTCGACGTTTTCCGCAGATGTGCCCGAATCTTTCGCGCTGCGAAAAGACGCCCTATTATGACCGAGCGGATAGTTGATGTGTGTTTAACAAGATTTAAAACGGTAAACGGATATTGCTTAATAAATTGGTATGAAAATAGAAACCTTTCACCCTTGACGGCATAGTTAATCCCACAACACTGGGCAGAGGGCTGATAATCATTCGCTGATCAAGGGTGAAGCCAAGGGGCAGGGCCCATGGGGATGGGGGCTGTAGCCTGTCATCGCAGTTTATGGCCATCAACTTATCGATTCCTGTTCGAGCTTCGAGCAAATCAACATCTGGCATTGGCCAATGTCAATAACTGAAAATTGATAAAACAAAGCCAAATTCTTTTGAAATTTTTTAAAAATAATTTAAAATTATATTTCAATTAATATTAATATTAAATTAACTAAAACGTAACTTTGATTCTGCATCCTGCTCCATTAGCCAATCCATCGATGCCAAGGCCATTGTCAATAAATAATTCGTTCCATTGATCAAATATACATTTTGGGCCAGATTGACCTTAAAGCTTAAATAAAATTTGAATGAATATGTTTCATCGGTTAATAATAAAAATAAACCTCAATTTATATCAAAAAAACATCTGCTTGAAAGTTATATAATTTGTTAGTTCAAAAAAAATTCAATATTATTATTTTGGAAACAATGTTTTTTCATATTAATTTGTTTAAAAAATTTTATATATTAATTCTTAAACCATTTGCTTTTTTTGCTCTATCGAATTGTATAATTAATAATTAATTGATTTAAAGCATTAGTATTTAATGTTGATGTGATGTTTGTTTTGTTTAATGTAATGTTTTTGTTTTTTATTTTTTTTTTATTTTTAATTTTCATTTATTAATATAAAAACGCCAAGTTGCGAGAATTTAAAATAAATGTCCATTTTCGCTGAAACGAGCTTATTTGTCCATTTCGCTGAACTGAGCATTCACGGAAATAAACTAAAAGAATTTTTTTGAAAAATGATAATATTTATAGAAATTTCGAAATTTATCAAATCAATCAAGTAAAAATATTTTCATTAAAAATTCCAATTTTAAGCAACAATAACAAAATAACAAATCAACGAAAATGCATGTGCCCACCGAAAGTTGGATGGAAATTTTCAAATGGCTTGAGCAACCGGCACAAATTGAAAACATTTCACTGGTCAATTATTGGTTTTATGACATCATTTACACAAATTTGGCCAAAAAATATGAGAAAAAACAACACCGGAAGAAGATGCCGGATTTGCGGTTTTACCGCGGATGCGGTGGCATTGCAAAATTATGCGAATTAGGCACAAATCGTTCGTTTCCAATCGCTGAAGTGCCTCCACCGGAATACATCCAACCTTTCAATCGAATTGATGTCCAGTATGATTTTAATATTAAAAAATTATTACAAATTTTAATTAGTGCATACATTTACTCAATTCGCATAATCTTTTCATTATGTCCTAATGTTCGGACCCAGAGCTGGCTATTTCACAATTATACAGCTTTTAGGATACTTTGAGATTTAATAATAGTCTCAAATCACCATTGTCGATTTAGTTTAAAAATTTCAATTTCTAATTGGTTTTAGCCTGCATTAAAATTTTTAACCTTCGAACCTAAACCGGTTTGGTCTATAATATAAAATTATTACCAATCTAAAATTGATTTTCCACAAAATAAATTGATAATGCTGGGTCGAATGGGCCTAATATGTTTTTAATTTCTTTAAGCCATTTTGATGAGCTTCAAGTGCTTTCATTCTTTAATGCAATCCAACAATGGTTTCAGCAGGGCTTTCTTCTCGAGGTTATTAATTTTTTCTAAATTCAATCAACATTTTATTACTCAAAATTTGCTAAATTAAATCGGTTTTATAAAAAATTATTCAAATAATTGACAAATTTTAACCACAATTTCCTATAGGTTAAATTCCGACCAATCGATGGCAATCCAAATTATTACATATATAGCAATCGCCATAATGAATTTCGACAACTGATCCGCACTGATGATTTTACCAAATTCCAAATGTTTGCGAGTCAAACTTTGCTTGGCCATTGTTTTGGATTGGACAACGGAGAAATGAATGCATGTGCCGAGGCAATTTATTTTAGAAAATATTTAAATTTATCAAAAAAAAAGACACTAAAAATGTCAAAAAGATTTTTAGTAGCTCTGCTGGTTTGATCTAGATTTATAAAACAACCTATAACCTTATATACAATGGATCATCAAAGACACATCTTTTGGTTATATTTTGGCTTAGCTTTAATTAATTTTAAAATTAGTTTTGAACCAAAAAGACATTAGCCAATGTAGATTTCGAAATAAAAAGTTGGAGTTAATTATGGATGAGATATTTTGTTGGGAATTCATTTGAAACATTTTTAAATAGAGTAAAAAATATTAAATAAAGAAAACTAAAAAATCCTCTCAGTTTATTTTTTATAGCATTTAAACCGACTATTTGGTTTTCTATAATGGACTCATCATCATACATCATTGAGGATTCGAACCAACAACATTTCTAAATGTTGTACCAATGTCATTAGCCATTCGGCTATTGATGACATGTAGGTCAGCAGTTAATTTCAAAATAAAAGGGAATAATTGGAATTGTTTTTGGTGGGCAATGCTTAAAATCACGTTCTTTATTTTTTTTTACATTTTGTGAGAAATGAAAATAATGATCAAAAATTTTAATATTCAAATAAAAATAAAATTCATTCCCTCTACACTGATTGTCCACTTTGATTGATAGATTGAGTATCCCCCCATTAGTGCCAACGGTTTAATTAATAGCTCTTTAATGTCGATAAAACCATAACCAAATTATATATCCACTCGATGCGTTTTGTTCCAGGATCTATCCAATTAGGTATATCGTTTATGAATGTAGGATAAACCTTAAACCATTATAATTATTTTGACATTTTGATATATTCTATTTTCGGCAAATTAAATAAAATCCTTTTAAAAATATATTTTTAAATAATTTTTGCCATAAAATTTAGCCACATCAATCAATTGGGCATTTGTTGGATGAGAATTTTGTTTTGGCCATTCCCCGCATTCGTGGAATCTCTTTCGAGGATGCATTCATGATTCGTTGGTTGTTCACACCGACCACCGATGGGGCACAACGAATTTGGATTCTATGGACACTCCAACGTGAAATGAAGAATCGCATTGTTCAAGTAAGCCAATAATTTGGAAAAATTTATTCAAAGGGCCTAGATTTGAAACGGATAGGCTAGTCTGGCAGGCACCGTTTAAAATAACTCATCAGGGAATGAACTATATTTTTGTTTCTAATGAAATGATATTAATATTTCTTTATATAAAGTTTCCCATAAAACCACTGAAAATTTTGCTAATCTATTCAAAGGGTCTTTATCAGTAAAAATTATTTAATTTGATAACAAAACCTGTAACTTGATATTTCATTGAAAAAGGATTCGGTAATTTAAATATGTACATAGATTAGACTAAAAACTAAAAACCAATGTTATTTTCGGATTCAGCAATGTTGGAATACCTTTAAAAAGGTATCAAAACATAAATTTGTAAATGTAAAACGCACAAATTATGGTTTATGAAATGAAACTACTTTTTAGTGAAACCTTAAACGTTAATAAATCAGACCCATGTTTAAGGCTTTTCTGACTAAAAATTGCACATATTTGATATAAATATATTGCATTCGACAGAATTCCATTAGTATGAAAAACTTCAATCTTTTTTCGGCTAATTAATATTTATCTTAGTACAATTTTCACAACAATATCGCTGTATTTTCATTTCCCTCTCAATTTATTGCAGGAGTTCACCAATGCCACTATCGCCCAAAAATTCATTGTGATATTTCGGCCATTGCAAGTAAATTATGTGAATGTGCCGCCGATCAGGGAAACACGAAATCGACGCACTCAAGAATGTCTTCGTTATTGTCCAATGCGTATCATTCATGGATGCTGGGATTGCATTATTCGCCAACCAATTTGTGAAGCCGCTCCCGATTTTAATGAAATTAGCGAAGCTTTCTATGACATGGTGTGTTTAAAATCTAATATTATTTTAAATAAAAGGGTTTGAATACGTTTAATGGAAAATTTTACGATTTAATTTATTGTTTTCATCACTTTGAATCAGTAAAAATAATTATTCAAAAACATCAATTTAATTTAGAAAAAATTACAAATATGATAGAATAAATAAAAATAGTTAAAATGATAGAAATAGCAAAATTAAAATATCAAATTGACGATTTTTGATCGGCATATTCAAAAGTAATCTTCCAAAAATCATATTAGACCCATTGTAAAACAAACTGAATTTTGTTGAAAAAAGGGAGAAGGGTAGAATTTGAAATGAAATATTAAAATATTTTCTAAAACAAATAATAGATAATATTTTTAGATTTTACATTTTGAACATTCACAGGTGATTGATGGACTTCCTTCCAATGATTGTCCGACCATTTGTCTGTTTGCGCCCTTTTGCGATGGAACAACAACAACCGAAATGGCCAGTGGAAGTTCCCATTTTCAATAAATTGAGAAAATATTGAAGAAAATACAATATAAACATTCATTCATTATTCAAAATACCACGGTTTAAAAATGGAATTATCTCAATTTTTGCCTTTATTATTTATTTTTTGGATAAAAATTGTTTTAAATTTCATTACCATTTCACATATAGATGCATAAATTTGGCCAAAATAACAAACATACATTTTAGTTAGGTTAATTTTAAGGCTATTTGGGTCATTTATTCTAAAATTAAATACATTTTAAGCATTACCCAAAAATATTGGGCAATGCAATTCCAAAATTTATCCCAAAGCACTCAATTAAGAGGGTGGAAAACACCAAGCACCTTAAACTTCGAGTAATTAAACCAAAGATTAAGAGGAAAAGAGGGTATTTAATGAATGAATGGGGGCAAATTGTAGATACATTGGAGGAGCATAACAGCAAAATGCTCTACACTACCAACAAACTGCCTTCCTTTTGTGTTTCTTTTTCTTCATTCAATATCTCTAGAGCAAAATGTTTGCCTTTCGATGAGAGTTGCGCATTTATTTTTGGGAACATTTTCCAAACAATTTTCACATTAAGCTTAAAAATTCATAAATAATTTTAAAAATGGAACTTCATGAAATTAAAAATATTATTGAAAAAATTTGCTCATCTGCGGAATTGCTGGATAATGGCGAATTTAGCAGTGAAAATTGTCTGCCAAATTCCTTCAAAGGCCAACAAATACCAAAATGCATTAAAAAAGCCTTCACCGAATTATATTCAATTCTCGAAGTAATTTTTAATCAAATTTTAACCACATTTTTTGATGATTATTTTAGAATGAATTAAGTGAATTCATCAAAAATGCATCATCGGGAAATTCACAAGGGGAAAATGTTCAAAAATTTAAATTGTTATCATTTTTGGATGAAAATTATTTATCGGCTTTAAAAGAGCAATGTTTAACCAGAAGAAATGAAAAACTCGTTGAAAAGCACCAACAGGACATGACCAATATTGGGAATGTAGATGATAATGTTCTTTTGGATGTGCGCGAAAATAATTCTCCAAATGCTAACAGAAATAATCGAGAAAAGGTTTAATATATTTGTAAAACAGATACTAAATTTAAAATGGGACAATTCAGTACCTGTTGGTATTTGGCAGTTAGCTTAGCGAGGAAGATTAATCGGTTTTAAAGTTATAAACAATACAAATGCCGTAAAATTCCTCTAAAAATGGCCTTTTTGATTTTATTATAAATTAAAGCGCACAAAGTAGAAGAGGGGTTTTGTTTCCAGAGATTCAGCGGATTTTTCTTTAGAAGATTCGGTTAATTACTCTCAAAGACATGAATTATTTTTTTTTTTGTAAAGACGGTGCTTGCTTTCGAAAGATATAGGGTTTTATATATAAATTGGTTATTGTTTAGCTAAAACTTTTGGCCAAAAGCTATTACAAATACCGAATCCTTAAAAACCTATTATAGGGAGGGCCTTCACTTTTCCCTTCCTGACCAAGTTTTGACCAAAAAATAGATATTCGAAAGCACCCTTTTAAATATTTGATGGTATATATAATGTCATAGTTTGGTCAAAATTAAATAGTATTAAGCCGTTTAATCTGATTTTTGGTTTAAAACTAACTATGTTAGAATTGGTTAAACCTTTGCAAAATCATTATATTCACTATCAATGATGCTTCTCGATGAGAAACTGATCCATTGATTGATAAAAGGTTTATAGATCTAGGTTAAACTTAGAATGTTGTAATCTTTTCGGCAAAACATTTCTAAAATTTTAAGCCTGTTTGCTTTCATCATCAACCGAAATTGGAGTTGGAATTCATTGAACAAATTTCGATTGCACCAAACATTTTGGTGGCCAATTCGCCGTCAAAATCAATTGATATAAAAGGGAATATTGATGATAATGCTCACATTGATCAATCAGCAGCCGAAGAAGTTGAAATTGTTAGCGCTCAAAAATCTCTAATCGAATCAAAACGGAATTCACTTTCATTTTTGACCACCTCAACTTCAACCCAACAACCATCATCTACTTCGGAACAAAATTCTTCTATTGGAGTGATAGATGAACAAATGGCCGTTCGATTATTGGCCAAATATGGGTTAATTTTTAACTAATTCAAAAAATAAATTTATTCCTTTTTGTGTAGGAAACGTATTCATTTGTATAATGTTGATGCGGATGGATGTGTTCGACAACAAATGAAAGAAACCGCTGAATTAGGAAATGGGAAAAAGGTTTTCTTACAAAGAGATTAAAAATATTTTGTTGAGATAACAAATTTTTCAAAATTATTTAACTCATTTGAAATGGTTTTATGTTAAAAAAATTTAGACCAACTAGCGAAAGCACGCCAGACACGTCGATTGGATTGATATATAAATGTCCGAAAAAATAATTGGTGGACAGACTTTGACGAGAAGTAGACTCTAGACTGTCCTCGAGTATTGGGGGGGGGGGGGGGGGGGAGCACAAAATGGGTTTTTAGTTGATTAGATGGTGGTAGGTTTGAGAAATGAAAACCGAGACAGTAAAAAAACCGACTACGATCTACTCTAGTTTTTAGGGAGGGGGAGGCTCAAAATGACAGTTCTACCCCCTCCTTCTTGCCGTTATATATAGGTGGAATTAGTGCAATTTCATAAGTTAATATTAATATTAGATTTATGATTTCGAACTAGTTACTTAGAAAAAGAATTATAATCGATTTGATTGGAAAACCAGAAAACGGAATATAGGCCAAAATAGGATAGGTTTCACCCTTGGGCGATTGTTGAATTGTTTTTGTTTTTGATATTTAATTTAGAAAATTAAATGATTTTTTAAAAATGTTATTTTCAGTTGGCAATGAAAGCGAATGAAACATCGTCATTGACCTCAACATCCATGGAAGAACAGCAATCATCTCAAATAAAAACAATTGATCTATCCGAAATTGATGCAGAATTTGATGTAATAATTGCAAATGCAATAAACACATCAGAAGAAAGACATAATTTGGTTGAAATTGTTCCCCCAAAAAGTGGTTGTGGTGCCATTGTTGCCCGTGAAATATCATTTCAATCGAGTTTTGACACAGCCGGTTTAATGAAGAATTTAACAACAACGTCGAAAACGGCAAAAAGTGATAAAGAATGCAGCAAAAATTCAACAAAAAATGTTGATGAGACACAACAATTGCATAAAGAATCGAGCCAAAGTGTGGAAGATGAAGAAACATTAAATCAGATAACACCAATTCCAACAACCTTGGAATTGAGCTCTTAAATGTATTTTCTTTTATGTTTTTATTATTCACAATTCATTCCAAATAAATTTGATCACATGACATTACTTTAAAATGTAGTATTTTCGTTAAAAATTTTTCACGAGAGAGAGCCGTTTGCCAAGACCAATTAATTGCAGGAAATTGGAAGTAATAGTCATGCTTCAACAAATATTGAGTACAAAATTTTTAGAGTAAACATTTATCAATTTAAAAAATAATCTAAATGATATAAAAAGCAAGTTTATTATCTTAATATAAGTATAAAGATAATTCAAATTTTCTAAATTTAAAAGTACATTTTATAAATCTTCAAATTTTTTATTTGTCTGTTCTCTTCATTCATAAATTTATTATTGTTATTATGTTTCATGATTATAATTTATTAGAAATAGAAATTGGATTTTCTTCTATTAGTTTAAATCGTTGTTGCATTCCAGTTCTTGTCTGTCCCTTCCCTTCGTCTTTTTGTGTCGATAATTGTGCCCACGTTCCTTCCAGGGCAGCTGCCATCACACATCGGTCATTTTTGCTCGAACGGAAAATATAATGCGCGATATTCTTGCGCAGCATTCATTCCAATTTCCAATAGAATAGACATAGAATACGCCGCAAAGCACAACCATTAATATCCGGTTCTTTCTATGTCGATTTATTTTACAACCATCATAATTAGGCGTATAGCGCTAGTGTGCAATAATAAAAGGAAAAAATGAATTAATTTATTAATTAATCTGCTGGCGGCTAAATAAAAATTAGTGACCATAATATGGCATTCACAATAATATGGCATTGGGAGGTTTGTTTTATTTTTTTCCTATTTAATTCATTCATATGTTTTATTTTTCAGTATTTGTTGTTTCTTTTGTTCCCTATTTTGACCTTCTTCATCTTTCCCATTCTTCTGATCTTCTTCATCATTATCAGCAGTGCCATCTATTTGAACTTTTACGGTCTTTTTAAGGGACTTCTACAAGAAGAGGTTTACTATTGTCTAAAAATTATTTATTTTGACTTGCATTACAACAGAAACCGTAAATCCTCCATTAATATCCCTCCCTCTATTAGTAGCTTCCTCTAGAGGGCTTTGAAATTTAATAGCCCCAGGGATATTAATAGAGGATTTATGATTCTCAAAATCAAAATATCCAATAAGATAAAAAGTTCGAAATATCGGACCAAAATAATTATAATATCAAATATAGTGTGAGGCGCCTTAGGTTATAAGGACTAGGTTTAAGCTGGCTAGTGTTAATTAAGATTTTACAAAAAAAAATATTTTTTGGGATTATAACATTTCATCCCCATAAATAATCTGATTTTCCCTAAAACTCCAGTCCGCAAGTGTCATAAAATCAATAGTACAATAAATAAAATAAAAGGTTCCATTTAATTTTATGTCAAAAAATTAAAATAAAATATGAATTAATCTAGGTAGGTAGATGAAAACACAATTCTTTATTTTAAGTACACTTCCAGTGCTTGGGATGGCGCCAGGGCAAATGTGTCGAAATTTTTGTAAGCAAAGTGGAATATTTTATGATACAGTAATTTACTCATTTTTAGTGATCTTGTCGGCAAAATTTGGCATGGTAATGTTTTACATCATTTATTCTCTCTCTCTCTCTCTTAAAACTTTATTGCAAATAGAGACCGGAATGGGACTAGAATAGAGTTTTTTAGAAACTGCCCAACTTGGTTCAGGCCAAATCGACGTTTGCCATAACTCACCAAGAACTGAACCATTTTGATGATCTTCTTATAAAATTAAAGGAGAGACTGTTGGCAATCTAATTATATAAATTTTATTTAGATTGGTTTAGAATTGGTGAAGTTATTATGCCCTTAAAAGTTTTATAATGTCTTTATTATAACTTGGTGGTGAAATTTCAATAGCTTTTGAGAATAACTTCATCAATTCTAAATCAATTTAAATAAAATTAATATATTAATATAGCTAAAAGTCTGCTATTTAATTGGAACTAAAATCATTATGAGTATATTATAAAAGGGAGCAAGTTCCAGTAGGTTGAGGCATATCCAGTTAAGATACTGGGCCCGGCGCCACCTCAGCTAACGTTTCGGTCTCTAATTGCAAAAATATTTAACAAGGTTACGAAATTCATGGCCTGAATCATATTCCGGACCAAGGGCCAGCACTCATAATCGCATATCATGCCACCGTCCCACTTGACCTGTACTTTTTGATTGCCAAGTTGGTTCTGTGCAAGAAACGGACTCCTTATATTGTTGCTTTTCGTCCCACATTCAAATGCCCAGGTCCTTCTATTAATATATTCATCATGGAGTGGATTTTTAGGTGTATTCTATTTTTAATTTGCATTAGTTTTGTTAAAAAATTAATAACATTTTTGAGAATTTATTTCATATTTTTAAAAGATATTTTTTTGGTCTTTTTTACCTGTGATTCTCAAAACCTATTTTGACAAATATCACGAAAAACCTAAAGAAGTACCGTACCGATTTTGTGATTTTACGAAATAAAATCCACTTTCTATTATTAAAAAATAAAACAATTAATAAAAATTAATTAATTTTTTAAGGCATCGCCAGGATGTACAGAATATTCTGTGCGACGCCGGGCAGCGTTGACGAATGCACATCCATTCTGAAAGCGGGCAATTTGCTAATCATTGCCCCAGGCGGAGTAACTGAAGGCCTCCTTTCGGGCCCGGACAAATATGAAATTATTTGGAGTATTTTTTAATAATAATTATTAGAATTATTTTTTTGATAATTTCACCTAGGGAATCGGCTGGGCTTCGCCAAAGTGGCACTTGGCTCGAATGCGGTGATTTCATTTTTTTTTTAAATATAACTCTTCTATGAGTCTAAATAAAAATTTAAATTTTAAAAATTAATTGGATATGCATATTTAGCCAATCATTCCGATCTTTACGGAGAATTGTCGTGATGCATTTCGAGTGCCAAAATTTTGGGGAAGACCATTGTGCTTTCCATATGGTGGTTTTCCGGTAAAGGTAGGACATAGAGGGATGTCCATGGATTGTCGAAAATATAATTTGTTGAAACAGATTTTGATTTCCACTGACTAAAAATATTATAGAGACAGACATATAGTTTGTGAGCATTATTTTATTGTTAATTTCGATTCGTTATGATCGATTTAGTTGAGGAAATACTAATTCTGACCAGATTTGTCAATTTTAAAAATGTTAAACTTGTTTATAAAACCAAAATTTTAGTTGGGCATAGGTTCAAACTGGTCTAATCGATTTTTAAAAATTAAATTTTATAAACAAAATTGACATTAATGAATTGATTAAGCCGTTATTTTAAAGTTATAGAATAATTAGGAGATGCCGAATTAGCTGAAATATATTCAAAAATTTCATTTAGATGATCACTCATATTGGCCCATCATTGGTTTTACCGCCAGATTCGACACCGGAAGAAGTAAAAGAGGCTACAAAGGAAGCTGTTTGTTGAAAGCATGAATTTCACATATTTATATTTCAAGGTTTCGAGCCTTATTCAAGAGCATCAAAGACTGCCAGGAAATATTTTTGTAGCAATGGGGCAAAGAATTTGCAAAAAGAAAACGAAGTTGCCAAAGGAAATTTATGAAGAAGAAAGAAGAAATGAGGAAAATGAAAAACTTTCACCTTGTTAATTGAATGTTGGGTACTTTTCTGTTATATTACCCCCTCACCTACTATAATTTTTTTATATGAAATATTTAAAATGGCGAAAAATCATTGAAAATGCATAGCGGTTCAACGGTTTGTTCCTAGACTCTCAAACCCTATACTTAATCGATAGATCTCTTCGAGACACATCATTTGATAATGATTGGTTTAGGTTTAACCAAATAAATTTAGTTTTGAACCAAAGATCATTAGATGGTTTATAATATTTTAAAATTTGATCAAATTTACAAATAATATATTAATCGACACGGCTTCCATCAATTTTTAATTTATTAAACCAATTTTTGTTCATTTCAAACCGTTTGCATTGATTATAACGAGCGAAAATAATTTTATTGTTTTTGCCAAATTAAGTATATTTGTTGCCAAATTCAGTGCAGGGGTGTGCACGGGCCCAAGAAATCCGGGCCCGGCCCGGCCCGGGCCCACCCACACTCGGCCCGGCCCGGCCCGACGATTTTTTGCTTTGTCCCGGCCCGGCCCGGCCCGGGCCGGGCCTGGGCCCGAAAGCCCGGGTAGTAAATTTAAAAAAAATTTTTCACCTTAAATTTTTAAAAAAATTTTTTCACTTTAAATTTTTTAAAAAATTTTTTCATCTAAAATTTTTTGATAAATTTTTTCACCTAAAATTTTTTGGTATAATTTGATAATTCTTCGAAGCAAATTAATAAAATAATTGAAGTATTTAATACAGTTTTATATCTGTTTTTTGAGTAAACTGAGAAAAAGTGAAGGCTGAAGGGTCCCCTTTTTGGGTCATCAGGATTCGGGTTATGAATGGTCAATGTCAATCAGTAATAGTATATATATCCCAGGTAATCTAATGATCCTAACCATATTCCCTACACCAAAAATGGGACCCTTCACATTTCTTTCTCATCAAAAAGTCGGATACAAAATGTACAAGTACTAAAATGGAAAAGAAATTGTGCAAAAATGATTAGAAAAAAATATTTAATTTAAAATTTCAAAAAAAAGTTTAAAATTTTTAATAAAAAAGTCATTTTTTGCGGATGTTCATGCCGGGCTTCCGGGCCTAAGCCCGGCCCGCTTCGATCCAGGCCCGGCCCGACCCGGCCCGCCACCAACTAGGCCCGGATCGGGCCGGCCCGTGCACACCCCTGATTCAGTGTTTTTGTTGCCAAATTAATATTATCTCATATAATAAAAACCAATTAATTTCAAATTCATCAAATTTATTTGAAAAATAAAATTTATCATTGCATTTTTTGCCATTTCATGCTAATTGCAACGGAAAAGCTTAATTGCCTGTCTAAAGAGGCTGAATTTTGAGTCTAATTTTTCTCCTGTCTAAAGGGGCTGAATTTTGAGTCTAATTTTTCTCCTGTCTAAAGGGGCTGAATTTTGAGTCTAATTTGGAGGATTTTGAATTAAACTATATAAAAAGGTTTTTCGACATTCTGGGGTGTGCGGAAATCAAAAAGGAGGTGCGCAGGATTAATCCGGATATAGAGAAATTAAGGTGGATATAGGGGGATTAAGGTGGATATAGGAGGATTAAGGTGGATATAGAGGGATTAAGCTTAGTTAGGGGCTAGGGATTAGGGTTAGGGGTTCGGAGCATAGGATTCTCACGAAGCCGGAAGCAAACAGCCAAACCAAGACTCACGACCATCCATTTCGAGGCTTAATCCGGCTTAATCCCCTTAATCCACGTATATCCCCTTATATCCGGCCATATCCTACCCACTCTCAGGGCCTTCAGCCCATCTCCCGACCTTCCACTGGCCCTACGGACCAATTTCCATCTATTTCGGGGCTTAATCCCCTTCCTTATATCCACCTTAATCCCCCTATATCCACCTTAATTTCTCTATATCCGGATTAATCCTGCGCACCTCCTTTTTGATTTCCGCACACCCCAGAATGTCGAAAAACCTTTTTATATAGTTTAATTCAAAATCCTCCAAATTAGACTCAAAATTCAGCCCCTTTAGACAGGAGAAAAATTAGACTCAAAATTCAGCCCCTTTAGACAGGAGAAAAATTAGACTCAAAATTCAGCCTCTTTAGACAGGCAATTAAGCCCCACGTTAATTGCAATAATCATTGTTGCAAATTCGGCATTCGCATTTTGGAAAACTTTTACAAACATTCTCATTCAGTGTGCAATAGCGGAACACTAAAATGCCAAAATTTAATAATTTGCCTATAAATTTTACTCAAAAAATGCAAAAAATGTTCTTTTTAATTTTGGAGCTTTATGGCCGCCTAATTTTTAAACAATAATATTTTCTGGTAAAATAACTTTAATTTTTGGAATTATTTAAGAATTAATTTATTTGCTCAAAAATTCCGTGACAAAAAATCAAAGGCCATAATGGCCAAATCTAACTTTTAAACATTTTCCTATGACCAAATTATTAAACCTTAAAATGAAGAATATTTTTCTAAACGAAAAATTTATGACAATTTTGTCCTTTTCCGTAAATTAATATTACTCAATTATTTTTCAATTTATTTATTATAAATTAAATTATAAATATTACGGCGATCTGGGTAGCAAAAAGCTCTGAAACATAAATTCATTGTTGGACAATCTTTTTTGGTTTCGCCACTATCCGGGTATTGTGCATAGCATTTGATTATTTCAACGACATTTTTAATGGCAATCAAATTGATCAATAAAAGGAATAAAATTCGAATTAAATAATTCATTTTATTAGCCAAAATTCGAAATGAATTTTTTAATTGAGAGAATAAAATTCAATTTTGATTTTTTCATCAATTTTAAAAAGGCATTATTCCTCCTTTTAAATGCATTAAATTGCCTTTTAGAATATTTTAATCTATAATTCATTCCCTCTCAATTATTTTCAATTTTCCTTTTTATTTTTTATATTTTTTGTAAAATTAAAAGGAAATTAGAATCGTAAATCGGTGAAATTGTTTGAATTTGAATGCATAATTTTATGGCCATCATTGAAATTTAGAGTAATTTATTTTTTTTATTTCTATATGCAAATTTTGGCATTTTTTTTTTGGCAAAAACTTCCTTTTCAAAAATGTCATAAAATCGAAAAATTACATATTTTAATGGTTTTTGATCAAAATTTTGCCCAAATTTGTCTATTTTAGCACCTTTTGGTACATATAAATCCGTTTATTTCTATTTTATCCAAAATTTATAATTAAAAATTTTTAATATTGGGTCTTCTTTATACGAAATATGTAAATATGATCATCGTCAAAAATAATTGTGTTCAAAGAATGTTGGAAAATTCAAACAAATTATGGAAAAATATTGGCAGTTTTCATACTTTTATATCATTCATCATTTTTGTCATTGTCAATTTCTTCATTGGACCAATTGATATGGATTGAAGGCCCATTTACTTTTGCCAAAGTTTGCCTCAATTTCATCGTCCTTATAGAACAGACTGGCAGCAGGATATAATTTCAATTTGCAAAAATTACCGGGTAATTCAATCGATCCTTTAAAAAAAGATTAATTATTTAAAACGTCAAAGTTAGCAAATATTGGCTGAACAATTTTTCAATCAATTAGCTCTTTCTGTAGAGCTTTTTGTTATGCAAATGATTGATAGATAAAATTTGAATTGGAAAAAAGAAAACGGTTAGATATTAGATTTTGGTCTATTTTGGTTAGTAAACTAATTAACGAGGGAGCATCTGAATCTGAAAATTTATTATTTTGTCTCCCCTGCTGGTAGTTAATGAGTATTAAACAGCCGGAAACCTAGCCAAACTAGATTCCACCCTACCTTAAACCCATGTTACATTAAACTATAAGTTACCGGATAAGGCTTATGGTAGGTTATGCTAATTGCAGAATGACTTTTTGTGCGAGTATGTTAGGTAATTAGACTAGGTCCGGAATCCGGATAGGGATTAAGTTAGACTTAAAGGGTTTAGAATTTTGCCCTTCTTTGATTTTTAAGTCTTTAAACTATCAGGGGAGAAGGCAAAATAAAATTTTCGCTGATTTGCTTTTGCTTCAAAATTTTTTCCTGGCCTCCAAAATAATTAACTGATACCCCTATTTTGTTGTTTTTTGATATATTTTATCGAAAATTTCAAAAATTAAATAAATTCTTTTTTCCAATCAACTTAGAGCCATTAATATTAATCAACTTGTTTAAGCTAATATTTGCTTGAAATTTGATTTGGGTTTGGTTTTAATTAAATTTTTACCCAAATAATGTCCCTGGCAACTGGCAAATGCTCTCAGTGATGAATCCGCCGGTGAATGGATCAGACCAACGCCAACCACTTTGCCATGAAAATCGTCGACTTGTTCATTGATCTTTGCAAAGCGTTTGAATTCTCCGTTGACTCGCATTCCAAATTTGTAATTAACCCCAATTGAAAAATTTTGATTTCCGATATAGGTGCCATTGAGTGGAAATTTCTTATCGCAAAATCCAACTTGAATCCTGGAATAAAAATTAATAATTTAAATTAATTAAATTAAAAGTTTTTTTGGTGTCAGTGATTTTACAGCTGAATTTCGGAATAGTTTAAATGAGTCAAAATTAATTTTTATTTGCAAATTTTAATTCAAAAAAGCTTTTTCTAATTAAAAAATGCTTTGGCTGTGTAGGTTAATATTAAAAATTGGATGATATATAAATTTTTCGAAAAAAACATTGAAAATTGCGAAAGTTTTATAACGGTTTAATGGTTTGTCCTGGACCTCCAAACCCTATACTCACTCGATAGATCTCGTCAAGACGCATCGATTGGTATATATTTTGTCGTGGTCTGATCAAAAATTTAGGGTTTTAAACCGTTTAAACCATCTTGTGGGTTTAGGTTCAAAACTATTTAAACCATGACAAATTATATACCAATCGACGCGTCTAGACGAGCTCTATCCAACGGCATATGGTTTGTGAATTTAGGACAAACCACTAAACCGTTATAAACTTTTCGCAATTTTCAATGCTTTTTTTCGCAATTTTAAATATTTCCCTTAAAAATTTATAAAAATAATTTCATAAAACTTTCTCCATATTTTTATAAAACATACTTTTTTGTGTCAGGCACATAGACAAATTTCGATTCAAAATAGTATGCGATATATGGTTTTGTGACATTCCATTTGAAGTCCGGAACAGGCTTTTCGGCGCGAATTGAATTCCATTTTCCTGTAAATAGGCATAATTTTTTTATGGATAAAATTGTAAATTGGATGGAATTATCCAAATGATGGGATTAAATAATTAGCATAATTTTGGAAATCTCGCTCTATAATCATCATACAGATTCGATAATAGGTTTATTCGACTTGGCATGGTCGATTTACTATATGAAATTTCAATTTCAGACCGATTTAGAAGTTAGAATAAGGGCGGAATGGGTTTCGTGGGAACGGCTAGGGGTCTGAAGGGAAAGCTCATACCGGTCTGAAACTGAAATTTCATAAAATAAATCGACTATGCCGAGCCCAATGAGCCCATTCTCGAGTTTGTACGACACCGAGAAGTCGAGATTTCCAAAAATATCTAACACAGCACTTGGTGTATTTCCGGAAATTCACCAATTTCCAATATTATCCGCATCATATATATGATTTAATTTCCTCAATATTAAATCAAAAATGATTCAGGAATTTTTAACGGAAAAAAACATTACGATTCCAGAGGGCAGAATATTTTTCCACGCCAAGTCCATCGGTGTCATCCACAATGCTCAAATGTTGCTCATCTTCTCCAAAATTCCATTTGTTATTCGGCGTCAAATGCTGGTATTGAATTGCGATATTCATTTCGGCAATGCAATCGGACATCTTTTCCAGCTATAAAATGCATAATTTTATTTAGTTTATGTGAATTTAAAAGTAAAACTTTCAAAATATTTAATTTTAAATCCTATCGATATTTAGGAATTCCATTTTATTCACATTTATTCCAATTCTGGCAATTTTAATGCCAACATTTACTATGGGGATAGGTCACGGACCGTCACGTTTCAGTACCGCACGTTTCAGTCCCAGCGACTTTGACGAGCCATAGCTCAGCAAAGAAGAAACCGTATGATGCAATCTTGGTATCATTTGATAGAGCTATCTGAGCTCTATCAAATAGTATATAGAGATCTGCGAAAACGAAAAGTTTGATATCCACTTAATTACAAGCTTTTAATTAAGAAAAAGCGACTTGTATTCACTTATTCAGCTTTAAGTCATTTAAAATTTAAGTTAATCAAAAAAGCTTTATCACTATTCGATAGAGTTCAGATAGCTCTATCAAATGATACCAAGATTGCATCATATGGTTTCTTCTTTGTTGAGCTATGGCTCAACAAAGTGGCTGGGACTGAAACGTGCGGTACTGAAACATTACCCACCGATAGGTCACCTTTGTCAAATGTTGGCATTGTCCCTTACCAAGATTGCCAAACATTACTGACAATAAGTTCACATTCATATTTAGTACCAAATTTCCCTAGACAAACTTGTTTTCGAAATTCCAAAATATTTTTGTTCACATTTTCTAATTAATTACAAACCGTATTTCTATCGGCCTTGCTAGCACGTAATTCGCGATTTTCGGCCCACAATTGTGCCATTTCCGTCTTCATTTGTGCATTTTCTTTCTCCAATTTGTTCCCATTCTTCTTCAAATCGGCCATTTCTTGTTCCATTGCTGATAATTTTTCACCCATTTGGTAGAAAATTTGTCCGAAAGAAAGCACCGATGCATTTTCATTTTGTTGTTCAGCCATTTTAATTGTGTTTATTTTTTATTAATTAATTGAATTGGCAAGAAATTTGACTTCTTCTAAAATAACAATAATAAAAAAAATTAATTTCATAAAAATTGTAAATTTATAATGGCTAATTGATGAATCTTTAATTACTAGGGATGGATATGGAGTTGTTTTAAAAATTTGCTCTTAATTTTTGTATGTAAGTTTTGATGGGAAAAGCACATTTGAGTGTTTAATAATTCATGTTTTTGAGGTAATTTTTTAATCAATTTTTCCTATTTTGGCTTTTCAAAGGGAAAATTTCATTGCAAAAATGGAATAAAAATGTCAAAAATTAATTATTTCGAGTTTTTTTGCGATCTAACGCTTCCAAATATTACATCCAAAAAGTTATTCACAATATTAATTTTTGTTTGGCAAATATTTTTTTTTGTCTCCGATTTCAATTTTTTTTGTCTCCTAAAATTTGGAACATTCTTTTTGTCTCCAAATTCAATTCTTTTTGTCTCCAATTGATTTCCCTTCTTCTCTCTCCCTTCTTCATGCTTATCTCTCATCCCCTTTGCTCTCTTGCTTACATAAACGGTTCCAGGGGTGCGCGGAAGTAAAAAAGAAGGTGCGCGGGATATCCGGATATATGGGGATTAAGGAGGATTAAGAGGGATTAAGCCTCGAAATGGATGCGGAATGGCCCGGAAGGCCATGGGAACGTCGGGGAAGTGTAACAGAGGCCCGGAGACTGCACGGGATTAAGCCGGACATAAGGGGATATACGTGGATTAAGGGTGATTAAGCCGGATTAAGCTTAGTTAGGGGCTAGGGATTAGGGTTATGGTTAGGGGCGGCATGGGATCTAGGGGCTAGGGGTCTAGGGGTTCGGAGCACGCGGGATATAGCCGGATATAGGGGGATTAAGGTGGATATAGGAGGATTAAGCCGGATTAAGCTTAGTTGGGGCTAGGGATTAGGGTTAGGGGGTTCGGAGCATAGGAATCTCGCGAAGCCGGTAGCAAAACAGCCCAAACCGGGCTCGCGCCAGGGCTGTGCAGGTGCCGGCTTGGAGCCGGCACGGCACGGCACGATTCTGAGCGTGCCGGCCTCCGGCCGGCACGGCATGGCACGTGCCGATCAAGTTATGGCACGGCAAGGCACGTGCCGGCACAAAATTTGTTGTTAAATTTTTTCGATCGAGTAAACAATAATGCGATATAAAATTTTTTAAAAAACATATAAATAAGTAATTTTATTTATTTATTTGTATTATATTTGTTATAATAGTGTCACAATACAATCCCAGCCACAAATTAAGTATTTTTAAGAGAATATTTTTGAAAAAATTCAAGAAAATCCGGCTGGAAAAAGATATGAACCAAAAAAGATATATGAGAGAAAAATAATTTTCCCCTTTTAATTGTCATTAAGAATTGGAACTCGAGAAAATTATAACGAATAACAATATTTTAATCATTTTCTTCAATAATAAATACCAATTTTTCCGTTAATTCTGCAATAAATTATCTATTATGCTGGCCTTCGGCCGGCACTGTGCCGGCATCGTGCCACCTCATAGCCGCGGTCGGCACGGCACGGCACGTGCCGTGCCGGCACCTGCACAGCCCTGGCTCGCGCCCATCGATTCCAGGCCTTAATCCGGCTTAATCCCCCAAATCCACCTTAATCCCCCTTTATACGGCTTAATCCCGCGCACTCTCCGGGCCTTTGTTACATTTCCCCGACCTTATACTGGCCACCCAGACAATTTCCCATCCATTTAGGGGCTTAATCCCTCTTAATCCTCCTTAATCCCCATATATCCGGATATCCTGCGCACCTTCTTTTTGACTTCCGCGCACCCCTGGAACCGTTTATGTAAGCAAGAGAGCAAAGGGGATGAGAGATAAGCATGAAGAAGAGAGAGAGAAGAAGGGAAATCAATTGGAGACAAAAAGAATTGAATTTGGAGACAAAAAGAATGTTCCAAATTTTAGGAGACAAAAAAATTGAATTTGGAGACAAAAAAAATGCACATCCTTTTTGTTTGGTTGATTGATGGTTGGTAAATGGTAATGGAGTTGGGGATTAGGGTCCAGCAAGGTGAAAGGAAATTGTGATGCGACTCATCAAATCAAACTGTCAATCATTTCATTAGTGAATAGAAAAAAAAAACAAAGACACAGGAGGAGAAATAAACAAAACCAAAGAATGCAAAGAAAAAAGACGCATAAAATTTCTTGAGACCTTAAGACCTATACAAAATCTACACAATCACCAATCAATAAACTGGGGATAGGAAATGGAATAGGGATTAAGTTATTTGTATTCTCTGAAGAGAAATTGTCAAAATTTGTTCTTATTTTTCAATCTTTAATCTTAAAAGCTGACTCTATATTTATTTTTTTGTCAAATGGTAGAGCTGGAAAAAATGCCAATTTTATTGAATGCGTTTAATAATATTAAAATTTTGAGAAAAATTAAGAAAAAAAATTTAATTTTTATGCATAATTAAATGGGTAAAATTCGAGCACTTCTAATTATTGGTCCAATTAATGCATCTCGATATGGTCGAAATGTCCACAAACTGGTCAATGGATTCAGCACAGGGAGCCAATGGACTAAGCAAGAAATAAGGCCGGCATTCCCCAATGAATTGAAAATATTGGTCAGAAATAATAAAATTAATGCTGAATGGAATATGAGTGGATAACTTGCCTGAAAATTGGGGAAAATATTTTTTTATTAATGTTTTTAATTTATCGATGCAAAAAATATGCGGATTCAACTTTCCTATTTTTATAAAAATATTTTTACATAAATGATGAGACATGAGATTTGTTGTCAATTGATTGTTCAATTTTTTCAGCCTTTCACTCATTGCGTGTGTTGAAATAAATCGGATCATTTGGCGGCCACAGAAAATGATGATGGAATAGCATATCAAATAATATAATGCATAAATAATGTGCGCTATTTTCAACGTTAATCCCTGTAATAAATTTTAAATTCCACCAAATTATTTTTTAATAAAAAAAAATAATACATAGCATTAGAAGTTTTATATATTTCCTAAAACTTTCAATGTAGAGAAATCGGTGTTTTTAGGCCATAATCATGGTTAATCATACATTTATAATTTATATCATACATTAGCTTAAACAATTCCCGGGCCCAAATCTTAACTTTTACTATCATAAGTTTTAAAATTAATTTTTATATCATTTGATAAACCATTATTAGTTGTAAAAAAGAAAGTAAAAACATTTAAAAAATTCGAGAAGAATGAATTATTTGTTCCTTAATTAAATAGGGCCTTCCATCTTTTTGAGCTCTTTTTTGGTATTTATCGGTTATCCGCCCACAGATTTGAAAATTCTTTTTTTGGGGTTCTTATTCTAAAATTCTTATTTGATTATAAAATGATGAAAAAAATGATTTTAGGTGATTTAGGATTGAACAATTTTAGGGGAACTTAAAGTAATTTGGGATTGAATATCAAATTTAAAAAATGACCATCTGATTCCTCCTATAATTTTTATTTTTTTAAACAATGCAACATACATTTAATTTTAAAAGCGCATAAATGGCATCTTTGTTGAAATCGATGGGTAAACCAGACAATTTTACAATTTCACTTGCATTTGTATTAGTCAAGGGATTAGGCATACTCAAATTACCAATTATTAATGAAGTCAAAAAATTAATAATGAATGGAACGGATAAAAAGGACAAATAGCGGCCAAAATTAATTGGAATATTTCTGAAAAAAATTTAATAAGAAATTTTTAGAATAAAATTTTGAAAATTTAATTGAAAATTTTTGGAAATTTAAAATGAAATTTTTTGGAAATTTAATTTGAAAAATTTTGGAAATTTAAATTGAAATTTTTATAAATTTAATTTGAAAATTTTTGGAAATTTAAATTTTTTGAAAATTTAATTTCAAAATTTTAAAATTTATTGGAATATTGCTGAAAAATTTGACATTATAAATTTTGAAATATTAATTAATAATTATTGACCGATTTAAAAACAAATATCGGCAAAGGAATTGGACGGCAATGGAAAAAACATCGAAATTGTAGAAGTTATACCAGAAATAGTAGAAAAAATTCCATTGTGCAATTGGATTATCATTATTCAATTTGGTAAAATTGGTTGCAAGCAAATAGCCATCGAAAAAGATCAGAAATTTGTCCTCAATAAAGAAGCAATACTAAAATAATAATTAAAAGAGAGAAGACAATAAATTATCGCAAAATTAATATTTAAAACAATCTTGAAAAAAATGATAAGCTTTTAGTTAAAATAAAATCCAAATAAAATATTAAATAAATATCTATTACTATATGATTTTATATAATTTTAATTAAAAAATAAAATTTAAAAATAATAAATAATAATTTTTTAATTTTTATTATCCTTTTTAATTTTTTATAAATATTTATTTTCTACAAATTGTTTTAAATTTTTAATATTTTCAAAAAACTCACTGGCATTCCAAACATAAATAAAATTAATAAAATAATATCCAAAATGCAAGTTTGCAAGAGAACTCGTCTGTGAAACCACATTTCAATGGGTGTTCGTTGGAGAATGAGCCAAATGAGAATAAAATTGAGCACAAAACCAAGTGGTGGAATTATCAGTGAAGAATAATGATAATAAGCATTCATCAGAGTCATATTGAATTTGGATTATAAAAAATTAGGAAAATTGGGTAGAAATGAATTAAATTATAATGGGAATAGTAATATTATATTTATTTTTTTTGGCAAAAATTATACTTTTCTTTAAGTGGGTAATTTCATGTGTTTTTCCAAAAAAAGCGAAAATTGTTTTAATAGTATTTTGAGTTTAACCTTTTGGGAAATCACGTTTTCAGAAATCCTGCGGAATAATAATTGGGAAGTCTTATTGAATTAATAAAATTTTTAGGAAGTCTTGTAAAATTAAAATAATTTGAAATATTATTTTTATAAAAAATATTTTTTATGATAGATGAAATTATATTTTAAAAATTTTAGTTAAATTAAAAACAAAAAAGAAAATAAAATTTTTTTTAGTTTTTAGTAATTTTATTGTAAAATTTCGCATTCCTTTTCCCTTCTTTCATTAAAAAATTAATAAAATTTCCCTTTCCTCTGCCTTATCTATCTCTTTTTTCCATTTTTTTAAAAGAAATGCAACAATTCCCAATTTTTAGAAGACAATAGGCTACTAGAAAAGGGACAAAGGATTGAAAAATTGAGAATGCAGCCATCGGCCAAAATTGAATTAATTTAATTTTCACTACAGGGAAATTTCTCCTAATAAGATTCTGGCCTACCTACAACAAATATGAATCCGGACTATAGCTTAGGTAATTAAAATTCACAAGCGAGCATCAATATGGCCAAAAATTGCATTCATTTCTATAGAGTGAGAAAAAATAAAAGTGCAAGAAAAAGTTTTTTTACTTGTAAAATGGGAATATTTCATCAACGAGAGTGCACTTTATTATGTGTGAAAAAAGCCATCCACATGACAATATATGTTTTTGTTTGTCGCGAATTTTCCATTAAAATGGCTTCAAAAAATATTGATTATATTTTTGTATTTGACGAAAAATTTGTGAATGACAAAAACAATGTTGAATTTGTAATAAAAAATTAAAATTAATTAGTAGTGTGAAAAAATGCGGGTTTGGTTCTAGAAAAAATGTCGAAGAATCCATTTTTGCAAATTTTTTTTTGCATAGGATAACAAAATTATTGAAAAATCGCTGTAAATTCGTGAAAAATAAAATGTTATATTACAGTAAAAGTATTTTTTCGAATAATGCAAAAATTGTCGTAGATCACGGAATCATAAATCATCCAAAAAATGGAATGGACTATTTAATTGATTTTCGGCAGATATTTTTACAGCTTTTGACTGAAATATGGAAAAATGGATTAATTTATTGTATGAAAAAAAAAATAAAATCATCAAATGAAGACTTTTTTCCAATTTTATTAAAAGATGAGTCGTTGTGCCCGCTTGGTTAAATCGGTAAAAGCATTGACCAAAAAACTCTTTCAGCTAAGTTCGATCCCTCTAGGAAAAAGTAATTTTAAAAAAGGGGAAATGACGAAAATTAGCCCTAAGTTGAAAATGGACGGCGGTTGGCATATAAAATTGAGGGCGCCTTCCCTCTTAATTTGTATGCGCGTTTGCCTCTAAACGGCCTCCAACATTGATAAAAACAAGGCATCCGATCCCCTTTTTGAGTTTTTTTAAAACTAATGTAAATTAATTATTTAATGACTAATGAGATATGAGATCTATCAGTAAATTTTAGGTCTAAATTTCACACAATTACGGCAAAAATATTTTTAAAAAAGTGATAAAAACAGTTTTATTTTATCAGTGTTCTCTAAACAATATTTTCATAAAGACTGACTGGGTAACCCATTATGAAATACACAATTTAACTACATCAGCCACCATATTGAAAAAAGTTATGTAATCACAGTCAAAAGCATTGTTTTGCTTATTGATGAGAATGAGAGCAGCATGCTTTTTATCATGCCGTCAGCCGCCACTGAATGAAAAGCATAAAGAAAATTTTGTCAAAATAGGCCAACCACTATTATATAAATCTTCAGAATTTGTTTCATTATTGTAAATCAGAAAGGATTGACTTAAACTAAATTTATAAGTTTAAGAAAAAATTAAATTCAGCCACTTTTTAGAAGCTTTACTTTCATTTGACATATCAAATTTGGTTGCTTCCTTGTTTATGAACTATTTCGAAAAAATTGAATAAGCTTTAGCCAATCGAAAACGTCCTTACAAAAAAATAATCCGATTAATATATATTTCATAAGCTAGTTTATTCAGCAATTATATTCTAACAACTACAAATGAGCTAAAACTACTAAAATTAACATAAAATTCTAGACGAGATTTCTAATTGTGGGCAAAATATACAAACAAAAGTGTGGATTTTCTAATAAAACTACGTTGAGGTGAATATATGAATGAGTATTATTTGAATATTATTCGCACTTCAATTTGATGTTTTTCATTGCAATGCATTCAAATGGGAGAAATAGCCTAAAGTTTGTTATTGGTCGCAATCGAACGGAGTGCACATTTATTTGCCGCATCCTCCTCCACAACCGCCGCCACATCCGCCACCGCCACCGCAACCGCCTCCTCCTCCGCATCCTAATTTGTATAAATAAATTATCTTTCAAATATATTTGAATAAATTACCTCCTCCACCATAGCCGCCACCACCGCTGCTACCACCGCCGCAGTTCACAATGATTGGGCCACCGCCCCCGCCTCCTCCGCCACCATAGCCACCGCCTCCACCGCAACCCCCTCCGCAACCACCTTAAAGTGTCAAATATTTTATTAAAAGTTTTAATAGCACTTAGAGATTCCATATTATTCAATATTTCATCCAATATTTAAAAATATAAATCACAATATAATGGGTATTTTCTTAATAAAATTTCATATTTATAGATAAAAGTTTAGCCAAAAAAAAATGATTATCATAAATTTTTTATCGTATGCTGCCCACTAATTAATACTTCTTAATTCAGTCTAATCTAATGAAAATGTGATAAAATTTGGTATTTAATGCCAATAATATTAAACTATGTATTCAATAAGAAGTGAGAAAAAAATTCGCTCACTCAGGGGGTAAAAATTTCTCAGAATCAACAATCAAGAAAAAAGAAAAAAATTATAAATTTACTACTCTAGGAAGAACTGTAAATTTTTATTCAACATTTTGAGTTCAAGCTTCAAGTAAAATTAAAATAATTTAGAAAAATAGTAATGTTGTTTTACCTCCGCATGGAACTGGAGGAGGAGGGCAAGGTGGCGGGCAGCAACCTCCGCCTCCACCACCACCGCAGCCACAACCGCCGCCACCGGCGCCTCCAAACAAGAAGGCTTGGGACAAAGGCAAAAGCAATAAAGAGCCGAAAATGAGCCACTTCATTTTGAAATTTTTCCTCTTATAGAAAAATGGGGAAAATTAATGAATGAATTTAATTGGAAATATTTAAAAAGGGATTATGTTAAGATAAAAGGAATATTCACTCCTAAATATTTGGTGTAAAAAAGAAGGGAAATTGTGTGGAAAAATATGGAAAAAATGAAGAAATTGTCTGAAAAAGTTTGTTTTTATATAGGCATTTAGCCAAAAGCGGATTGCCGCAGACAGCAATTAAATTAATTATTATGTTCCGGATGTGCAATATGATCTGCTATTATAGCCTAAAGGCATGGAATAATTGGTGTGAATAAAAGAAAAAAGGAATTAAGACCAGTTTTTTGACAGTGCTCATCAGCCGATTGTCTGTCTCGACAATAAAGCTGGATCTTGTGATTTGTAGTGGTGGAATTTGCTCACACCCTATTGTCACTTTTTTGCGTATTAATGATAATAAGAAATGACACTTTTTGGTTGAAAAGCACATAAATGCCTTGGGCAATATATGCTGCTGGTGTGTCACAAAATAAGATGAATAATAAAAATAAATTAATTAGGCGATTTTTTATTACTTCAATGAGCCATAAATAAAATTAAAAAAATTTATTTTCTTAACTATTTAAAATAGAGGATATCTAATAAGATTATAAATTTTTAAAATTATTTATTAATAAACAATTATAAAATATCACAATACCGCTCTTGTTGGGTGTAGCGCAATTGTTAAAGCTTTGATTTAATTACTGAAAATTCTATACCGTTACTTAGTGTTCGATAACGAAAGTTTACTTATTTAAATGAATAAATAACATTAAATTAAATTTTAAAAAACTATAATTTTTGAGGGATTATTTGAAGCTATAAAGTAAAATGAATAGGTAAATTCTTTATAATTTTTCTTATCAAAATCAACAAAAATTATTATATTATTTGAGTATTTTTTAAATTTTATATATATATCGAAATCTCTGATTCATTTATTGTATTAATTTTTCCACAGCAACTTTTGAATAAAGAATAAAAATTTGTCAGCATTGTAAAATGCTTCATTTAAATAAGCATTTTTTGCGAGTGGTTTTGGTTTGAAGAAACAAAAATTAAAGACTCCCATGATTACAACAAGCCACTACCAACTTCACTATTTTTATCCACATTAGGCTTGGCTACTCTCTCGTCTCTAATAATTTTATGCAATGAACAAATTATGCAAATTTTCTATTTTTTTTTCACCAAATTAATTGCATTTATTTTTGCAAAATTATTTTTCAACATTTTTACTCATTCATACATTTTCAAATTAACATCATAACACAATTTATTTAAAAAATTTTTTATTCAGCTTTCTAACAAGCATCAACTACAAAAATATGAATTCTAAGAATGCAAAAAAAAGAACTAAAGATCTACAAGCTACAATTCGAGATTAACTATTGTTGGAATAATATGGTGTCTACAACTAATTTTGGGAAATATAATAAAAGATTGGAAGGGCTAAAATGGCAAATTGCAACAAATAAAAGAGTGGAAAGAACATCAAAAGGATATTATTCATTGTCATTGGCACATTGTTGTTATTGACCAGTGAAATGTGAACATTTGATGAACTCTGCTGTTTATTTGCCGCATCCACCGCCGCAACCGCCACCACATCCGCCACCTCCTCCGCAACCGCCTCCTCCACCGCCGCAACCTAATATTTATTATGTATTTATTTTTTAAATATTTTTTAATAAATTACCTCCTCCACCTCCTCCATATCCTCCACCGCTGCTACCGCCTCCGCAGTTCACAATGATCGGGCCTCCGCCCCCGCCTCCGCCGCATCCTCCGCCGCCACCTCCTCCGCAACCGCCTCCGCATCCACCTAATCAAATTTAATTTAATTAAAAAATTTTTTCAATTATATTTAATCTACTAATCTACAAAATCTCTACTTAAAAGCTTTTTTTTCAAAGAAATATTTTCTAATAACCTTGGATAACGAATAAAAGAGAATTCAGAGAATTTCGAGAGCTTTTCCTAAGGTAACAAATATTTTATTATCAACAGATTATGAATTTAAAATTCCCACAAAATTATAACAAAAAAAAACCCTAAACCACTATAATTTATTCTATATTATTATTTATTTTGAAAATTAATATTAAAAATTATAATAATCCACACCATACTAATAAAGAAATTTTATCACCAAACACAAACACCGTTTTATTTTATTCCAAATTTTTTTTACCTCCGCATGATGGAGGAGGAGGGCAGGGTGGAGGGCATGGAGGTGGACAGCAGCCACCGCCGCCGCCGCCACCACCACCACCGCCGAACAAGAAGGCCTGAGAGCCGGCAAGCAATGCCAAAAGGCAAATTACTGTTAATTTGTGCATTTTCTTTCGAATCTGTCTATTAAAATCAAAATTATGGATTTTAATTTAAAATAAGAAGTGGATTCAGAATCAATGAATCAAATGAGGAGAATCAAAAATTATGATTCCTTATTGCTATTTCGGCATTAGACTAGTTTATTTTTTGGGCCATAGCTTATCAAGGCAATAAAAATGTGAAGAGCGATCGAAAGTTTAAAATATCCTCTAGTGATTTTAATTTATTAAATCCTAATTATAAAAAAAATTCATAATTTTAAGGGTAACAAACTGGTTATTCATAGAGAAAGTCATTTATTTTACAAATTATTCAAATTTTTAACAAACTAAAATCCATATTTTTGAGGAGTTTTATGGCTTTCAAATTTCATATTGCCTTCCCAAATTGGTTGTTTACTTATTAAGATGGGGACATAAGGACGGCCTAGGTAATGAAATTCTATCAAGGAAAATGCCTTATTTATGATCAAACTAATTAATAGTATCGAAATGGATTTGGGATTAAAAGTGAAATAAAACAATAAACTGAACAATAATGGCACAAATTCAATCGGTTTATATAGCCATAATTTTCAGTAGAAAAACTCATTGTTAGTGTGCATCCGCGGTGCCATCCCGCATCAAATCCGGATATTATTGTCCGAATGATTATAACAAAAGTTGAATTGATAGCTTAGCAAATAGCAATCCACAACCAGATTATTCCATCCATAAAAAAGGTCATCCTTCCCATATTTGCTGTTACGGGTTGCAAAAAAATTATTCGGCGCCATCAAAATTTCCATTCACGACAACCCGCAATCAGCAATACCAATCCAAAAGGGCATTTTCATCATCACAGACATATTTTCCATCCATCAAATTAATCACAAATGGTCGCCCATCTTCGGGCGCATCCTCCACCCAATTCATTCCCGCATTCGATTAGATAAAAAGTTTGTGGTCACAAACACACCAAAATGTTCTTTTGGAGAAAACCCGATTTTGTTAGTGCAAAAATCCACAGCTCTGCGCTGGTCAGCAGATTCAGGGAAGATGCGCTCTTGGCAGTGTTTAAATTATCTGCTAATTTTTGATGGATGTTGTGGTCAAATTGGTGCGACTGATGAGCGCCAAAAATGCAGCGAAAATATCCTGACCATCATTTTGCCTTAAGGCACATAATAAGATCAACGCGGATCATGCGCAAAATTTTGGGATAAGTACAATTATTTTCACATTTATTTTGCACAATATTTTTATAATATTAGGATAAAATATTTTTATTTAAGAATTTATATTTTAAGATAAATTTTCAAATAAATTTTTACGAATTTATAAATAAAATTATTAAATATTTTTTTGTCTTTTTGATTTTCGGCTTATTCCTTATTACATTTTTAGTTGCTTTTGAATTTTGGATTGTATAAATTTGTTTTTGATATATTTGCCTACTCCTTCAACCGAATAACTCGTATTGTTGTCTTATTCTTCCAAAAAGTTTTATCAGGCAATTGTATTTGAACTCATAAAAATTGGGTAATTTGACATCATTCAAATTTGATCAAATATGAACCAAAGATAAATTCGGTCAATTAGATGCAATTATCAGTTTAAAACCGCATTAAAAAGTCATTTAATTTAATAAATTAGAATCGGAGATCACAATTGTCAGAATAATCTGTTATCCAATAGTTAAGATAAATTTGGTGTTTCCAGTACCCTAATTAATTGTTTGGCATTCATTTTCCCATTCAACTTACTTTCTCTCATTAGCAGGGCTCGATTTATATGGATGGAAAATCGAAAAATATGGACAAAAATATGGAAAAATTTGCGAAATATGGATGAAATATGGAAATATGGATGAAAATCCAAAATTTGGAAATATATGGAAAATATGGAAATGAAAAACCGGTTTAAAGGTTTCAAACCATGATAAAAACATGTTTTACATTAGTTTCAAGCTATTCTGAGCTTGCAAAAAAAATATGGATTTCCATATAAATCCGGGCCCTGCTCATTAGTAATTAGTATATTTTGCTTTGATTGGATAATTGTAACGGAATAAAATAGGCCAAATAAAATTAAAAAGAAAAATGCAAATTAAATCCATTGGTCAACATATTTGTTTTTTTTTTTTTAAATTTTTTTTTAAAATTGTGTGTTCGATATACAATTAACTTCATTTTTGAGATTATAATATTAAATAAATTGAATTAAAAATTTAAAAAGATTATCTTAATAAATATTTCATAATTTTCACTGTATTAATTCTTAATTAAATTGTTTATTTTTTTTGAATTTGAACTTAAAAAATGTGAAGTAATTGGCGAAGGAAAAAAATTAATAAAGCAAAATTTGGAGAATTCATTTAATGTTTCAATGTCTCTCTCCTATTTACCCTCTTTTTGCACTTTTAAAAGTACATCCCGTCAGCCTCCACACCACACTCCACTGATGTTGCTTGGAGGCGATTGTGGATTAATTTCCCTCAGAAAGGGCAGCAGAGATATAAAGGGAAAGAGTTTTGCTGCTGGATGCACTTTTAGAGTTCAATGCAAAAATCTACAATTTATATGCCTGTGTGTTTTGGGCTTTGCCTACGCTTACAAAGGACCTTAAAATGTACTTTTATTGACCACCATTTGGGCGGTTTTGTGGCCCAATAAATTCAAGCCATCTTTTACAAAATTTAAAGAGGAACATTATGTCCTTTTAAAGGTCATTCATTCACTTTATTATCATCATTTTTTCTTTCTCACAAAAGTACACAATCATTAAAGTCCATCAAGTCTTTTCTTTCACTTTCATATCTCATTATCATTAATTTGTTTTTTCAATTGCAATTATAAATTTAAAGAAATAATTTTATTTTTATGACATCACTTTTTCCATGGATTTCGTTATAAATTTTTCTTGGAGGATTTGAATAAATTAATCATAATAAAAATTCGTATTTAAACGCAAAATGCAAAATTGTAATAAAATTTAAAAGTTAATATAAGAAATTCACTTTTTAGAGAAATAAAATAGCTTAAGGTGTAACCAAGCAGTGCACAAATGCACAAGTGAATATTCCATTTGAGATTATTTTTTATCTGCCATTCATTCACGCAAAAGTCATTAATTGCTCGCAAAAATAAACCAAATCCAAAAATCGCTGTAATGATATGGGTGATGGGATCTTTCTCCAAGCCCAGAGGCAATTTTTATTACTTTGGATTGGACATTTTTGGGAGGCTAATCTTATCGTATAAAATGAACCAGTTGCCCTCGTTGTGCTTTTATGCAACACGAAGGTGATTTGGCTACACCAATTTGATTAGTTGGACTTTGATTGAAGCCAAACCAAAACACTATGGCAAAAATGAACGCAAAACTGCGTTTAACTTTTTTTAAAATTTTTTTTGCACTTTTTTGTTTTATTGCAGAGCCAATTTATGGGCCATAAAATGCATGGATTCATTCATTGGAGGAGTTGATATGACAGAAAGTGAAACCAGTCAGCGGCCAAAAAATGCCAACCAAAAGGCCGTATATAAGGCGAAGGACAGGCCTTGCCAAATCAACAACATACAAACAATAAAGCTTCAAAATATAACCTAAAAGTCCTCCTTCAATTTTTGTGTTTTTCACAATTAAATTTTAATATTCCTTTCAGCAGAAATAAAAATGTCAAGGTGTAAACTTTGTTGTGCCATTCTGGCATTTGCCCTAATTGCCGATGTGGCCCAAGCATTTTTGTTTAGTGGCAGTGCTGAGTATGTTTGGCTGTGTTTTATATTGGCATAAATATTTTTTTTCTGCAGATTGGCACCGATTAATCCAAGATTCCGTCGCCAATGTGGTGGAGGTTGCGGTGGAGGTGGCGGAGGCTGTGGAGGTGGAGGAGGTAAAAATTGGGAATTTGGGGAAACTTCTTTCAATCAATAAATACAAGTGAATCTTTTAGCATGTTTCTTAATTCTAGAAAGTTTTGGCATTTTTTAATGTTCCCTGAAAAATTTTGAGTTATTCATATTCTATAATAATTATTCCAGGTGGTTGCGGTGGAGGAGGCGGTGGCTGCGGAGGAGGCGGAGGCGGTTGTGGGGGCGGGGGCGGCGGCTGTGGTGGTGGTGGTGGAGGAGGGCAAGTGATCACATTGAAACTCAGCTGTAGCAGTGGAGGAGGTGTGTTTATAGAATAAAATGGGATAAAATATTATTAATAACTGAATGCCAAAATGGTGTTAGGTCTATTCATAGTTCATAGTGCAAAATTTTATTTAATTTTTGAAACAATTTTGTAAAAACAAAAACACAAAATATTTGGAAGAACAAAAAATGTTTGAAATAATAAAAACATGAAACAATTGGAAAAACTAAATATATATTTTTTAAACTTTAATCCGATTTATTTTTTTTCTAACTTAGACGCAAAATATTTGCAAACCACATTGTCTATTATTATCTAATTTTCCTTTCAAAATTAATTAGGTAATTGAAAAAAACTAACAAACATTTTAATAATAATGGATTGTGATTATGAATATTCTTAAAGGTGGAGGCGGATGCGGAGGAGGAGGTGGCGGAGGATGTGGTGGTGGATGCGGAGGAGGAGGCGGCGGAGGCTGTGGAGGTGGATGCGGAGGAGGAGGCGGCGGAGGATGTGGGGGCGGATGCGGAGGAGGAGGCGGCGGAGGCTGTGGAGGAGGATGCGGAGGAGGAGGCGGCGGAGGATGTGGTGGTGGATGTGGAGGAGGCGGCGGCTGTGGAGGCGGATGTGGAGGAGGAGGAGGCGGAGGCTGTGGAGGCGGATGTGGAGGCGGATGTGGAGGAGGAGGAGGCGGAGGCTGTGGAGGCGGATGTGGAGGAGGAGGCGGCGGTTGCGGAGGTGGCGGAGGAGGCTGCTGTCGACGCAAACGATTGGCACTTTTGCAACGAAATGTGGCAAAACTTACTTAAATGTGATATTTTTCCCATTCATAATTGTATTATTTTCATATATTTTAGTAGATTGTAGTTGTAGCTTGTAGTTATAGATGTTAGAATATTAGTTGTATTGCTATTAGTTTGAAAGAATAAATTAGTTGAATAAAAATTTAAATCATATTTTCTATTTGTTTTAAAAAATTTTGATGGTAAACATGCAATTAAAATTTGTTTTTATTCTCAAAAAATATCCTATAATAATTTTTATGTATTTAGATTAGAATCTACTTATAAAATATTAAAGTTTAATTTTTAACTTAATCAAATCCCATCAAGTCATTAAATAATTAATTTTGGAATGCTTTTCCTCAAAAAGATTATTGTTTCACAAGAAAAAGCAAATATCACATATACTGATCATTTATCAAAATTATTTGGACTGTTTATTATTCTCGTATTCTTCTTTTTGTGGAGGGTAAAATCATTTGAATTGATTGACGAACAATCTTAATTGTTATATTGAGATTGAGAGTCATCCTTGAGGAATTTTAAATACATATACAAAGTAACTATCTCTGAAATCGAGTATGGTGTGAAAAAACTACGTAACTGGGTATAAAAATAATTCATTAAAAATATTTTTGTTATAAAATTCTTTTCTTTGAAATCTTTTATAAAAATAATTCACATCATAAAATTAAAAATTGTCCATCATTTACCAAAAAAATGTATTGAAATTTATAATTATAATTAATTTTGACTCGGCCTAGGGAAAATCTTTGCTGGCTGTATGCTCAAATTGACCACCACTGTGCTTTGTTCATCTTTCCTCAGGCGAATCATTTTTAAAAAGCATTTTCGATATTCGGAAATTGTTAAAATGGTGACCAATGGATTCAGAATGGGAAGCCAATTGATAACGGGAAAAATTAGCATTCCCAGCTCAACAAGGAAGGAATTGAAAATGCCGAATAAAATGGAAAAAATTGCGACAATGACCAAGAATAGGCAATAGCTGGGCAGGATGGCCTAAAAATATTAAATACATTTAATTAAAAGAATAAATTAAAAATCAATAAATGATGGATAAAAAAGGTAAAGCGAGTCAAGAATGATATGATATTTTGTCAATTCTATTTTATCCACTAATTTATCGTTATTGGAAAGCATACTCATCAAGGGTTAATCTCCTTTTACAGCCTATTTGGATATCGAATTGATTGATCAAATATAATTTGCCTAGAAAATATGGACAATAAACGAAAGTCAGATTTTGGCTTACTTTATAATTTTAGTCATAATTTTTTTTGCATATCAATATCAATCTAATAATTCTTTCTCTAATCTAACTCATCCTAAATCCTAATTAATATTATCAACATGATATTAAAAATTAAAGCCAGTTTTAAAATATTGAAAATTATAATCTAATTGTATTTATGACTATAATTTGGCAAATTCAAATTTATACAAGAGAGAAAAAGAACGACCCAAATCTGCCTTTCATCTTTCATTTGATTAAACATAGCTTATTTATTAGAAAAAAATAATTTTTAAAATTACCTGTAAAATCATATTCAACGAAATTTGATTAAGCGTTTTCCTCTTTTTGGCATGGGAATTATCCATAATATTTTTCTTCAAAAATATTCGAATCCGTAAGAAACAGAAAATAATGGCAAAATAACAAAGAGCCAAAAATATGATGATCATGGAAATTAATAAAACGAGGAATGGATTTGACTAAAATTCAATAAAAATAAATGAAAATTAAAAATATTTTTAAGCTTGTTAAATTTATTGTGAAATAAATATTATTTAATTATAAAAATTTTTCATAAATATGTTTTCCTCGAGTAAATTAATTTGTTAAACACGAATTGGATTTTATTTAATAATTGCATTTTGGCTATTTGGTCTGGTAAAACAATGTCATCATTTTAAAAATTTGGGCATCTTCATGAATAATGTTAAGATTGGGCTTAACAAATTGGCATAAATTGAATAAAGCCAAATTCATGCATATTAGCCAATCCTAATTAGAATACTCTAATAGGAAAATGCTTTTTAAAAATTAGCCAATTTGAATTTTTAATTTACATATTTTGGAGCAATTAAAATTAAATAAATCCAAATATTTTATAATTATTAATTACATACTGGATCGTATTTCATTGTAATTTTGATGGAATTGAATTCGGCAACGGAAATAATTGTCCTCATTTCGGGAATTTCATCATGCTGTACATCGGTGGAAGGCGTCGCTATTAATTCAGTGCAAATAATTGAGAGTGCAAAAAATGCAAAACAAGATGAATAAAATGCAAATTCCACTTTTTTATTTTTATAAGATCTGTGTAAAAATAAAAAGAGCAAATTAGGAGTTTAATATTAATTCAAAAAAATTTTCTACAATTTTTAATTAGGAATTCTAAACTGGAATTTAACCTCGATTTTGCCTAATTTATGCCATTCTTGGTAAACCAATGCAAACATTTATCATGGATAATTCACATTTGGCAAATGTTGGAATTATCCCTTACCAAAATGGCTTGTGTATAACTTCATAAATTACCCGCCGATTTCATAGACAAAGGAAACAATGAAAGATTCTTTTGTATTCAATTCCCAATGACCATTTTCATTAACAGCCTCTACCGGAGGATAATTTCCAGATCTAGGCCAAGATCTCTCCTTATTTCCTTATTTTATTACTCCCTTTATCGGCTATCGTAAAAGGAGAGAGAGGTTAGATAAGGGATAACATCCCAAAGAAAAATAAATTTTTTAAAAATTTTTGTGGAAAATTTTAATGGATTATATTTAAATTTATAAGTTATCATATTTAAATTAATTTTATTAATTCACCTGCAAATGGTCAAATATCGATGGAAGAATTGTAGTGCCAAACTGACAAGAATTTGTACAAGACATAAATAATATATGGTCATAATTGCTGTTCGAATTCTAATGTACGGAATTGAGGCAACAATGCCCTGCGCGAACATATAGGTGAAGGAATTTGTGGAGAAGATGACCAACTATAAATAAATTGAATAAAAAATTTGTAGAAGAATAATTCAACCGGCAGATTCATTGCATGAAAGAACAAAGTGGAAATATTCCATAATGAAAAATAAATAATCACAGATCGATAATCCTTCAATTCCTTTGAGTATTCTTTCCTGGACAAATTCAGAAGAAATCCATTCAAAAATGTTCCAATTGCCAAGGAACAATACGAATTCCAGACGTTGAATTTTAGCGTAAATGACATAAAAAAAATAAATTTTTCTATAGAAAACAAAAATTATTATAAAAACATTGTAAAAAAGAATTTATTTAAAAGTACGGAAAGTGAAAATTTTCCCATAAGTATGGATAATGAAAATGTTGTCATTCAATTTTTGTAATTTTAATAGTCTTAGCCTGATCACATTGCGTGTTAGTACGAATTACATTCTTGAAAATTAATTTGTTTTTTTTCTGTAGAATTCGGCTGCAAAAAATTATGAAATTTTTATAGTGAACACTAAATTGTCATAAAATAGTTTACTTTTGGAGTTTGCTGTTTGCGTCAAATTTTTTGTCAAAAAATTTTAAATCAGGTGAATTAGAGTAAAATTTTCGTGTTGGTCTTCCTTTTTTGATAAAAAAAATTGTATTTTTTTTGAATTAATTAATGTAAGGGTTTTTGAGATCTGGAAATTCGAATATCGGATTTATTTCGAGATTTGAATAGGTTTGAGAATCTAAAAAATTAAGTCCAGAATGGTAGGTGGGAATTTATTGTTCCTATATTTAGACTCTAAAATGTTGGAGGTTCGCTTCCCAAATTAGACTTCCAATTACGGGACGTCAGATTTGGGGTGAGGGATATTGTTGGGGAAAGGTCGTTCATCCCAACCCCCCCATTAGCCGAATTGGAATATTAACATTCATTTATCCGAATGGAAATCACAATAATAATAATAGGCGAAGATTGGGAATTGGGGCGGCTGGCCCATCGCTGGGCCGCTGGGATGTTGGGGTGCCCAATCCCAACTAACCAGGGCCTATCGGGGCGAATGAACACTTAGTGGGGGATTTGGATTGGTTTTATAATCCCGGAGAGCTAATTGGACCTAGGGGGAACAGTTGTTGTTTAATTCCCTCTAACATTCCTCTCCTCTAAATGTTGCGTCTTTTGGGTGTCTAGATCTTCTAAGTTGGATTCGAACATTTATGCGTCCAATTGTTAAAAAAATTAACAATCAATTTATTCTAAAAAAATATTTTAAGTGTCTGGGAAAATTGCATTTGGACTTTTTTGGACGCATAAAAATTGTTGGGACGCATAAAAATATTTTGGGACGCGTAAATATTCATCGGACGTGTAAATGTTGATCGGACGCGTAAATGTTGATGGGACGCCCAAACTGGAAAAGAGCCAAAATTTTTATAAGGTTTATATTATTAATTGTTTTATGTAAAAAGTTTTAACAAAATTTTAGATTTAAATTTTTATTTTTATTTAAATATAGCATATTGAGAGATATTTTGGTGAATATTCGAAATTCGGGTACTCGATGTGAAATTTTTCTCTTTTAATATTTTACCAACCGGTTGATTGATTGCCTGAAGAATTAAACTGGAAATATTAAATATTGAAAAATAAATGACAATTCTTCGATATTCCTTCAATTCCGTTGAACATTCTTTTTTGGATAAATTCAGAAGAAAACCATTTAAAAATGTTCCAATCACCAGAGAACAATACGAATTCCAAGGGTTGAATTTTAGGGGAAATGACATCGAAAAGGAGAATTTACTGTAAAGGAAAGCCGAAAAATTATTACAAAGAAATCAAGGAAAAGAATTTATTGAAATGAAAAATTTTCTTTTAATTTTTATATTTTTAAACCACCAGCAGCTAGAACAGTGCTAATAAAATTTTTCAAAGAATTCAGTTGCAAGCAAAAATTATGAATTGAAATTTAGACACTGAATTGTCATAAAAATGAGTAACTTTTCGAGTTTGGGTTCTATTTTTTGTCAAAAATTTTTAATCATGCAATCGCAAATGATATCAATCAATTAATTGACAAACAAAATATAAATTGGAAATAATAAAATTCAATTAAATTTAATAAATGATTTATTCTTTCTGCGAATTCCAATCGCCAGAGAACAATTCGAATCCAAACGATGAATTACAATATAAATAAAATGACATAAAAATAGGCAGAAATTATTGTGAAAAATATGAAAAAATAAAAATTTTCCCATTTAATATTTGAGATTTTAATCGAAGTCAGAGCACATTGCATGTTGGAATTTAAATTCACAAACCACAATAGACAGAATGCAGACAAATACAAATTTGGGAGACATATTCACATTTCACTCTAGTTCAAATTAAAAAAACATTTTTTAACAAATAATATATTTTAATTTTATTGCAGAAAAAAGTGAATGAATTTAAAGAAAAATTCTAATTTTTTTGGAGCTATATAATATGGCCACAGTAAAGTTTTGAGGCTTAAAATTAGGGTCATTTTTGAACCTTAAAGAAGCCTGCTAGTTTATGACCTAATCATGCCTTTTAATAATTTACTGGACACAAATCGAAAATAATATAGTTAACTTATCCCTTTTCTATTTTAGAATTTATAATTATTTCTGACGTTCAAATCTCTGAACTCTGATTCCACAATACATTTTTATTTCATAATTTTATAAAATAATATTAGATATAATTTTTAAAATAAAATCAAAATATTCTTCAAAATTTTTAAAAAAATTTTCTCATTTATTCATCATATCAACAATTTCGAAGATTCCATGCGCTCACTCTTGACCCAGTTCTTTGATTAACAGTAATTGTCTCAATTGGGACTACAGCATTTGCGGAATTTAGGCCTCGACATGTCCAATAGGAGATGAAATCAATGAATTGTTGTTTTAACAAAATGCGAAAATCCTGGCAGAGCAAAAGCAAGACAAACTGGGAAAAAAAATTTAAAATCAATAAAATTTAAAAATGATGAGTGTTGAATTAAATTATGAAAATGTACGAATACATAACTAACAAATATGTATGACAAAAAATCATAGAATTAAAGCATATTCCATCAAAGAAAATTCGTCAAAATATAAAAATTCTATATAATTTGTCATAGTTTGATCGAAATGGAATGAGTGCAAAATGATTTAAAATTTGAACTAATATAACATTTTTGGAGCCAGTCAAAATAATTCAGCAACAGTTTAACTTTAAACATAATAAACCAAATCATAATCAATCTACGCTTGAAAATAATTAATTCTATGGGAAAATGAATGCAAAATTTTTCGTAAATTTTTTTTGGCAAAAATTAATGTTTTATAATGTAGTTTAAAATGTACCCACCTCTTCCACACAACCATTTGAGAGTACAAAAATAATCATAAGTGCTTCGCTGAACACCGGATCGGAATTGTAGCCCGGAAAAAGATATTGTAGTGCACTATTTGCTGCCGAAATTGAATGTGGAATTGACGAACTGAAGAAAACCACGCACATTCGTATTCGATCCTTTTCCAACACGGTTGTGCCGCCTCCACCATTGGTTTGTTCCCGACGTGGGACGGCTTTTGCTAGAATTTTTAAAAATTAATTATCAAATTAAAAGTTAAAATTTTTGGAAAGCGTAGGCAAAATAAAAGTACAATAGAAAATGTAGTCTTTGTCTTACGAAAGAGAAATTTTCATGTTAGGAAATGGTAATCTAAAGAAGTGGATAAATTTGTTTTTATAATTAATGATGAATTTAAATTATATTTTTGAATTTGACTCAACCGGAAAAAGTAAAATCTAATTAGTTGAATATTCTTTATAACTCGTATTTTTCTGATAGGAATAGGAGAATCATTGGAATTTTTTTTTTAAAAATTACTAAAAAAAATCAGTAAAATGACCTAAGATTTCAATTTGTAGCTTTCTTTTTAATTTTTTTTACTTCTCTCTTTCAAAATCCGGATCAAAAGAAGGCCATAGCAAATGGAGGGAACAATTGTGTCGAAGAAGAGGGGAATCATGGATAGGACGGTGCCATGTACTTTTGCGAATGAAATCAGCGAAAAATAAATGGCACAACTGGCCGGACAAAGAATCAGCCATATTCGGAAATATGTTCTGAAAAATTAATAAAATATTATAAATTTAAAAAAATAATTATTGGAAATAAAAAATTATTCGAAACTCTGAAAAATTACTTAATGAATGGAGGATCGAAATCGGAATACTAAAAATTTGGGCCTAGTCTTTAATTTGTATTAATTTGCAATTTTTCGTACAAATAATACCGATTTTTTAATTAATCTGAAAAATTTAGAAAATTTCATTAAAAATTATTTACATATATTTAAGAAACTTTATTTTTTTTGGTAAATTATATGCTATAATGCTGGGCTAATATATTATTATTATTATTTATGAAAGAAAATTATCCTACTGTAAAGAGGTGGATGTTTGGCTTAGGCCAAACATCCCTAATTTATTCTTTTTATTTCCATTTCCAACATTTCCCAATCCAAACAAACGCCCTCTTGCCTCGATGGTAAGATGGAAGGCCGGCAAGGCACCCAATCCTCTTCCCCAAATCAAAGGGAAAAGTAGACCACACTCAACTCGCTGCCCGTCAAATTCGCCCGACGGCAGCATGAAGGGAAAAGAGGCAGCAGCCGCCGCCCAATTTTCTCACCACAATCTCACCAAAACTATACGCTCGGTCATAAAATTGGCGCGAATGAAAAAGGAGGAGTCTCCGTTCGACTCAATTCCTCCACATAAAATAAACACACAGCCTCTTCGGAGATGGGAATGGGCTACGCCCATTCACAAATAAAATTCGCACACGCCCACACTCCGCCGGGTAGAATAAAAAGGCGAAGGAGACGGAGAAATCCTCAGTCTTCGTACTCACAGAAAAATTGAATAAAGCGAATTCAAAGCGACAAAAATGCTCGGACCAACCAACCAACAACACAAGAGCGCACTTTGGCAGACGCATCCGGGCTGGACCGGTGTGGGACAACATGCCGTGGGTGGCCTTGATGGGTGGCGGTGGACAAGTCCTCGTATGGAGGCCGCATTGGATGCGCAATTTTTGGAACAAAGGAACAGGTTTTTAAAAATGTTGATGAGGCGGGGTGTAGGGAGCACCCCGGGCTTCGGCCCAAATCAAAACCCATCCATTCGAGCTTCACTTAGTGAAAACCGTCAATACTTTTCCATTAGCCGAGCCGAAAGGTTCGATGACCCAGCAATGGGACCAACGCCAACTCCGGTTGATGATTTGGCGCAATCATGTGAGGCACTTCGTGCATTGATTGTTGATCAGAACCCGATTGTTACGTCATCAAAGGCTATCCCAGAAATGGATGACCCGGAAACGGGACCGACTCCTCTTGAAAGAATCGGGGAACCAGAAAGGCTCCTTTTATTAACCGAAACTGACAAGAAGGACTTGGACGCAACAATTAAACCCGTAAAGGATGGCCTGGAAACAGGAACGCCCTACACAAGTGAGGAGGAGCCATTGTCACTTTATGAAAGGAATATGGCACAAATACTCAAAGAAATCAAAGAGCTTGAGCTTCACCAAAAGGCTAAAGCACAGCTGGAACAAACCGTTCCAAAGGCTCAAGATGGGCAACGTGGACTGTGTGACACCGTCCAGGGGTGTTGCTTTCCATATGACCAGAGATGCTCTGGACTTGGTGCCCCAGCACGCCAACACTGCGCAATCGATCCATCAAGGGGCAGTGACCAAGATTTGGTCGGATGGTATGGGACATCTGATCAATCAATGGAAACACTCAATACGAATGACTCGAAGCCGAAAGGCGGAGAGATTGGACGAATCTATATGATGAGTCACACCAAACCAAACTTGGATGTTGAGAATCAAATCAATCAAGCTTATGAGCTTAAGCTCTCTTTGCCAGGAGGAATGGTGGAGAGAATGGTGTTGGATAAACTCAACAACGAGCCCAATTCCAATCCCAACGTTGGATGCGGTGCAATAAATCGTGTTTTCCCTATTTGTACTTCAATTGCAGATACGGCTAAAACGTCGATTTTTACTGGTAGCACCAGAAATCTGGATGCTAGCCACACAGCCCACGCCATTGAGAGCCTGGAGAACAAAGTAAGCTGGCTGTCCAAAGCAGTCAATGATCACAATCATGAGATGAAGCAAATGATTGAGAACCAAAATCAAATGATGAATGACAACAATGTGAGACTCAAAGGCATTGAAGCATTCTTAATAGCTGATAGGTCACCTCAACCTATCAATGACGGAACTGGACGGCCTATAAACCGATCCAATTCTGAAACGTCAGGGTCCAAGGAAAATATCTTCCAAACCCAACGAAACCCCATTCAGGATGAGGTCAGTAATCCAGAAATTAATGACAATGACCAAACAAAACACAGAATAGATGACAATAGTCCATTATTCTATGATGGTACAGCACTACCAATCGATGAGGACCCAGATAATATGGTCCTCATAGAAAGTCTAAAGGATAAATTCCTTGATGACATTAGGAACAAAAGGCGAGATCAACCAAGAACATTCATTGAGCCAATGTTTCCACCAAAAGACCTAGTCTATGACCTCTCCAAAAGGGGAGATGGGACCTATAAATGGCCACAAATAATAGAAGCTGCCCATGATTATGTATTGGGTGAAGAGCATCAATACATTGATCGCAACGCGTTTGCTCAAAGCAAACAAGACCTAATCGGACTGTTCATGTTTCCGAGGTTCATTCCAGCAGATGAAAGGGACCGATGCTGGATGGAACAAAGAATCAGAGAACACAATGATGGGCACGGTTTCGATAACCTCAAATCCCAGACATTGGATGAGCTTTTGAAAGAAGGCACAATAATCAAAGAATACAACGGTGACCTCGTAGCACCAGGCTGGCCACAAAAGGACATTAATTGGAATGATGTGGTCAGAACCCGCGCCAGAGTTAGGCGTATGAAGCAAAACAGTGATGGAATACTGTGCTACATTAATGAAGATGTTTATAAAGATCAAGCAATCTTCACCAAAAGAGACCCAGTCATGGTTAAATTGACTGAAGCTGGAGACAGGAACGGTTACTGGTTTCCAGACCAAAAACCCATTGGTGTCTATAACACTGACATGGTACAGAAATTTGCATCTGTACATAACGCCTATGTGTGGCATTCGCGCACATATGAAGAGCAAAAAGCTGACTTAAAGGAGCTCAAAGCGAGAGGGCTCATCACCCACCTAGAAGGGGGACAAATCACGCTAAACAATTGGGTACATCACTCAATAGCTAGCAAGGTCACAGACATAACTAAACCTGAAGCAATGAACAAGCAAAATGGGACAATTTTCATGTTCAATGCTAGCAATGACCCAATGAGGGGACAATCGAGTTCAAGAGACACTGAACCGATTCAAATCATTCACAATAACTCGAGATATCAACTCATGAAGCAAATTGCTACAAAGCTTCCTACGTTCGAGGAGATTCTGGGAAACACCAATCTTCCGAGAAGTGAGGAAAGAAAAGCACCCACTCCTCGCCATTACAAGCAAGGTGCAGGCAAAGTAGTGGAAGAGGAATTTTGTGAGATATTCCAAACATTATTCCAACAGCTCGATGAGCTAGAAGCAAAACAAAAGACCACAAATATGTGGATTCAGCTTCGTGAGCAAAAAGAAAATGAATGCCACGAAATGTTTGAACAATTAAAAGCTCAAGAACAGCAGTTCTTGAATGAGGAACAGGATGAAATGTTCCACTCGATGAATCAAGAATTCAATCACGAAGGATTCGGTTTTGAAAATGCGAATGAAGACATGTCAAACCCTGAAGAGGATGAGGATAACTCAAGTATCCAAACAGAAGATCAAACCCTTCACGAGAGTGAAGATGAAGAACCACCACATGACAATGGTTCTAGCTCAATAGGAAAAATCTTCATGGCCGTAGATCCACCCAAAGAAGAAAAACAATTCAATTTTGGCCTAAACACCAAAGATATCCCAATCTTTGATGGAACCAAAGATTTTATCGATTGGTTAAAAACATTTGAAGAAGCAGTGAAAATAAATGCTGCATGGGGAGGCGATGCAAAGCTTCCACTCCTTAAATGGAAACTCCAAGGTGCTGCCAAAAGGCACTTTGAAGGCTTTACGGAAGAGCAAACAGCTACATACGAGGAAGCCGTCAAGGCACTCAAAGGAATCTATGATTCACCAGCCATACGCAATAGGCTGAAGCTTGAATTCAAGACGGAAAAGCAAAGAGCATTTGAGAAAGTGCAAGAATTTGCTTCAAGACTCACAGAGTTAGCTCGAAGAGCCTACGCCGATAAGGATGCAACCTATATCGAAGACTGCTTGAAGGATGAGTTTCCGAACAAATTATTTGATACGGAGCTCTTCGCTTACATAGCAACAGTTCAACCTAAAACCTACCGAGAAATGGTAGAAGCTGCCATACATTATGAGCAAGTCCTGCTGGCTAAAAAAGCCAGAGATGACCAATTGGAAAAAAAGTTCTTAACAATGTACACCAAAGAAGAGACCCCACAGTCTCATCCTGCCAGCAGTAGCCGGCAGATGAACCCTAATCGGGTACCAATAAGGCATAAGGTCAGAGATGATTCAGATTTTGATGCCAGCCCTACAAGGAAGAGCCCAACGTGCTATAGCTGTGGAGGTTTAGGTCACCTCTCAAGAGAGTGTCCTAACAACCGAAACAAAGGCTGTAGAAAATGTTACAGCAACCAACACAAAACTGAGGAGTGTATAGCTCCAAAGTGTACTAAGTGCAATCGCATAGGACACTATGCAAGTGGTTGCGGCTACGGCCAAGACCTACCCAAAAAATCAAAACAACATAACCCAAAGCCCCAAGGGCAGGGACAAATCCGTAAGATGGAGTCAAAGCTTTCCCCATATGAGGAGAAAATGAATGGCATCAAGAAAGATATTGAGGCCATACAAAAAGGCTTAGGGAACATCTTGAGCAACCCACAGCCAATTCAACAAAACACAGGCGGACAAACCTTCCAGCCTATGATGGTTCAACCTCATATGGTTAACCAACAACATAATTGCCAGCAATATAGTTGCAATAATCAACCACAAGGCACAAGCCAGCCTTGTCAAGCCACTAGCTATCAGCAACCGCAATGTGGACCTGGCACTAGCCAGATGAGCTGTTGCCACAATGGACAGCAAAACCAAAATCAAAACAGTATCGCGTATACTATGAACGTGATTCAATACAATGAGAAGATCGTACCAAAAAACCCCCAAGAATCGGATGATTTGTTTGTAATAGAAACAAAAATTAACAATGTCCAAGTTGACACCCTTGTTGACACCGGATCGAACCGATGTGTTCTTTCTGAGGATTTAGTGCACAAACTAAATCTATCCATCACACCATTAACACAATTAATGGGTGCTGAAGGAATTGGTGGATTTGTTGAATTCGTTGGAACAACAACCATCAATCTCACAATCGGGAAGGCAACACGCCGACTCAACGCGGCAGTAGCCAGACACAAAGACATGTTTAAGAGGACATCATTCTTAGCATTGATCTCCTACAAATTATTGAAAATATTCCCACCATTTACGCTTTATGCGGCTGAAGACAAAATGGTGATGGAGGGTGTTACCATCCGAATTGGTGACCCTAACAAGCAAACTCACAAGGCTTTGCCTGTAAGAGCAAGTAACTCCTATGTTTTGCGAGCTAACTCGACATCAAAAGTACCTGTTCACATTCAAGGTGCTATCCCATGTGATGGATATCACGTGGAAGGGTTAGATAGAACCACTTGGAACTCCCATTGGGAAACAACTCCAGCAATACTGCCAGCTGAAGGGAATGCATTCATGTATCTTTCCAATTATGGCAGAAACGATGTGACAATTCCCATGGGGATGAGCATCGGCCGGGCACAACAAATTCAAAATATGCCTGATGGTTCGGCATATTATTGCCAAACATGCTGCACTCAGTGTAAGCAACAACCTATCCCAACTATCGCAAGAGTGGGATACATGTCGGGTTTTTGAACAGTCGGGAAGATGGCCCCGATAAAACCCCCACGCCCCAAAATAAGGGAGAAACAAAAACAAGAATAACACCCCAACTAAAAACGGGAAGGTCAAACTTAAAAGTGACATCAATATACACTCTCAATGCAAAAGAGAATGAAGATCCAGCTTACAAACCGGATCTAACCTGTCCAGAATTGACAATGAGTCAGAGAAAGAAGCTGGCAGATTTGATCAGTGAATTCTCTGATATCTTTAGCAAGTTCAAATATGATTTGGGCGAAGCTAAAGTACCACCAGTCTCAATCAAAACAACGACTGATGAGCCCGTAAAGGCAAAGTTCCTAAGGATTCCATTCAAATTGAAGGAGGATCTGAAGGCACAAAACGAAGCCATGATCAAAGCAGGAATCATGAAGCCTTCTGACACACCATGGATTTCCAGCTGGGTGATGGTCAAGAAGAAGGATGGCACGCAAAGACCGTGCATCGACTTCAGGGCATTGAACGCAGTTACAATTCCCGATCATTATCCCCTCCCGCACATTGAAACTGTGCTAGAGAAGATAGCCGGGTGCGCCTGGTACACGTCTCTGGACATGAGCTCCGGATACATGCAAATCCCACTGGATGATGATGCCAGCAGAAAATGTGGTGTCATATCTGAGGATGGCATTCATCAAATGAGAAAAATGCCGTTCGGACTCAAAAACGCTACAAGTGCTTTCGCACGAGTAATGGCCCAAGTCTTAAGTGGCTTGGATGAAGGCGTAATAGCCTACGTTGATGATGGACTAATATTCACCAGAGATTCAAACTTTGATGAACATCTAAAGATGTTACGAAAAGTATTTTTACGCTTTCGGGAATTCGGGCTAAAGCTCAACCCGAAAAAGTGCATCTTTGCAACCAAAACAATCACATTTCTTGGCCACGACATATCCCAAAAAGGATATTCGCCCTCGAAAGTGAATGTCAAAACTATTGAGGACTTTCCAGTCCCCAAGAATGTCAAACACGTGATGAGCTTTATTGGAATGGCATCGTTCTTCAGAAAATACATTCCAAACTTTGCAAAACTCACAGAGCCAATGCAAAGGCTAACCCATTTGGATGAACCCTGGAAATGGGACACCGAACAGCAGAAAGCTTTCGATGAAGTCAAAAGACTACTAACTGAGCCACCAATTCTGGCATTCCCCAACTACGAGAAGCCATTTCACATCTTTGTGGATGCTTCGACGGTTGGCATGGGCGCAGCCTTGATGCAAAAGGAAGACGAAAGTCAACCTAACAAAGACGCCAAACCTATTGCTTATATTAGCAGATCTCTAGCGGCCAATGAAAAGAAATGGCCATCGGTCAAGCTAGAATGCGCAGCAATTGTCTGGGCTTTACGCTCATTCAATCTGTACATACATGGACTTAAAACAATTGTCCATACAGACCACCAACCGGCTACATACTTTGTAGACCAAGATCATCCCAACAAGAAACTGCCACCAATGTTGAGCAGATTTCTTGTGGAGTTGATGCAATACAGTAATGTCTCACTGGAATATGTGAAAGGTATCCAAAACAATGTTGCGGATGCACTCTCAAGAATTGAAAGAGAAGGCAACTTTCCGGAACTGGAAGACAAAGCCAGATTTCCAATTGTCCTCTACATGCAAAAGACTTTAAAACAGCAAAGAAGACTGCAAAACCTATTAAAATTAGATGAAGCAGCTGAAGAAGTGGTTATACTTGACACTGAAGAATTAAAACAGTGGCAAAGAAAGGACCCAATCCTACGAATTGTTTTTAATTGTTTAAAAACAGGCAAAAACGCCCCGAGGACTACAAATCCAAGGGATGAAGCTGAAATACGATGGTGTCTCAGCAACTGTGAAGTCAAAGACGGCCAAATTGTTCAGGTTATAAGAACAAAAGATGGCCATGAGGTGGTTCGATTAATCGTTCCATCACACTTAAGAAAAGAAGTATTCAATTCTTTTCACTCATCCCTAATAGGAGGAGGCCATCTTGGCCTACGGAAGATAATTCCAAAATCATTCCGCTATAACTGGTATCAGAAAGCGCGGGATATGACGAAATGGCACAAAGCCTGTAAGAGATGCCAAGAGGCAAAACCTCCAGGCAAAGAGCTGCCAATTCGACCATGCATTTACACTGATTTACTTCAAAGAGTCGGAGTCGATCTCTGTGGTCCGATGCCGGTCACAGTGAGAGGCAACAGCTACATTCTAAACTTTGTAGATGGATTTTCCAAATACATTGTATCGGTGCCGGTTCCTGACGCCAAGGCATCGACTTTCGTAGATGCACTCATTAACCACGTAGTTACAGTCTACGGGTGCCCAGAGGAAATTATATCTGACAATGCCACCACTTTTAAAGCGGGACAAGTCAAAGAAATCATGGATTTACTCAGAATCAAAAAAGTATTTTGCACTGCCTATCACCATGAAGGCAATGGCCTAGTCGAAAGAAGTTTTCGAACTTGGAGGCACATGTTATCAAAAATGACCGAATCAGAGGGAGCTGATTTCGATGAGCTTTTGCCCTACGCGGCATTTGCATATAACACTTCAGTTAATGAAATGACCCACGAAACACCATTCTATTTGATGTTTGGTAGGGACCCAAGATTTCCCTTTGACAATATGATCAAAGGACAGCCCGAGGCACAATACAACTTGCTGCCGGAGGACCACAAAAGAGAAATGGCAACTCGGATGACGATGGCACAATCGTTAGTCTATGAAGCTCAGAAGCTAACCAGCCAGAGGATGGCCGATCAACAACATAAAAAATCCAAATTGAAGAAGATTCAAGTTGATGATTTGGTTTTATACCGAAATTTTCGCCATGTGAAAGGGGAATATGGTAAATTCCGCAATCCATGGAAAGGCCTATTTGTTGTAGAACAAATAGATGAAGATGGTAAACATTGTACCATCTACCCAAGAAACCCAAAAGGTGAACACCTCCCAAAAAGGATAAGGGTTCATCTTAATCAAATCAAACCGTACTGCATAGACCCCGAAGAAAGGGATGAAGGTTTTCTTCAAATAGAAGACTTACCACCGGACTCAACAGATCCAGTGGATTCAGCAAATTTAACAACGGACTTAGATTTAGCACAGCCGCCACCGTGCGACAAAACCTCAAATCTAAAGAAACCCGGCCGACGAGTAAAAGCCAAGAAAGTTCAATTCACCTTTCCGGATCAGGAAGATGATAACCTTCCAGAAATGGAAGATGACCAGCCAAGAACTTCTAGAGCTGGACGACAAATCAAAACAAAAAGATTTGATGATTATATTTCTCATTAAATCAAAAAACACCCACCCCAACTGTGTTGGGGGGAAGGCAAGCAAAACAAAGCCGAATCCAAGCGATTTGAAGAGGTGAAGTACCTGAAAACTACCCACAATTCCATAATTAAATAATATTATGATGACCTGAAAAGGACCGATAATTAGAGAACCCATCATAATTGGATGAAGAATTATAACAATTCTAATGACCGTAACTGTGTCTGGGTTGTCCAGTAAGACCACAGAAGCTCTCACGAGCAGTCTGGCAGTGCAAGGCAACTCCGGCGCACAGTTAGGGCCATGCTGACTAAAGTCAATGGCGAAAAGAAAAACCTTATGGGCCGATGAAAAAAATAATATAAAATCGGCGCAGAAGAAGAGGCAAAAGCCCACGAGAAAATAAAACGTCCTCCGGACTAGGGCAAAAGAGAGCAGGCTCCGGCCATAAGACTCCATTGAGGCCAACAACTGGCGATGAAGAAAAGCCAACAATGGCGGAAAGACGAGGCCATTGTGCCCACTTTTTCATTTCCATTTCTCGAGCTTCACATAGTGAAAACTGTAAAATCCTTTCATCACCTCTTCGGAGATGACACTTCGGTGACCAATACGAACTTCACGTGGTGAAAACTGTAATTTACTCTCTTAAACCCTCTTCGGAGATGATGCTTCGGCAACCCTAAAGCTTAATGCTACCACTTCGGTGATGAAATCGCAATTACTTGTGATTAGGCGAGGCGATGGCCCTCCGGCCATCCCTCTCCTATCCCTTGTTTATGAATCCAAACAAACGACCTCAAGCTCGAGGGACCTCGCTTATGTTGGGGGGAAGGTGTAAAGAGGTGGATGTTTGGCTTAGGCCAAACATCCCTAATTTATTCTTTTTATTTCCATTTCCAACATTTCCCAATCCAAACAAACGCCCTCTTGCCTCGATGGTAAGATGGAAGGCCGGCAAGGCACCCAATCCTCTTCCCCAAATCAAAGGGAAAAGTAGACCACACTCAACTCGCTGCCCGTCAAATTCGCCCGACGGCAGCATGAAGGGAAAAGAGGCAGCAGCCGCCGCCCAATTTTCTCACCACAATCTCACCAAAACTATACGCTCGGTCATAAAATTGGCGCGAATGAAAAAGGAGGAGTCTCCGTTCGACTCAATTCCTCCACATAAAATAAACACACAGCCTCTTCGGAGATGGGAATGGGCTACGCCCATTCACAAATAAAATTCGCACACGCCCACACTCCGCCGGGTAGAATAAAAAGGCGAAGGAGACGGAGAAATCCTCAGTCTTCGTACTCACAGAAAAATTGAATAAAGCGAATTCAAAGCGACAAAAATGCTCGGACCAACCAACCAACAACACAAGAGCGCACTTTGGCAGACGCATCCGGGCTGGACCGGTGTGGGACAACATGCCGTGGGTGGCCTTGATGGGTGGCGGTGGACAAGTCCTCGTATGGAGGCCGCATTGGATGCGCAATTTTTGGAACAAAGGAACAGGTTTTTAAAAATGTTGATGAGGCGGGGTGTAGGGAGCACCCCGGGCTTCGGCCCAAATCAAAACCCATCCATTCGAGCTTCACTTAGTGAAAACCGTCAATACTTTTCCATTAGCCGAGCCGAAAGGTTCGATGACCCAGCAATGGGACCAACGCCAACTCCGGTTGATGATTTGGCGCAATCATGTGAGGCACTTCGTGCATTGATTGTTGATCAGAACCCGATTGTTACGTCATCAAAGGCTATCCCAGAAATGGATGACCCGGAAACGGGACCGACTCCTCTTGAAAGAATCGGGGAACCAGAAAGGCTCCTTTTATTAACCGAAACTGACAAGAAGGACTTGGACGCAACAATTAAACCCGTAAAGGATGGCCTGGAAACAGGAACGCCCTACACAAGTGAGGAGGAGCCATTGTCACTTTATGAAAGGAATATGGCACAAATACTCAAAGAAATCAAAGAGCTTGAGCTTCACCAAAAGGCTAAAGCACAGCTGGAACAAACCGTTCCAAAGGCTCAAGATGGGCAACGTGGACTGTGTGACACCGTCCAGGGGTGTTGCTTTCCATATGACCAGAGATGCTCTGGACTTGGTGCCCCAGCACGCCAACACTGCGCAATCGATCCATCAAGGGGCAGTGACCAAGATTTGGTCGGATGGTATGGGACATCTGATCAATCAATGGAAACACTCAATACGAATGACTCGAAGCCGAAAGGCGGAGAGATTGGACGAATCTATATGATGAGTCACACCAAACCAAACTTGGATGTTGAGAATCAAATCAATCAAGCTTATGAGCTTAAGCTCTCTTTGCCAGGAGGAATGGTGGAGAGAATGGTGTTGGATAAACTCAACAACGAGCCCAATTCCAATCCCAACGTTGGATGCGGTGCAATAAATCGTGTTTTCCCTATTTGTACTTCAATTGCAGATACGGCTAAAACGTCGATTTTTACTCTACTGAGATATGGGATTAATTTTATAAATAAATTAAGGCAAACAATAATTATCAATTTCCTAAAAACGGAAATTAAATGACGATGTTTTATCCCTTCTTAAATTGTGTAAATTTGTCAATTGCACAAAATGCTCTAAAATATCCCATTTCCCATGGAAAAATTCACATTCAATTATTACCGTTTTTTGAGCCACCATTTTGTGTATGTCATTGGCCAGAACATTGCATGCAGTCGATTCAATGCCAACAAAGATATATGCAATTTGATGCATAATGATAGTTGATTCATGCTTTTTAAACAAATTGAATTCCACAAATCCAAATCCGCGCTTTTCATTGCCAAAATTTGGATTTGAACCAATCGAACAAAAATGTAGACGAGAGAAACAATTGACTATTTTAATTAAAATATTGGTTGGATTTGGCAATTTTTTGGTTCAATTGCAGTTTATCCGACCTTTTGCAGTTTTTGCGACCATTGAAAAGTTTAGGCAATCTTCCATGGTTTAAGAGACGATAATTTTAGGTAAGTTTTAGACTATCAGCGCTAAAATCAGTCATAAAAAAAGTTTTTACAGGGATGATTTCCTTGACCTACATGGTTCGAGCTCTAAACCTGATCTAGCCTAGCCTAAACCCCCTGTTCAGAACATTGATACTTTTAGTCTTAATCAATTTTTAACTTAATTTGAAGAAATAAATGTCAAATTATTATTAGGCTAAGATTTAGGTTATGACTGTAGCCAGCCTTCAGAAATCGTGGCATTAGATTTAGGAAGGCTAATAAGTAAGGTTTCAGAATGTGTTAGGATTTAGGCATAAGGAGTGGATGGGCATTTTTTGTAATAAATTATTTATTCTTGATGTATTTTTAATAAACTATGAAGGTCGTTTAAACCGAGAGGTCGGCTAAACTGCAATTCAATCAATTTTTGATTACCTTGCTCAACATCAAAAAAAGTGCGCCACGTTTAAAGCAAAGTAAAAATAGTGGACGGAACAGCAAAATGATGGCCACCCCAGCCGATGTCCAATACCATTGGACCGAAGCCATTATTGGTAATTTAAGAATATTTTTCAAATAATTTCTAGTTTTAAAAATGATTTTTAAAAATATTTTAAATTTTTTTATGTGAAAATGCCTTATCTACTCATATTTCCTAAATTATAGCCAATAAAAAATTTATGACTATAAAAATAACGAATAAATTTTTGCTAGTATAAATTATAAAATACACCAGTTAAAAATTATCACTAAAAAAATTTCCAGTAATAAAATAAATTTTGGCACATTTTACCGGTCAAAAGATTATTTACTTTTAAAAATGATTTGTAAAAGTGTGATTAGAAAATTATTTAAATTTCAATAGATTTTGGTTTGAGAATAGTTTAATTAAAGTTGGTAAAAAATTATACGGTCAAAAAATTATTTTCTCCTTTTTTTACATGCATGCTATATTTAAAATCAAAAAAAAAACATTTTCAATTTATTAACTAATTAAATTCCCAAGCTTTCACAATTAATCATTCTAAAAACATGTTGTTTTCGATTTAAACAGAAAGAAATGTGGGAATTTTATATGAAATTTGGCAAAAAAGGGAAAAATTTTGCCAATTTCTAATTCTCCAAAAAATTGTAGCTATAAAATAATAGTAGAAAATTTTTTTTATTTGAAGAAAATAAAATTATTGGCATTTATTTTCCAGTACGCTACAACTGGGCCCTTTGAATTGGCCACCCATCAAAAATATTTAATCAAAAAGTTTAACTCCATTCTTAAATGCCATTGCTGAAAATATTTCTATATAAATATTATTTATACTTCCGCCCTAATACAAATGTGACTATTGTGGAAGATATTGTCTTTTAAATTGTTAAATAATAAATTAATTAATTCTTATAAAAGGCAATATTCAGCAGAAGAGGACAACCATAATTTTAATCATTTTCCCATCACGCAATGTTTTTTTCACTTTTATTGCGTCAAAACAATACAATAAAATCATATGGGAAAGTTTATTAAATTGGCTACATTGTTAAATATTTTAACATGCAAATATACCTAAATAATTGTTATGAATGATGGTATTGATGTATGATTAATTCATTAAATTCAACAATTTTTTTCATGAAATTGAATGAAATTTTTAGATGGTAATGGAAGGTAATTGTGTAAAATTTAACTGACAGTTTTTCCTAATAATATTTTAATCCTTTTAAGGAAATAAAAAGCCAAAATGCTTACAAAAAATTTGGTATTTCTTAATTATCTGTAGATCTGTACCCAGATTTTTTTAATGAAGGAACCCCTTTTAGGTGATTAGGATTAGGGCTACGGATTAATTTGAAAAACTAATCACGAGGAATTTATTCTACATTTGGACATCTTATATTGATATAGAACCCTGGCCTCAAAAAAATACAAAACTCTTCAATGTGCCTAAGAATTTATGGATTTACAGAAGATTCTTTTATTCAATCTATTGTTTTGTTATTAAACCAACTTTCTTATATAATATTAAGTTTTGTAAATTCGGGGGATTAGTGATTGCCAATTTAATTATAGCTTATCGAGCTAAATTTTTTTCCACTTAAATTAGAAATAATAATAATCTGAAATAAATTCTTTTAATACTAAGCGCCGACTTTTGTTGGCTAACACAATTAAAAGCTGGAGAATGTACTGAATTATAGTAAAAAGGTGTTTTGTTGTGCCAAAATTTTATTTTCAAAATTATCGATTTTTCATCAACAGTAAAGTTTTAGATAAAAATGAATTATTTAAAGAGGCAAAATAATGCTTCTTTTGATATTCAATGTCCATATCTCTGGAATTCCCATTCGCGATTGTCCAACGGGCAAATCTGTAATTAATAAATGAATGTAAAAATAATAAATGTGAATACCTAACATTTCGAGTGCGAAGCCAACGCGAGATACAATGAAAGTGGAAGGCGTGATTGCAAATACCCCAAGCGACAATACAATCATGATTTGCATTTGCTGCCTTTAATTTAATAAAAGAATATAAAAGAAATGGCCGATTTTGGAAATGGACCTTCCTGGAATTGGCCAGCAGGATTTTTGCTGATGTTTTGGGAATTTAGATTTCTAAGCAATTAGAGACCCGGAAATAGGTTTATCGACTTGGTATGGTCAATTTATTCTTTCAAATTTTAATTTCAATACAGTTTAGGGTTAAGTGTTAGGGCTAGGATAGAATGCCGAAGGAGGAATAGGAATCTAATGGAAAGTTTTTCCTTGAAATTTCATAAATCGACCACACTGAATCAAATTAGTCTAATCTAGAATCTAACGAATTTTAGAAGCTAAGATTCACAAAATCGGCCAGCCTATAAAATTGCCTCTGGCCTTTTCCTGGAAAGGACAATTTCCGAATTGGCCAAAAAATAAATATAAATTTCCTTTCATGAGTTAAAACCGTACTAGGCATTCAATGCATCGATCCATGATATGATTACGGCATAAGGCACAGGTTTCCTCGCTTATATCCTAAATTGTTAAAAAAATCAACAAATCCAGGCCCTTAATGCAATTGCATTCCATTTTTTTTACCTCAAATTGAACAATAATTAGTAAATTATATTTTCAACCTCAACCTTGTTGACATCTGCTGATGTTGGGAGAGGCGCACCAGCTTCCATATTATTTCTTTATTTACTTATTTTTTAAGGTATTTTTTAATTGTAGATCTTTTTAATATAATCGTTTATTAATATTCGATATTGACTGGATGAGTATTCTTTTTTAAATGATTATTTATTCTAATATTAATGGGGAAAAAATATAATAATTACGCGAATATAACCACAACAACTGTAACTATTAAAGTCTTCTTCAGTAGGATGTTTCAAAGTCAGTTTTACAAAAGTCTCGGTTTTAAAACTCTGTCTTCGGTTTTATGTCCAATTCGATTTCGTCTATTTTTTGTAGGAAAAAATTCCCAATATTCGTTTGCAATTGCGTCGATTTTCTCAATTCGAAACGACCTTTGAAATTAACAATTTTATTCTTCACTATTCATGGCGGCTGCCTAAATTATGCTGCCCTTGCGCAGAGTAAGACATATATGGGCGACTTAAATCAGAGAAAAAGGAAATTCCAAACCAATTCTATCCAAAAGATTGAAGAAAAGGATGGCCCCGACGGACAATGGTCCTTCCCGCTGGGGTAAGTTTAACAAATAGAATGAAAATGACCTTGAATACGGAGATCATTTATAGATTTATTATTTTAAAAAGAATCGCGACAATTTGGTGAATCAAAAATTCGTTTGGTGCCCTTGGAATTTAATTTAAACTTAAATGGAGCGGAGTGAAATCATCATTTGGAGGAAATGAAGCCGTCTTCAGCAGAAAGTCAAAAGTCAATTTGGACGGGAAGGATGGAAGTGATAATAGTGATGGAACTCTGGAAAAAATAACAATCTGTATTATTACTACCTATAAGTAAGATCTTTTATTTAAACAGTCCATGAAAAGAATGAATAAAATTGAGTTTAATGCTTACAAATGTCCGAATAAATTATAAGGGAATTCCTTCAAATACCAATTCATCAGTTCATTAATTAATTAATATTCTCCTTTCTCATTCGGCCATTAACTTTTCGATGTACTTCATCATTTTCTCATGTGGAAGTTTTAATATTCCTTTCAAAAAGCCAGTGCATTGCTTCGGATCCATTTTTTGCATTCGTTTCCTGAGTCTCGGGTTTCTCATCAACATCGTTTTGATCGTCGTCAGATTAGAGGGCATCTAAAATTTTAGTAAATTGACAAACAAGAATATTTCTATTAATTTGACACTTTAAAAAGAAAATTGTATCTATTTTTGTCTATATTTTGAAGCTTTTGATAGAAAATTTTATTTTTGTAAATAATTTAATTTCAAAAAAAAAACCTTTTCGAAGAAAGGATCCGCCTTATCGACCTCCTTTTTGACAAATGTGCAAAGCTTTGAATTGGCCACTAAAAGTGCGAAATTTTTGGGACGACAAAAATGTGAATTTTCTTTGAAGAGATTGATAGGAGTCGTTTCAAATTTGATGAATTTTACTATTTCAGCCAATAATTCATTCGGCAAATGATGGCAAAAATCAATTTTATAGGCAGGTTCTTAAATTGACATGAAATATTGATATAATTTGGACATATTATTATTTGAGTAGCAAATTAATCGATAAAGGTTCCCTTTTTACCTTTCATCCTATATCGAGACGAGAGGATAGCCAAATATTTATATTTGGTGTTAAAAATATTTGGCAATATTATTATTTTATATTTATTAATTAATATTTGTCAAAAGAAACAATTTTTAAGGCTCTTTTATTACTGTATCCTTTTTTATCGAAGCACCCTGCCCTTGCCATCCTTTCAACCAAATGTAGCCCCAATCTCCTTTTTTCCCCCTTTCCTTACAAATGTTCCTTTTTTACTTCCTATTTTTACGAATAAGGCATAACAGATAAATAATTAATAATATAAAGTGCAGTCGCTTCTAATCCATATCCCATTCATTGGGTCATTGAGGGCTTAATTAGAACCATGGAGAAAGTCCGGGGCGAGTGTCACTACTTCGCCTCGAACAATCTTAATTCTAAATTAACCAAATTTGCCAAATATTACTGAATTTAATAAGGTCATATTCATATTTAGTATATAAAGAAAAACTTTATTATTTTAATTTTATTATCAATATTTAAACTAACTGTATCGATCAATGCGATATTGGAAGATGGGTTTTGGCATCAATTCTTTGAGCACATCACCGCAACAAGGGCATTTCCCAGATTTGTATGCTTCCGTCCAACAATCGCCACAAAGTTGATGGAATTCTCCGCATTTGGCGATTTGATAAGCCATTGATTCGGGATGCACGGAACATTGAAAAGTCATTATTGGAGTAATTTATTGATTATTATTTGTGGCAAAAATATAATTTGATTTTCTGATTGAAAAGTTTATTTTATTCTTATATTTCACTCTAAAAATAATCCAATTTTAATTGATATTTTTATTGTTAATGCATATATTCATTTTTTTTTTGAAAAATAATAACAATTATATGGAACCAATAAAATTAGAACTTTTTTGACTAATTTATGGTTGAGTGAGATGATGATTATTGATTATTAGACGAGAGCAGAGCTGTGCTTTTCATAAATCTTGTCTCCGACTCCGACTCCGGACTCCGACCTTTCAAAAATTTAGCTCCGACTCCGGACTCCGGGTTTTCCAATTTTTGACTCCGACTCCGACTCCAACTCCGGAGTCGTTCTAAAACTCGACTCCGACTCCGGAGTTTGACTCCGCAGAAATTTTTTTAAAGTAATTTCGATATGACTTCAGGGCATTTTTGTGTAAAATTAATATCTATTTCCGAAAATGATATAATTTTGGTATGAAAATTTCAATTTTAGTCAAAATAAACCAAAAAAGTTTAATTTTAAAAAAATTTAAAAGGGAAATTTTTTTAAAAATTAGGTAAAAAATACAATTTTTCAAATAAAAATCCGGAGTCGACCGGAGTCCGGAGTCGCTCAAAATTTTTGACTCCGACTCCGACTCCGGACTCCGACCTTTAAAAATTTTGACTCCAGCTCCGACTCCGGACTCCGACCTTTTCAATTTTCGACTCCGACTCCGACTCCAGCTCCGGAGCGGAGTCGGAGTCGGAGTCGGACCCAGCTCGTCACGAGAGATGTTGTCTCAGATTATTTATATTTAGGGGGCAGGGCATTTTTGTAAAGAAGGGGGAATTTTGGGAATTCTTCTCAATATTTATTACTTTTTTTGCTTTTTGCAACAATTATGATTTGGAAATTAATAAAGTGCGTTATGCGAAATAGGGGATCAATAATAAAATGACTGAGAAATAGCTTTTTTTTCATTCCTAGCATAATTTTGATGAAAAATGTCCGCTTAAAAAGGAAAATTCTAACCAAAAATGGCCGATAGAAAAAAGTTAGAATAACAAAGCCAAAAACCTTCTCGCAGGGAAAAATAAGCCAAAAAGATGGCATTTGAGTGACACAAAAGAGGGAAAAATACGAAAAGAGGGCAAATGCGTGGTAGGGCATTCGGAGACCATTGTGCTAGAGAGTTGTAGGCTTGGCTTTCCTCCTTCATTAATTTATACTATTCTCCATCTTTGTCTGTGTACACCACATAATTGAGGTCGTTGTATGTCAATCCAAACCCTAAACTGCTAGAGGCGATGGTCAATGCAGATGCCATCCATTAGATAGAAAATATAGAACAAAAGCTTTTTGAAAATGTGCCAATTCATTTGCTTCGAGTTTGTTAAAAAAATGCCGATTAAGGTCCAACCAAGGATATAGGATAGGTATTCAATCTGTTTTCATCATTAGAGCCCGGCTAATTGAAAATCGTCTGGAACGGATTCTGGATTGGGAAAATCCTGGGCCGGATCCGGTTTACGGATCCGTGTAAAAATCCGGTCCGGAATTAATCCGGAAAATCTGAAAATATACGGATTCCGGACTACGGATCCGTATGAATCCGTACCGGGCTCTATTCATCATCATTCATCACCATATGCACTTACCTTCAACTTCAAAAACTTTTTGTAAAAAACTCTATCAATTCAACTTGCAATTGCAAAATGGAAAAATTAAATAAATGCAAATAATATGATTTGAATTTGAATCATTTGCTCAAAAAAATTTATATTTTATTTATTAACATTAAAAAAAAATCAATAGGTCTCTTCATCTTCATCGTCTTTTGAAATTTCTTAATCAAATTTATTTGGATCAGGGGAGCAATTACCCTGCCAAATCGACCACATTTTTGTTGTCATAAAGTGGCCGACAGATCAGCATTGTCTATTTTAAATAATAAATCCATTTTTAAAAATAATAGGCTCCTTCACTCATTTGTTATGCCCAAAAAGTATTTTGGAGCAATTGAGGAAAAATTGGGGATAGAAAATTGGAAAAAGTGAAGGAATTGCGCTTTTTGGTGTTGGCAAATAATATTATTGAAGGTTGGTCGATTGAAATGATTTTGCGAGGTTTGTTTGAATGGAAAGCAAAAAAAATTCCCTCTATGAATTATGAAATTAAGGAGGCATTTGAAAAGGGATGGGCCTATAGGGGGATAATTCTGGTGATGGTCGACGGTGTTTTAGCTGCGCATTTCAAAGCCAAATAAGCCGTGAATCGATCGATTTGTGCCAAAATTGGGGGAACTCCGATGTGATGGTTTTGCAGCGAGCAGCGACTATGGATTTGAATTGGGCCGTGCGCGACACTTCTATCGATGTGTCCCGGACAATTGGGCGCCAGGTCAATCTGGACAATTGGGCGCGGACAATTGGGCGCCGCCGGACAATTGGGCGCCAAATTAAAATAGATTCTTTCGTATTTGTTAGGAATAAGGCGCTGTTTGACTTCCCCCTCGTTCCCTATGCTCCGAACCCTAACCTAAACCCTAAACCTAGCCCTAACCCTAAGCCCCTACTTAAAAAAATAAAGAAATTTTTAATTTGGCGCCCAATTGTCCGGCGGCGCCCAATTTTCTGCGCCCAATTGTCCAAATCTGCTGGCGCCCAATTGTCCAGCGCCCAATTGTCCATCCACCCTATCGATTCGGCCGATGCCTATTTTTACGAAAGTGGTTGTTATCCACTCTATAATATTTTTGATTTTTATTTTTTCGAACCAATGCATTGATTTTTGGAATAAAATTTTTTATTATTCCAATCAAAATAAAATTTTAAAATGTATTATTTAGAAAAAGGATTATCAATGTTGTCAAATTTCCTTCATGCATTAATTCTAATTCTATTCTTTTTCGATAACAATGAAATTGTGAAAGCCACCGGAATGGGTAATTTAATTGAAATAATAATGAATTTTGGGAATGTATTAATTTACCCAAAAAATTATTGAATCTACCCGAAATCTTTTTTGTCTAAATATTATATTTTTATAAGGCCATATAACTTGGCCAAATAAAAGACTTCTTTAAGATTCCTACCCCAGCAGATATGCCTGGGCATTAAACTTAAATATAAACTCTTAGTTATAGTCCAAGTATATGCCCTGAAAATATTATTTTTCGACACCGAAATATCTCGGGTAAATTCAATTATTTTTAGGGTAAATTAATAAAATTCTATTAATTTTTAAGCATTAAATTATCATAGAAAAATTTGAACAAAATAAATATTAAAAAATTTAAATATTTTTGAATTTTTGGTGTAGAAAAAGACAATGCGGATGTGAAATACATCAATGCTGTTTATAAAAGTATTCTTTTCAATGATGTGGAAGATTTTAATGATGCAGAAAGAATGAAAGTTGCCCAAAGGGAAATTGTTTATTTCTTTTATAAAAAATTTTGTTTATCAATTTTGACCAATTACAAACATATGGAAGAGGAAACGGATGAATTTCGGGATGATTTCCAGAAAATTAAAGGAAAATATCAGAATTTAAGTGAACGCAAGGTAATGCCAGATGCGAAACTTGATGCGAAAATTTGCGATTTCTACAAAATATTTGTGCGAATTATTTTCGACAATGTTCTGGAAAAAAGCGAACATTGGAAGCAATATTTACACTTTCGGACCCGCCATTTCTTTTGGCTAGATAATCAGGTTTGTTTATTTTTTTTGCATATTTAATAATTAATTTTGACCCAAAAATCTTTCCTCAACTACCATTCAAGTAAAAAATAATTTGCATTTAGTAGGATTCGGAATCACGACCCCATTAATCTTCCTTTCCTCCAATAAAATTCTCTTCGCCATTCTGCCAATCAATCTTCATATAAAATCCTTTTAAAATTTCCAAAATTAAATATAAAAAGGAAGATTACCTTCCGCGCGTAGCATGGTTATTTGCCGTTCAAGGCACTGGGGTCTTTGTATGGAAAAAAATCCGCGCAAGGAACGGCGCCACTCTTCATAAATGGCATAAAGCTGTCCTGAAAACACTTTAGGCTGCTCCGCATTCCCCAGCAGAGAGTAGAAATAATTTAAACTTTCGGAAATTAATTAGTGAGAAGAACTAAAGTTGTGAAAAATTAAAAGATAAAATATTGTATAATTCAGTGGAAAATAAAAACGGAAGAATTTTTGCAAAATATGTATTGGAAATTAAAAGAACAGAGCATGGAAATGGAATGTGAAAATTTGATAGAATATTTGGCCAAAAATTCACAAAGTTATGTGGCCAATTATTGGTCGTTGAAATGGCTTCTGGACAATTCATTGGATTTCAAAGAAATTGTCAAAAAACAACCGGAAGAAAAATTTATGGAAATGAAAAGACGAATTTTTGTTTTAACGGGCCACATCCATTTTGACCGTTTGGAACAGGCATGACCACGGCTACCATTTTTTTATAGCCGTAGCCGTTTTAGCCGTGGCTATCTCATAGCCGTAGCCGCCCATAGCCGCGTATTTTTTCAAATTTTATAGCCGTAGCCGCCCGCGGCTAGCCGCGGTTAGCCGTATTTTCGAAAAAAATTTTTTTGGTCAAAAATATTTTTACAAAATAGCCCAGAAAAGAAAAAAAAGACAAAAAATTACCCCTCTGGGAAGAATTTGAAAATTCTTTACAAAAAAATTTAATATAATGGCAAAAATTTCTCAATTAAAAAATAATAAATATTGATGGAGGGAATTTTATGAAAAATCTCCAAAAAAATAGAAAATTTGTATATGGCGGCTATTTCACGGCTAGCCGCGGCTATGGGTTCAAAGCCGTTAGCCGCCCGTACCCGTCCAATTTTCAAAAATTTGTAGCCGTTAGCCGCCCGTAGCCGCGGCTAGCCGCGGTTAACCGCGGCTTAGCCGTAGCCGTGGTCATGCCTGGTTTGGAATTGGTCAGAATGAATGTTTTGAAAATTGGTAAAAATTATTGAATTGAACAAGAATAAAGAAATAATCAATTAATTATGTGGACATTTTTCCACTTAATTAAAAAATAATATTAAAAAATAATAATTAATAATATAAATTATAACATATTTTAAGATTGTAAAAATTATTTTTTTTCAGAATCTCCAATATTCGAATTTACTCAAATCTGTTTGAAAAGGTAAATATTTTTTAATTTTGAGATGGCCGAATGAATTATATTATTCATAACATGTGGGTGGAGCTGGAAGTCAAAAAAATTTAACCTGAATTTGCCTCAAAATCTGAATTTATATTTTACTCGGATAGGAAAAAAATTCCCAGAACCGTATTTCGGAATTCCGGCTTCAACCATGATTCTTAATCATATATAATGCTATGCTAATGCGACTCTATGAAAATTGGAAATGAGACCATTGGGGTTTAGAAAGTTCTAGTATGGAAAGAGTTTAAGCCGATGGATAAATTTTTTGCTAATAGGCATAAAATTAGTTTATAAATAAATACCAAAAGTATGGACAATGTTGGATATTTATCGAGTTTTTGCCATAAAACGAGCAGAAACATATTTTTATTAAACCAATAGCTTCGGTAAATATTCAATGTTGGCCGATTTGACATCATTATCATTAAGTAGCAAATTTATGAATTTATAAATTTTTTTAGATTTATCCACCAGCTTTTTTGCCTTCAAAAATATAAAATTTCACTCACAATTGTCGCTAACCCAATTGTCGTAACACCTTCTAATGCTAAACTATAATATTCAATATAAAATAAATTAATTTTTTTTTTTTAAATTAATCCTAATTTATAATGGAAATACAATTCCTGCAGATATTTAATTGGGATGGAAGATTCAAGAAGATATCAATTACGAATGTCGATCAGTTTACTGATGAATAATTTCATAAAATTTTTTCAAAACTTGATTGCCATAGAGAAAAGGAGTCTTGAAAGAAATAAAGATTCCTATTATGTAGGAAAAGTTCGCGAATTTACACAAAAAAATTTGGAAAAATTCGATCAAACATTTGACAAAATAAAATGCGTACTCAATTCGATTACAGAAATAAATGATATGGACATTGGTCAAGAAGAAGCCAAAATGGAACAAACACTTTGCATTTTACTAAAATTATTTGAAATTGATAAATATGGAAGACCGACTTTCAAAAATAAAAGTTTTTTAGGGATGAGTGAAGATGAATTGTTTAATAATACAAATTTGGACTTGGAGATGGTGGAAATGAAGTTTGCTTGTTTCTTTTTAAATTAATTTAAATTAATAAATTAATAAAAATAAAATTAGTCAAATAAAAAAATTTTAATTTCATATGGACCCCATATAGAAACATTTTTGAAAAAGGATGCAATATTCATTAATAAATAGAAAATTATATGCAATTATCATATCTACTATCAGGGTGTCCAAAAATTTCTCGCTGATTTGAAAAAAAGGTTTGAAACATATAAAAAGAAGTTTTGTTGTAACCAAATATGCTCTATTTTACCCAATAAACAAACACATCGTCCTATCATCCAGAAAATTTTTTATCCCTCTCTCATATCATTAGACCGTTTAATCTTGAAAAAATTTAAGAAGTAGGATGTGTTTTTCATAAATTTTTGTGGGGGTGTAGCAAAACGGAAAAGTACCGAAAAACTTTTTGACCATATACGTCATAAATTGAATTCTTCATTTTATAGCTATGTTGCCGCAAAAGTTGAAAATCCGCGAAAGTTGAAATTTACACACTATTTCGCCGAAGAAGCAGAGTACAAACCTAACCCTAGCCCTTAGCCCCTACCCCTAATCCCATGCTGCCGAGCCTCTAACCCTAAACCCATAGTTAGTTTTTCGCTATCTCACTTTTCTCTGCTTCTCTGATGAAAATAGTGTGTAAATTTCAACTTTCGCGGAATTTCAACTTTCGCGCCTACAGCTATATTACTTTTTACAAGACATAAAATTATTATAAGAATTCAAAATTTATTCAGATTTATAGCTTAATAAATTATAAACACTAGCAAAATTAGGCCAACGAAAAATTCGGCCACACCAATTTAATTTAATAATTTGTAAAATGATTAAACCAAAGGCCTAGTCTTCTAACTTTTAAATTTTTCCAATAATTATCGAATTCTAAAAACAAAATCATGCCCCCTAAAAACAAATTTTTTGATAAAAACAATCAAATAAAATTTTGAAAATTTATAAATATTAATCAATAATAATTAAATATTAAGGAGAGAACAAATTTTGGCGCAACGTTATTTGGGCGTAGTTGAAGAACAATTGGAAAAAGCTGACATGGAAATGCAAAATATTTTAAAAAACAAAACCGGCTCAATTTTCAGACTGTCTTCATTGATTGGGGGCACTGACAATTTGGTCGAAATATGGAAAAAGTACAAGGAAAAAATTCGATCAATTGATTGTAAGTTTATTTTAAATTTTGTGCCCGGGATTCCTATTTATTGATTAATATTTTGTTCTTCTACTTATTCTAGGATAGGAAAAAATTTATTACTAAATTTTGATTTTGTTCTTCACCATGGGTCCTTAATTAAATTACTAAATAATTAATTTATTAATGCATTTAAAAAAGATTTAAACAGAAAAGGAGATAATTTACTGTTAACGGGAGAAGGTTGGTATTCTATAGACCCCGTTGAAATCAGCAAAATTTTACGGTTCTGTAAAAAATGTCCATTGAAACCGGATGGATTTTGGTACAAAAATTCTTTTGGAATATTATTTAATAATTATTACTTTTTTTTCAGTTTTTAGCATCGATTTTGATAAAAGGATCAGAATAGATTATGAAATATTATTTAATGAAGACTCTGAAGAAAGCCAACTTCTCAGCAGGACAAATTTGAATATTTTTTTATTGATGAATACAGTTGAAGAAATGCTGGACAAAAATATAAGGTTCGAAAAATTGTTGGAAGATTGGCGCCATATGTTCCGATTAAAATTTGACATTATTCATTTGAAGCCAGAATTGTTGGCAAAAATCAACATTGAAGTGACATATAAAGGTAAAACAATGGCATTTAACTCTAACTGTACTAATCTGTATTTTAAGCAAATATAATATTGGAATTTGTTGAAAAATGGGCAAAGAAAAAAAGTTCGGCAGAAAAAATTATAGCTGAATTCAAGAAAGTGAAAGAGCGAGAAAATAAAGAACTTTTTGCAATGCGTGATAAGCTCGAAAAAGAGCAAAGTCTGAAGGATGAAGAATTTGATGAATGGCTCAAAAATCAAAATGCATCATCGCTTTCTTCTCGTTTCCAAAACATTCATATTGAACAGTTGGCAAAATTGGCTGAGGAAGACTTGCATAAAAAGAATATTAATGAGGCTAAAACATTTGATTTTTGGCTTTTTCTCAAACGTAAGATTAGAGAGATTTTATTATTTTTGAATTAATGAATTAATTATGGCTATTAAAAAATGTTGTACCTATAAAATAGTTTACTAAAATATTATAAAAAAATTTGAAAATTATTATTTAGTTAATATATGTACATATATGTGTTCAGCCTTTTTTAGCCGATTATAGTTTCCACCATGATCAAAAATTATGAGTGGCAGACATTTAAGTTTAAGGCCAAACGCTATAGCAAATCTCAGATCGAAGGCATCCTAGAGTATGAAATATATATGGCTCATTCATTTCGGCCTGCTGGGTCAATTTAACTGACAAGGGAAGGTATCTAAGTGAAGGTGGGCTTTTGAAACGAGACCTAGCTATTTTTGTAGATAATATATGGGTTTCTCCCAGAAGTGATTTCCTTTTTTCCTTAAAATTCTCTACAAAATGACGTTTTAATCAAATTCATAGCCCAATTCTATGAGGAGATATGAATTAGGGCCAAATATGCAGATAAAGCAGGTTTTATGGCCATATCTCAGAGGAGAGGTCCATTAAGGAAAAAAGGAAATCACTTCTGGGAGAAACCCATATATTATCTACAAAAATAGCTAGGTCTCGTTTCAGAAGCCCATCTTCACTTGGATACCTTCCCTTGTGAGTAAATGTTAATTCTAACCTAGTTTTGATGATTTCAAAAATAATAAATCGGTTTAAAACTCATGTCTAATTTTCAGTCTGCATCTGCATAACTTAAGTTCAAAAAAAAATTAATCTAAAAACGAAATCAATTAAATCGAGATGGTACAATATGATATAAAATTTATTAAATACATTTTTATAAAATTTCATTTATTGGTAAGCAATTCCTTATTTCTTTATAAAATTCAGATGTAAATAAATTCTCATATTTTTTAGAATTTTTATTAAATCGGGACAACAAAATAATAACAAGATTGAGAATCCTCTTAAATGATAATGGAATATTAAAATTAATGAAAAAGATAGGAGAATATTATTCAAAATTGCCAAAAATTGAGGAACAACAATCGACGGGAAAAAAATCAACAAAAGGAAAAAAGAAAAAGAAAACAACGGCAGGACAACCTGCGCAAGAAGAAGAAGGTATTTATAACAAAATTATTATGGAGAAAATTCCAAATTTAATTCAAGAATACTCAGAAAACAAAGTGAATTAGCCATGAAAATAATGATTTTCGAAAAATAAAATAGGTAGTTAAAATTTATTAAATTTTTTTTTTAATTTTTATGTTTTTATTATAAATGGAATTGGATATTGGACTAAAGGGAAAAGTTTTTGAGAAATTTTATTTTCAATTTTTGGGGCAAAAACAAATCATAAAGAAAATGGCCGGTATTAATTGAAAAATTACATCTTTCGGGAAAAATTTGATCAATGTCCTTCCATTGTGACTTAACCATCCCCCGGCTAATGGTTGGTAATTCCAACATGATGGTGAATAATATTTAATTATCGATTTTGAAATACGGTTTTCAGTTTTTGAAAAAATCTTGACTTTGATTTCTGTTTATTCTACTTTCGATTTTAAAGAACAAAAAATTTCCAATTTCGGTTTTATATTTCATCGATTTTCTGAAACCGGAACTGACTTAGAATTACTCTTTAATGGTGAGAACCAAAATCTACTCTCTCCACAAAATTGCTATTAAGCCGGTATCTAAACTGCCTCTAGTTTCCGTTAGAGGCAGTGATGATTCCCGGCTTGCTGCCCCGATAAGGCTTATTCCTTCTCAAAATGATACCAAGAGTGATATCGATAACTCTCCTAAATATTTTCATATTCACAAAGATATATGAATATTTGGGGAAAGAAAAGTATATAAAAAATCTTTAAAAAATGCAAAAAAAGTAGGAAATCATTAAATTCGCATTTAATTATTTTAGAGCTTCAAATTGATGTGATTACTGATGAGAGTTCAAATAGAGAAGAGAAAGTGTCATCAGAGGAATCACTATTAGGGAAAGATTTAAATGTTCAAAAAAATCCTCTAAATATACAACAAATATTGGAACATTTAACCAGAACCAGTGCTATTGCTGCTGACAAATCACATTCATCAGGAAATGATGTTGAAATGGGCGATAATCCAACAATTGCGAATTCTCCAACAGCAGAATGTAAATTGGGAAATATTTAATTTGCATAAAAAATTATTGAATTTGCATAAAAGAGTATTTAAAATGCATAAAAGTTTATACCGGTTTAGCGTTTAGTCTAAAATTTATAAACCATATACCATTCGATAGATCTCATCGAGACGCGTCGATTGGTATATATTTTGTCATGGTTTAATTGGTTTTGAACCAAAACCCATAAAATTGTTTAAGTGTTTAAAACCTTTATTTTTGATCAAACCATGATAAAATATATACCAATCGACGCGTCTCGATGAGATCTATCGAATGGTATATGGTTTATGAATTTTAGACTAAACGCTAAACCGGTATAAGCTTTTATGCATTTTAAATATTCTTTTATGCAAATTCAATAATTTTTTATGCAAATTCAATAATTTTTTATGCAAATTAAATACCATCCAATGTAAATTTATTTTAAAAATTATTTAATATTTCTTATATGAATTAATTATTAAAAAACCAAATTTATAGACAGTAAAAGTTTGAAAATATATTATTTTTTAATATATTTTTCTGCATAATTATTTATAAAATATGTATGTTTTAAAGGTTAAAAAACTAAATAATTTTACAACTTATCGAATAAATATTTATTTACCCAGAAAGTATAAAGATTGATAAGTAAAAAGTAACATACATTTGAATATAAATTGGTACACTTTTAATAAAAATATATATAATATCAAACTCTATTGTCTGGTATATAAAATATTTGAAACTTGAGTAATATTAAAAATTTAAAAATAAATTCTTTATAAAAAAGCCAAATAACTATTAAAGGGAAAATATAACATTTTTGACATTAAAAATTTATTTTAATAACGCCAAATGACTGAAATGAAATATAAAATTTTTTTCACATTAAATTACAGCATCTTCCGCTAATGTTCCGCCAATTCTGAATGAAATGTATCAATACGCATTGACTGAAACTGATTTGGAATCGGTATTAAATACAAATGAAAAACTAAGAATCCCCGTGATTGATGCATATTTGGAAATATTGACTCGAGATAATGCCAAAAATTTTGGTCTCATTCCCAGCTATGTTATCCATTATTTCCGCGCAGAAGGACAATTCCCACCGGAATGGCTACAGAATAAAATAGATCAACAAGGAATTGTTGATAATGTGAAATACTGGCTAATTCCCGCGCATTTGAACGCCGATCATTGGGTGCTTACGGTTATGGATGTGAATGAAAGGCGACTACATTATTTCGATTCTTTTTCGCCAGGCAGCACAAATGAAGAATTCACCATTGACATCTTCGTTATGCTCCCCAATTTATACACATTATGTGGACATTACCACAAAGGACAACAATTCATTTCCCATGACATAACATCAACGAATAGTCGAAATGATTTGCCGATTCAAAAAAATATGATCGATTGTGGTGTTTTTATGCTTATGTTTGCATGGGATATTTTTGAACAAAATAGTTTAAATGCTAAAATGCAAATTACACAGAGTGGAGTAAAAGAAGCCCGAAATCAGATTTACCGTCAACTGGCATATGGATTGTAAGTGCATATATGTAACAGATAATTCTGTGAATTGACTAATTGCCGGGAATTCACTAGGCGCTGGGCTTTAATTTTGGAATTCCCGGCTTCTAGGCACCTGACAGACTTGAGACTAGGCTCATTCGACACTCGATGTTCGATTTTATAAGATTTTAATTTCAGAAAAAGTTTAAGCTGTTTTCCTTCCTGCTTCATGCGATTCTTTGCCCCGAATCTTAACTCTAAATCCTAGCCTTAACCCTAGCCCTAAACTGGTCTTAAAGTGAAATCTTATAAATAAAATCGACCAAGCCTTGTCAAATGAGCCTACTCTCGAATTTGTATGATGCCTAGAACCCTAGAAGCAGAGATTTTCAAAATTGCCAGCCAAAAAGTCTGGGCAATTCTAGAAATGCCCAATTTCTATATTACTTATGTAACAGATAATTCTGTGAATTGGCTGATTCCCGGGAATTAGCAAGGCGCTGGTCTAGCTAAATTTGAAAATCAAGGCTTCTAGATGACGTACATACTTGAAAAATAACTCATTCGATTCAGCATGGTCGATTTAGCATATGAAATTACAATTTCAAATAGATTTAAGGATTAGGGCTAGTGGACCGGAGTCGGAATAGGAATCTAGCAGAAAATATTAATAAACATAGTTCATAATATTGAAATCATAGGGACTAAATCGATCATACCGAGTGAAATGTGCCTACTCTTGAGTCTGAATGATGTCTAGAAGCAGAGATTCCCGAAATTAACTAGCATCAAAACTAACTAATTATCGATAATTAGTCAATTTCTAGAATTAATTGCAACATATATTTACAATTACTCCATAAAATATCCACATTCTCTATTATAAACCTATAATACTTGGATAAATAAATTATTTTCTTATCATATTTCCATTCCATTTTATGGCAAAATTGAAAAAATGAACCATTTTAAAGCATTAGTTTTGAATTAAAAAAAAATATATTCTAAAATATTAGCTATTTTTGTCTTATTGGCTAACCTGGAATTTAATAATTTGTGTGCTTTCGGAATCGGGCAAAATTAAATTAATGGTTAACTCAATTCAGAAACTGACAATTTTTCAAAAATTTTCCAAAATCCTAATCCGAAATATTTGATTTCACATAGCTGTAATTTTCTTAAAAGAAAATTATAAAGCTTTAAAAATTGAAAAATTAAATGATTTCTTTTAATTTTTTTGTTGATTTTCAATAAATTTTGAAATAATAACATTTAAATTAATATGAATTTTTAGTGGTATTGAAATCGATGAGAATATGCTGGAAAATCTCAATTTTCTTCCATCATCACCGGAATTGACACCACCAACATCCCCGGCAAAATCAATTCCAAAATCATTAAAAAAAGAATCTCAAAGTGAGACCGAACAAGCATCATCGAAAATTTTGCCACATTCCAAACTTGAACGCCTTCGTTCAATACATGAAATACCGAAGGAAGGTAAATTTAAAAAATGGGATTTCAAAATTATATTTAAAAAATCAAAAAAAAGGAGTTCAAATCAGGATTTTTGATTAATCTGAAATGTGTTAAATTATTAATGCTGAAATCCTCAAAAAATCCATACTAAAGTTATGGTTTCGGACAAATATTAAAATTGGCTATGAAAATTTCGAACTTAGAAGTTAAGTATTAATTTTTTTTAGCATTAGTACTAAAATTTTTAATGATCTTCCAAAAGTATAGGCCAATCGGCCAATGATCTATTTTTTATCGAATTATGATCAAAAACAATTTAAATTATTTGTTTCTTTTTTGGTATTTTCTGGCTAAAATTTGGTAAATATTAAACTTAGTACTTAGTCAAAACGTTGTGATATAGCTAATATTATGTTAATAATTTTTTCTAGACTCTTTCATATTTATTAAGTATTGAACCAATCGATTGAAAATAATAATTTGAAATTCTCATTATTTATTTCAATTTCAACAAAATATCATTTTATTTCTAATCCACAGAACCAAATGATCATGAATTGTACTTGTTAAAAAATAAATACAATCGTTTAATTTTTGCCAATGATAAAGACCCCAGAAAATTACAAATTATGGTGAATTTTGCCATTACACTTATTCACTTCAAAAAGTTGACCGGATCCATTTTAATGGAATTTGAACAAAATCATATGGCCAATGCGGATGAGACATTTGGTATAGAATTATATAACAAATTTGACGAATATCTGGAATTGGTCAAATTAGAAATTGACGAAAATATAGAGCCATATGCTTGTATTTTCTTCAAATTTTTCATGCAATTGAGAAGGAACAAAATTTTGACAATGAATGAGGATTGGAACAAATATGTCCGTTTCAGAATGCGCCATTTTTATTGGATTGATCCAGAGGTATTTTAAATTTAAAAAATTGACAACCGAAGTTACTTCTATATTCCATATTAAATCATTATTAGAATAATATGTATTTTAAGGTAACAATTACTGCTAAAATAGTTTCTCGTATAGGGAATGGGGCCAGAAGCCAGAACCCAAAAAATCGGAATCGAAATTTGTCTCTGAATTTGACTTTCTATCAGAATAGGAACGGAAATTTCGGCAATTGGAAATTTTAATTTTTGCAAAAAATTTTATATTATATCAAAAATTGAAAAATAAAATCTGAAAACGAAATTTTTATTGAAAAAATAATATAATGAATTTCAAAAATTAAAATTGTAATTAACATTCGCATTTTGGTGAATACAGAAAATGTCAGAAAAAAAGAAATTGTAGTTAAAAAGGATTTCGTTTGTTTATAAATATAATCCAAATTTTTAATGAAATTAGTAAAGATAAAGATCCACCTCCACCCACTTTTTGAAAGTAAAAAGCTAAAAATTTTCGGAAAACAAAAACATAGGAATTCCGGCCCATCTCCTGCTGGCTCTCATAGATGTTAAAATAATTATTGCATTTTAAATAATGACAAAAAATATTAGCTAATAAGGAGACGATTGCTAAAATAAAAATAATTTACTTATTTTTTTCATATCTAAATCTGATCTTGATGAAAAACTCATACTAAATTTAAAATGTGTCATTTACAAATTATTATATTGTGAATTTTAATTTGTAAAAATAAAGATATTTCTATTAGAAATATTATTATGGATATTAGACTTTCATGGGATTATGGATTATAAAAATAAACAAAATCCCTATATTTATTATATATAATATAAAAAGCTAAATCCAAAAATCGCGGAGTGCCTGGAATTTTAAAAATATAAAATAAAATATAAGTATAATGAACTTTTTCATTGTATTCTAAAATTTTTACACATTAATAATTCAAAAAAAATTCAATTTTTAGTGGGATGAAAATGAAAATCTGCTCTTGAAAAATATAATAATGGAACAAAATGGCAAATGCAACAATGCTGAAATTAAACAATTTTCAAAAAAATTCGCCAATGTTCAGACATATTCAAACATTTCATATTATTGGACATTAAAATTGCTACTGCAAAATTCACCGGAATTTATTGAACAATTTAACAAAATTAGTGGAGAACAATTGTTGATATTGAAAAAACGAATTTTCGATTTGATCGGCGAAAATGGTTTTGAAAAGTTGGAAATGGCCATTCCAGCATTAAAATTCAGTAAATAATTAAAAATTAATCTTGTAAATTAGTATATAAAAATGATCTAAAATAACGGAATTAATCGACCGTATTTTTAAAGAAAATAATTTAAATAAAAATTCTTACCCAGCAGGTTAATTATTTATCTTTTTATGAAACAAATCAGATAAGAAAAATCTTTTTCCTATAAAAAAGATTTTTTAATTGATTTTAAACAACTTAAATTTAAATTTTTATAATTTTGAGCTTCAAAGAAGCATGTTTTTTGAATTTTTTTGCAAATTTAATAAAATCAACTTAATTTTGTACTTTGCTTATAGATGTTTGTATAAATGAAATGACTCGAAATAATATAACAAGGTTCTTTAACTATTAAGAAAAAAATTGTAAATTTTCATATTAAAGATATTTTTCTGGAGGTTTAAAAGGAATGAAATATGAATTTCGACATTCGCTCGCCTATTTATTGAATCATTTCTTTCATTTCCGAGCTAATTGCATTGAATCGGGCCTTAGTGAATATAAACAAAAAATGGATGAAATTTATGAGCAAATTGTTGAGGTAAAACTTGTTAAACTCATTGACGAGGAACACACATTGGAAGAAGAAGTGAATGAATTAAAAGAGGAACTTTGCATATTTTTGAAATTTTTTGAAATCACTGAGGAATTTTCTGATGAAAAATTTTTCTCTTTCAATTATGAAGAGGTTTTACAATGCACAGCCAATGAATTTGAGACCATATGGGAAAGGTTATAAATTTTGGCCAATTATAAAAAAGAAAAAAAATTGGCTAGAATACAATAGGAGTTTATATATTTATAGGAAATATAATTCTCTGACATCTAATTTTGGCCTATTGAAAAAGTTGAAAATGGGATAATTATTCGAAATTTGCATAAATTTTTGTCCCACCATACAACTATAATCTAAAAAGCGAAATTACTATACTGTCTAATTTTCTATATAATTTAGTTCATTTTTTAATTTTATGAAAAAAAATTAAAACATTATTTTGCTTTGAATGCAATATATTCGAATTTTCGACTATATCTTTGCTAAAATATATATATTAATTTAAAATTTATTATTTCCAAATAACATCAAAATTTTTAATAAAATATTAATTAAAACTATAATTCCGTATGTGAAATTTTTACCTAATCTAATTTTTAATTAAAAATTAAGACAACATCATAATTTGCTGGAAGCATATAATAATGATTCAATTGAAAAACTTCTTTCCGCCGGTGATAAGGATTTGGAAAATATTTTAAAGCATAAGGAAGGAGCCATTTATCGATTGAAATTATTTACTGGCTATGAAAATTTTCTTAAATTAATGGATAATTATGGCGAAAATATTCGAGACAAGAAATGTAAGCTTATTATATACTTATAATTTCCTTTACCTTTACCTAGAAAATGGAATTTGAAAATTTTCAATTGAAAAAAGAACATTTCATTTTTGGGTCTTACAATTTGATCAAAATTTAAAATGTGTACAAATACAAATCTAATTTTTAACCAAATTGATTTATAAAACCGAAATTCCTTGAAATCAAAATAATTTTTAGATTTTTATCCATTTTCTTAGCTGATTCCCAAAGCAATAATCCCAAAAAATTCTTTAACCACCTTTTATTATAAATGTTACAGTCAATAAAAATTTGACACTTTCTGAATTGCCTGGGCTTTTTGATGGTCAATTTTGGAAATTAAACTTTTTAAACAATATAGAGATTAGAAAATAGGCTCATTCGCGTCAGCATGGTCGATTTAGTCTAATAAATTTTAATTTCAATCCAATAACAGGACTTAGACGAATTGTAAACCAAAACCGTTTTAGGTTTAAACAACGGTTCAATCTTTCAAAACAAGCCCATAACGGTTCGAAATTGAAATTTCAAAGAGTAAATCGACAATACCGAGTCGAATGAGCGTCTTATCGGCATCAGAGTCAGTACGCGATACATAGAAATCGAAATTATCAAAATTACCCAGCCCAAGGCCTAGCATGCTAGTAAATTACATAAATACCCAATTTCCAAGATTGTCCGTAGCATATATTTATATTGCCAGAGAAACAAAAAATCGGAGGAATTAAGTAAATGATATCGAATTATATAGATTAACTTCTATTGATGTAATATAAAATGAATTAAAATAAAATAATTCTATATAAAATATATTAAAATAAAATTTATTAGAGAATTTAATAAATACAAAATTGCAGATTTTACTAATACAATCGATCAAATAAGACAATCATTTGAAATGTTTATGACTACAAAAGATGACCATATTCAGCAAATGAATAGGGCAAAGCTGAAAATTTACATTCTAATGCGATGGCTTTATCAAACTCTGCAAAATAAACGAATTTTTGGCAAATTTCTCTCGATTTTGCATCAAGGGTTTCGTTTGGCCTTGGATGAATTAAATGTCAATCCAAAAAATGTGAACAATATAGAAATTGATATCACGCTTAGGGGAGAAAAAATAATTGAATTTGTGAAGAAATGGATTAAAAAGGCGAAAAATGAAATAAAAATTCAAAATGAATATACTACATTACAAAATGACTGCGATAATTTTTTCGCCCATTACGTAGAATGGAGCAAAGATGTCCCACCTTTACAGGATGAATTTCAATTAATTCATGTGCTAACATTGCAAGAATTGGCCAATCAAGATAAAAATATGAGCAAAACAAAAACAGACGATATGGAAAAAGGAATAGAAATTAATTTTTGGCAATATTTTAATGGTATAATTTTTGATTAATTAATATTATGTTGCGTTGCTTATTAAATTAATAATTATATTTATTCAATTGCAGATCTTCACAATTTTCCAGACCGAATTACACTAATAGGCGAATTATTAAATATTAATGCCTTAAAACAATTGTATGAATTATTAGGGATAAAATTTATTGAGAGCCGGTTTAGTCAATTGGGTAAATTACCAAAATCAAAAAATGAAATAGAAACTGAGGAGGGCAATACATTGCAAAAGAATTTACCTCGTAGTGATAGTCAGCAGGAAGTTGAACTCTCAAAATCGGCCAAAAATAAAAAAAAGAAATCAAAAATGAATAAAACTGCAACCGATGAAGAAGAAAAAATTGGAATAAAAGAAAGTGAACAACAAAAAATGGAAAATGTACAAGAAATTCCACCAGAAATAACATTGAAGGGAAAAGAAAATTTAAAGGAATTAATGGGACAACAATCTCAACTATATGAGGACGAACAAAATGCATCGAACATTTCGCTGAAACCCAAGCTTGAACGCCTTCGTTCAATACATGAAATACCGAAAGAAGGTCAATTTAAAAAAAAATTAATAATGGACTTTGAAAATTATAAAAAACCAAAAAATATAAATTTTATTTTTTTGAGATTAGTCTACAATGGAATAAATTATTATAATAAAATGATTTTAGTCAAAATCCGTAAAAATCAATATAGCAAGAGCTTCGTGCAAGTACTAGGTCAATTGGAAGAAATGATTCATGGTAGTCAATTTATTGAATTCAATTTTTGGTCATAAAATCAACTATAAAATGATATCAAAAATGATTGGTCAATATTTAAATTTTAACTATTTATGGCCAAAAAACAATTTGTATAATTAAAAATGTATTTTATGGAATTTTTATTACCATAATTTGTAAAATATTCATCTTGGTCATAATATTTTTATATAATTACTTTAGTAAATTTATTTAATTTATATCAAGCAGCCCACAAAATTATAAATTCTCATAATTTTATTTTAACAATAATTCATTTTTTCTATTCCACTCCACAGACACAGATCTAATTGCTATAAAAGAGGCGGAAATGATAAAAGATGTGTATTATAGAGTAATTTTTGCCCAGCAGGATTACAACGAACCTAAACATATGCACATGAATAATGCTAACGTGAAAATTGCACTTTTTCATTTTAAAAAATTGGCCTCCTCCATGTTAACGCAATTTAAACGAAGTCATATGGTTAAAGTCGATGCGATATTTCGTAAAGAAATAGAAGCCAAATATGCCGAATATCAGAAATTGTTCCAGCTGGACCTCGGCGATAATATCGGCAACTACGCATGTATTTTCTTCAAATTTTTCATGCAATTGAGAAGGAACAAAATTTTGACAATGAATGAAGAATGGAACAAATATGTCCGTTTCAGAATGCGCCATTTTTATTGGATTGATCCAGAGGTGGGTTTATCAAAAAATTATGACAGCTTTAATTTACGACTATATTCCATTTTAAATTCATTATTATAATAAATAAAAATATGAGTTAACAATTGCTACTAAAAGATATTTGATGTCAAAATAATTGATTTCATTGCTTTTTTCAATAAAATTATTCTCAAAAATGTTAGCCTAGGAAACGACTGATAAAAAATGATTATTTATTTATTTATTTATTTATTGTATTTTAAATAGTTTCATGACGCAACTAAAAATATGTCATTTACAAATTAAAATTAACAAATTATCATATCATGAATAAAAAATAAAGATATTTCCTAGAAATTGTATAATAAATATATTATTAATGAATATAAATCTTTGATGGGATTACGGATTATAAAAAAAAATTAAATAAAATCTCTATTTTTGCATGAAATAAAATGATTATAATGAACATTCATAGTATTCCTACCAACAATTTCTACATATTAATAATAATTCAAAAAAAATTCAATTTTTAGTGGGATGAGAATGAAAATCTGCTCTTGAAAAATGTAATAATGGAACAAAAAGAAAATTGCAACATTGATGAAGTTAAACAATTTTCTAAAAATGTGGCAAATGTTCGCCCGTATTCAAACATTTCACATTATTGGACATTGAAATGGCTGCTGCAAAATTCACCAGAATTTATAGAATTAGTAGAAAAATGTGAAGAAACACAATTATTCAGAATAAAAAATTGCATTTTAATTTTGCTCGGGGAAAATGGTTTTGAGAAGTTGGAAATAGCCATTCCAGCATTAAAATTCAGTAAGTTATTAAATTAATAAAATTAATATAAAGTTGGTTTTATTAAATTAAATTTAAAAAAATATTTTTTCCCATAAAGAAATGTATCCCATTTAAATTTTATTTTTTTTATAGATATTTGTTTACAGGAAATGGCTCGAATTAGTATAACAAGGTTTTTAACAATTAAAAAATTATAATTTTGTATATTATTAAGATATCTTATTGGGGGTTTAGAAGGAACAAAACATGAATTTCGACATTCGCTCAGTTGTTTTTTGTATCTTTTCTCCCTGTTCCGAGGAAATTGTATTGATTCGGGTTGGCTTAAAGTCAAAACATTAAAGGCGAATATACAAAAAATGGATAAAATTTACGAACAAATTGTTGGAAACAAACTTGTTAAACTCATTGACGAGGAACACACATTGGAAGAAGAAATTTACGAATTAAGAGAGTCACTTTGCATTTTATTGAAATTTTTTGAATACAAGGAGGAAGATTCAACAGCAGCTATAACTGAAGAAAAAGTTTTTTCCATCAATTATGAACAGGCAATGAAATGCACTACAGAAGAATTTGAAACCATATTGGAAAGGTCAAAAAATTTGAGCCAATTAAAAAAGAAAAAATTTGGTGGGATTTCAATTGGGAATTTCAAAAATTCTTTTAAAAAATAAAAGTGAAATAAACTTTTAGTATATAGGAAATATCAAAAGTATTTATTCGAGAATAATTAAATAAATAATAATTTTCTCACATCTATTTTTGGCCCGCTAAAGATGATAAAAAGCGATGGTGAAGAATTTGAATATAATTTTGTCCCAGTACAGTTAGAATCAAAGAAAGCGAAATTACCATTCGAAAACCCTAATTTTTTATAGGGAATTTTTTAAAATGGCGAAAAAACATTGAAAATGGCGAAAAGTTTACGTTTTGTCCAAAATTGGCAAACAATATACCGATGGATAGAGCTCGTCAAAACGCGTCGAATGGTATTTAATTTGTCATGGTTTAATTGGTTTTGAGCCAAACCCCATAAAAACGGTTTAAGTGGTTTAAAATCCTTAATTTTTGATTAAATCACAACAAAATATATACCAATCGGCGCGTCTATTGGGTATAAGGATTGGGCGTCTAGGACAAACCACTAAACCGATATAAACTTTGCAACATTTTCAATACTTTTTTCGTCCTTTTTTTTCGTCAAATTAAATACCACCTTTTTCTATATAACTTTGTACTTTTTTTTATAATTTTATAAAATTCAAGTTTTAAAAGGATATTTTCATTTGATTATAATGATTAATGAATCATTTTTATTAAAATATAAATGAGTAAAAATTATTGAAACTTAGAATTTATTATTTTGTAAAAAAATTAAAAAATATTAAATAAAATTTGAGATTGATATTTTTAATTATTTCCAATTTAATTAAAAATTTAGACAACGTTTTTTGCTGCAATCATACAATAATAAATTAATTAAAATATATTTGTCTGCTGGAAGCACGGATTTGGAAAGTGTTTTAAAGTATAAAGAAGGAGCCATTTATCGATTAAAAGAATTAATTGGTTCTGATAATTTTCATAAACTGTGGAATCAACAACTCGAAAATATTCGAGACAAAAAATGTAAGCAATATATAAAAAAATTAATTACTTAGAAATAAATTTTGAAAATTCAGTTGAAAAAGGAGCATTTCATTTTTAGGCCTTAGAATTAGATAAATTTCAAATAAAACAATTTCAAATCAAACCCCGAAATCTTAATAATATCAGCAATAATCACAATAAAATTTTTTAGTCGCCTTTTTTATTATATATGTTTTAGCTAAATTTCCTGGAATTAGTCAATTCCTAGAATATCTAAAATATATATTGCTAGGAAAACAAAAAGTTGGAGAAATTAAATGATATTAAAATTATATAGATTAACTTCTATGGATATAATTAATAAGTAAAAATTCTTCTATGTAATATAGATTTAATTTTTTTTTATAAATTTAAATAAAAATTTATTAGGCAATTTTAATAAAAGCAAAAATTACAGATTTTGCAAATACCCTCGATCAAATAAGACAATCATTTGAAATGTTTATGTCAACAAAAGATGACCATATTCGGCAATTGAATAGGACAAAACTGAAAATTTACATTCTAATGCGATGGCTTTATCAAACTCTGCAAAATAAACGAATTTTTGGCAAATTTCTCTCGATTTTGCATCAAGGGTTTCGTTTGGCCTTGGATGAATTAAATGTCAATCCAAAAAATGTGAACAATATAGAAATTGATATCACGCTTAGGGGAGAAAAAATAATTGAATTTGTGAAGAAATGGATTAAAAAGGCGAAAAATGAAATAAAAATTCAAAATGAATATACTACATTACAAAATGACTGCGATAATTTTTTCGCCCATTACCTAGAATGGAGCAAAGATGTCCCACCTTTACAGGATGAATTTCAATTAATTCATGTTCTAACTTTGGAAGAATTGACCAATCAGGATAAAAATATGAGCAAAGCAAATACTGAAAATATGGAAAAGGGAAAAGTAGAAATTAATTTTTGGCAATATTTTGATGGTATAATTTTTGATTAATTAAATTCTATATTGCTTTGCTTAATTAATATTGTTATTATTAATTCAAAAAAATAGGTGAAAGTATTTAGGGTTAGGTTTAGGGTCAGGCTTGGATTTTATTAGGGTAGAATTCTTAAAGAACTATAATTTGGCTAAATAATATGTCTTCAAAAAATATTATTTTTGGACACGAAGATTTCGGATAAATTCAGTTATATTTCGGGTAAATTAATATACTCCCATTCACAAAAAAATAAATTAATTATTGTTTTATTCAATTGCAGATCTTCACAATTTTCCGGATCGAATTGCACGAATTGGGGAATTATTGAATATTAATTCTTTAAAACATTTATATGAATTATTAGGGCTAAATTTTATTGAGAGCCAATTTAGTCAATTTCAATTGGCTGATTTATCAATGCCTGGTTCGGAAAATGAAAAAGAGAAGAATTTGCCTCCTAGTAACAGTCTGCAGCAGGAAGGTGAACTCTCAAAATCTGCAAAAAAGAAATTAAAGAATAAATTAAAAGTGAGTAAAACTTCAACCGATGATGAGATAAAGCAAAGTGAAAGTGAAAAAGAAAAAATTGAAAGTTTACAAGAAATTCCACCAGAAAAAATTGTAATAAGAAAACAATCTGACCAGTATAAAGATGAACAAAAAGCATCGAATAAATTGCCAAAAGCTCAATTTATGGTATAAAAATGAAAAGGGAAATTCGAATAAAAATTTAACATAATTATTTAAATTTTCAAAAAGATTGTTAAACGATTCAGAATTTATTCTAGAATCAAGACTCCATACCAACCATCTACTCAATAGATAAACTCTATGCGACGAATTATTTTATAATGATTTTAAGTTTAAAAAATTCTTTAGTTTTAAATTTTAAAATACTAAGCCGTTTGCTACCTTTTAATTTTTTTGTCCAAGCCAAATAAATTATAAATCATTCAATGCTCATTGTCATTGACCAGCTCTTTTTGCAATAGGTATAAATTTAGTTTTGTGAATATAAAATAAAATTATTAAATCATTAAAATAATTTGGCGTCACGTCGTTTCTTTTCGCTAATTTAAATACTTTTTTTTAAAAACATTTTCAATGTTTTATTTTCGACAAATAAAGTATTATATAAAATATCCAATTTAGTCTTCACCATCCAAAAATACGAGGCCGAGGCAACGTTCAATTCGTAAACTTAAGAAAGGTATTTTTTAATTTAATATTTGAATAATGAATAAATTATAGATAATGAAAACAAGGAAGAGGAAAAATTAAGGAAAAATATATTCCAATCATTATCAAGCCAACAATTGAATTTGGAACAAATTTATTTTAATACAGGTCTTTTTTTATGAATATTTATACTTAAAAGTAAATGAGTGGTGCGCTAAATTCTTAAACAAAAAAATAAAATTAATTTTATACATTTTATATTCTTTAAATTTGGCAAAAAAATTTTTTTTATTTTATCTGGTTTTTATATTATTTTTGGTAAATTAAAAATTTATTTTTTTTACTTACAATTTATATAAATTTGCAAAAGTTTTGCATTTCTGTCAAATTTTTATTTACAGGATTCTTCCATTATAAGCATTTGAGTTGGTCAATCCTTTTGGATTTTGATAAAAGTAAATTCGACGCCAAACAACTTGTCCAATACGATGAAAGGAAAAAAGAGCATTTGAATTTGTTAATTCAATCCAGCGATTTATTCGAAAAAGATGCTTGTCGGTTTTACAAATTTCTTATTCGCTTGAAGAATGACAATATTTTGACAAAGAATGAAGAATGGAATGCATATTATAAATTTCGTATGCGACATTTTTATTGGATTGATGCCGAGGTCTGATTGTGGAAATGTTGAATACTATATGATGACTTCTCGTTTTTTGAGTCACACTCTTTAGGGCATATTCTAATTAGACTACTGATTTGTTCGGATCAGTTTAGTTTATAAGAAATAAATTTTTAAATGAATTTTTTTTGATTTGTGCCAAATTTTGACTAAATGAACTTTTAGGCTATTTATAAACCGGTTTAACATTTTAAAATTAATCAAATCTTACAGCATTTTACCAACTAAATAGAACATGCCGAATTGATGAGGCATAAATTAATGCTTTAGGAATTAGAATGCCCAAAAATTTAGGGTATGGCCATTGATCGCAAATTATATTCTACATTTTCGAAAATAAATTAATTTTGATTATTGAAAAACGAGATCGGCTGAAACATATTTATATCAAAATTATATTAACTTTAGTGGGAGAAGAATAATGATGAAATTTTGACAAATCTGAAATTGAACAAATCAAATTGCACATCGAATGAATACGAACATTTTATTTCTTTCTACACTTCACCACCTCAATCTCAAATTTCCAATTATTGGTGTTTGAAATGGCTGCTGAATAATTCCCCAGAGTTTGACAAAGAGATTAACAATTTGAATAGACAGGATTTGATGAATTTCAAGCAAAACATTTATGAGCTTATTGGTCATGATGGATTTTACTACTTGGAATTGATAGCGCCTGATGTGATAAAAAAAGGTAAGGAAAGGGAAAATTAGAGACCGGCAAATTGTAGAATTGTTATTTTGCCGGAAAATCTATTTTGACAATTCTATAATTTTTCTGGTTTGCTTAACCGTCAAGTTATGAAATTATCGTTCTCCTTCTCCAATTATTTAAATTTTATTATTAAATAATTTTAAAAAATTTTAGAGAAACCATTGACAATGTTTACAATTGAATGCATAAAACGGTAGTTTTTATTTTCAATAAATTTAATCTTTAATTATGATTAATATTTTGCAATCTAATTCTATTCTGATTACGGCATTAATAATAAATCATTAGGATCGATTTTATTTATAAGATTTCTACTCAAATTTGTTTTAATTAGTATGAACCTAAATATTATGGAATATTGAATTTTTAGATTTTAAATCGGTTTAATATTTTAATTGAACGAATTTAGCCAGATGTTCCCAATTAAATAGACTAAAATTGTGTGAAAATGAACCATAATTAACACTAGAGTAAATTGCTAACTGATTGAAATAGCCCATTAACTAATTTGATTTCACCGAATAAACTGATTTGAAAGTGAGACCCAAACGAATCAAATGAATCCTAGTAAAATCTATTTTAGTCTTGCATTTGGTTCTCTGGATGCCGAATTAGAATCTATAGAAAAATCAAAATCTTCTGAAAATAATTTAATTCTTTTTTAAGTGTGCTAAATAGTGAAAGGCCTAAACGCAATGAACTGCGAATGGCATTGAATTATTTGTTGAATACAGCCCTTTCATTCCGTGACAAATTAGCTGAATTAGAAGAAGTTGCAATTGATGAAGATCGCAATTTCTTCAAAGATAATATAGTCAAATTCGACAATATTTATGCAAAAATTTCGGAAAAATTGAATTCACTCGTTGATGAAGAACAAAGCCAAGAAGAGGAGGAAATTATCCTGAGTCATGCGGTTTGCATTACACTTAAATTTCATGAAATAAATGAAGCTAAATGGGAAGTTATAATGATCACTATCGAAAATTTTGGTGTAAAAACTTATGAAGAATTCGTGGATTGTTCAGAAGAGGAGATGGAAAAAAGCATTAATAGGTTTGCTTTTTTGTGGTGTTCGATCAATTAAATTCACATTTTTTATATCTTCCTTTCAATAATATTATAATAATAATTCATTATTAATCGAACATTCTTTTATAAAAATTGACAATCTTTTAGACAAGGAATTGTTTTGTTCAAAAATAATTATGCAATCATTGAAAATCACTTGGTTAATGATATGGAAATGCAATCAATATTACAATTTACTGGGGGATCAATTTGCAAACTTAATGAACTTATTGGCGGCTTCAATAATTTGAACAAATTATGGCATTTGCATCCAAATTTGATAAGATCAGAAACATGTATGTATTAATCTGCTGTAGGGAATCGCTACCCTATGAAAAGTCCGCTCTCAAAATGTTCTGCCTTATAGAGTCCCAAAGACAAAAAGACTCGAAATATTTCATGAAAAAAAATTCCTAATTTTATTTTCATTTAAATTATATTATTAATCGACACGCGTCTTGTTGCGGGGATCAAGAATATATTTTCAATTATAATTTCATATAAAATCCAAAAATAAAAAAGTTATGGCTATTTTAGTAACGCAGGTTATCTAATAAGCATTTGCAATTTTGCAAGGTTATATCTTTTTTTTTGAGTTTTATGCGAAATAGATCACAGATTTGTGATCCCTGAATCAAGGCGCTTCAATTGATGTATATGTTAGCGCTAAAACTGAAATTTCAGCTAACTGAAATTAGCTAGCTAAAACTGAAATTTCTCTAACCGTCTGCCACACTCTCTCACATGTTCTCCATTTCTTTCTTTCTTTATATTTCCTATGTGACTCTCACTTTTCTCTGCATCTCTAACCAATAAAGTGAGAAATAGTGTGTGAATTTCAGTTTTAGCTAGCTAATTTCAGTTTTAGCTAGCTAATTTCAGTTTTAGCGGGTTTCAGTTTTAGCGCCCACATATATAATATATGGCATAAAAATAAATTCAAAAATTTTGCACTTATTGACTCATCATAATGGGGCCAAGCACTTTTCCATTATTGATTTTTCTAACATTTTTATAGTTTTTACTGGTCAACATGTGGAGGATTATTTGCGGAAATACTATCATAAATTTCTATGTTCTCCAAATCCAAACACTCGTTATATACACAAAATTACTGTGAATATTTATGCCTTCATGAAATCGATTGAATCAATGGTTGGCCAAGATAAATCGTACAATATATTGATTGAAAATTGGCGATGCGATTTTCGCTATTGGTTAGACAATTTGTATCTTTATCCACAATTAGCAGAAAATGTTGGCATGGAAGTAGCAATAATGCCAGCAAAAATTGTCGCCTTTATAAAAAAAACAAAAAAACAAACAAAACAAAAAGATCCAATGCAATTGGCTCACGATTTTAAAAATGATGAATTGGATGAAGAAAAAGAGTTCTTTAAAAGAATTAAGCAAAATTTGCCGGAACCAATGTTGTCACAGGATTTACAAAAAATTCATGTCGAAAATTTGCAAACATTTGCAATAGAAGATCGAGACAATAGCGAAAAAGATTCAACAAATATTTGGCATTTTTTTCAAGGTAATTTTTTAGCTATTTTATGTGATACTTGCATATTATCTTTCAACAGATTTTTTAATTTCCAATAATATCTTATATTACCGTACCCCCAAAATTGGTCAACCCTAAAATCACCTAAAATCATGTTTTTTCATCGTTTTACAATCAAATATGAAAAAAAACTCAAAAATTTTTCACATATAATGCGTACGTTTTTTTGCATTGAAATATTCCATTTTTTGTTTTCAAGAAATAATTATTAAAAAAATTAGAATATTTTTAAAGTTGAAAATTCATTCATTCTCAATCTCGACAAAAAATTACACATTTTTAATTTTTATAATTTAGGAAAACATCAGCTATTAGAAATATCTTAAGTGTAAAAGAAAAGAAATATTTCAATTTCAATTTAATAAATATTCCTCAACAGAACTACATAATTTTCCTGAACAAATTGCCCAAATTTCTCAAATTCTTGATAAAGGAAATATTCGCATTTTGTATCAGAAACTTGGCCTAAAATTTCATGAGGAAAAATTTCCCGAATCCAGAATTGAAGAATTAACAAAAGATGAAAAAATCGATACGTCCAAGAAAGGTAATAATAAGAAGAAAGCTGGCAAGAAAGAACAACCATCAACGCCTGCACTTGCTGGAAAATCATCGCAAAAAAAGCAAATATCGGATTCGACAAGTGAAAATTTACCAAAAGGAAAAACTTTACTGGAGGGAAAAGAAAGCACAAAGGAAGAAGGGGGAAAATCACCAAAAGAGAAAAAGTTAAAAGAAAGCACAAAGGAAGAAGGGAGAAAATCACCAAAAGAGAAAAAGTTAAAAGAAAGCACAAAGGAAGAAGGGGGAAAATCACCAAAAGAGAAAAAGTTAAAAGAAAGCACAAAGGAAGAAGGGGGAAAATCACCAAAAGAGAAAAAGTTAAAAGAAAGCACAAAGGAAGAAGGGGGAAAATCACCAAAAGAGAAAAAGTTAAAAGAAAGCACAAAGGGAGAAGGGGGAAAATCACCAAAAGAGAAAAAGTTAAAAGAAAGCACAAAGGAAGAAGGGGGAAAATCACCAAAAGAGAAAAAGTTAAAAGAAAGCACAAAGGGAGAAGGGGGAAAATCACCAAAAGAGAAAAAGTTAGAGAGAAAAGAAAGCGGAAAAGAAATATCTGGAACATCACCAAAAGGAAAAACTGAGGGAATATCGTCGCCTAATGGAAAATCGCACAAAATAATGGAAGAAAGCAACGTTAATAAAAACAAAAGAAAAGAAGAAGAAAAACAACGAGAAAGCCAATCATTTGAAAAGATTGAAAAATTAAATATTTTGAATGATTATAAATTTGAAGGTAAAAATAAAAATATTAACAAAATTATAACTAAAATTATTTAATTAGATTTAATGCAAATGGACACACTTAATTTGCATTACAAAGAATTAATGAAGGAGCCAAATAATGAAGAAAAACGCCGACTCACTGACATAACAGTTTTCGCTGTTGAAATTGGCCAAAGATTAAAAGCATTGGAAATTAGCAAAAAATTATGGACAGATAAAATTAATTTGGAGAATATTCGGCAAGAAGTGAACAATTTTGTCATAAACAAATTCAAACACATGGATGAATTGGAAGAAGCACTTTATAATTTATTGAAGAGAATTGAATTTGCCATGGAAAATCCAATAAATATGGAAAAGAATGAAGAGAATAAAAACATTTTTAAAATGAGGAAGCAATTACACAAATTGAGGTTATCATGGATTATTCAGCAGAATGATTCAAATTGGCAGCAAAATGTGGAAAAGGAGGATTTAAATCAAATTTTATTAGCGCTTAATTTGGAGACTGAAAAAAAATTTAATGAAGAAATTAAAATATGGGAAACAATTTTAGGGCAAATAAAACTTGGTAATTAAAAATAATTATTATTATATTTCTATATTAGAAACCATCCTCTAATAGAGGCCCCCTTAAAAATATTCTCCATGTTTGATTTTTAATTTTATATGGAATTTGGATGCTTTGAATGGTGAAAACATTGTCTGATATATAAAAATATGTTATGAGTTGTAAAAAACACATATTTAAAAACAAATTCAGAATCTCATAAACATGTTGTAATATCATATTTAATCCTAAAAAACAAGTTTTGAATTGAAAATTCTAAAATTTTAAATGCTTAAACATAAAAATTTTTCAAAAATTTGTATATTAAAAAATGTTTTGAATGGAAATTTTTTGAATAAATTTTATTTCCAAGCATTTTCCCTCTCTGGAATTCTCATTTTATACACCTTTGAGAGAAGTTCTAAAAATTATTAACTCATGTACTTGTATTTGTATTAGAAGAAAATGGTAATTCAAATAAATAAATATTTAGATCATGAATTGTACAGTGAACGAGAGATAAAGGGAAGAGGAGGAATGGAAGTTATCGATTTTGCTAAATATTCACAACAATTATGTTTTGATGATGACCAAAATAAGAAGGAAGAGGAATTAACTGAAAGAGTAATCACATCACATACTTGATTGATAATTTGATTTAAATAATTCCCCTTTTCAGTTAATTGAAGAATTTAAATTTGTTGATGTTAAGGAAATTGAGCAGGGTAAACCGATAAAATATTTATGGATGCGAAAATATATGGAAACAAAAGAAAGGGTCATAAATTTGGTCAAAGAATGGGTCTGAAATAATTGAATATAATTTAATTAAAATTGGAATATATTTAGCATTCAAGTGCGGAAATATTATTCACCGGTTCACATTTGTTGGGCACAATGACATCACGTTCCGATATGGACACAATTGTGGTGACCCATGATGTACAAATTCATGAATATAATCAAAAAGCGGAATGCATTATTGAAGAAATTGGTTTTAATAATGAAAAAATGAAAATGGAAAGGAGAAGACAATGCCAAAATGATCAATTATTTTTATGCAAATTTTGCAAAGTAATTCAGATTATTAAAAATAAATTTGGGAAAATATTTTACAGATGAGCCGTGTGATTTCGGCAGATAGAATTCCAGGTTCCTTGGAACTAGTTAAAGCATTTGTTTGTGCGGATGAAAATTACGAATCAAAAAGCTTTAATGAATGCAAATATAAAGTGAAAGTGGACTTCCTTTTTGCCACTCTCCTAAAGAAAGATCATTTAAGCATTTTAAAAAGAAAAGAAGTCAAAAGTGATGAAATTGATGAAATTCTGGTAGTATTATACAGATTATATAGCAGTAGAGCCAGCTTTTTGGCATTATTAGGTACCAAAAATTGTGTTTTCTTTTTTTTACAAAAATCATTTAGGTTTCCGAGACAATATTCGAATCCTGGAACAATTTCCTAACGATGCTAGAAACTTCCGAATTGCTTGTGCAGCTCTGAAACTTTGGGCCAAACGTGAGCATATTTATTAATATAATAAAATTATAATAATTATGAATTTTAGGTAATAATATTTATGGGCCAAAACTTGGCTTTCTCAAAGGTGTACATATGAATTTATTGATGGTTAAAATTTATTTGCGCTATCCATCTGCATCCGTTTCTTTCCTTATTGAACAATTTTTTGCTACTTATATTGTTTGGTACGTAAATATCATTTTACTTAAATTTTTATTATAAATAAAGGCCATGGCCATTGCCTGTTCAATTGCTAAAAATATCGAAATTAACTTACGAAAAAAGTGGAATTGGATCCCAAAATCTTTTGTGGTATGAAAAGGAACCAAATGCAGAAATGCCGATTATTTCGCCAGGCTTTATTGAGAGCAATAAAGCATCGGATGTTGACCGGTACACAAAATCAATTATGCGCACATTTATGAGTGAAGGTATAATAAATAAAAATAAAATAATTTATTTATTTTCTATCAAAAATAGGACTAAAACAAATACGAGAAATACGTGCTGGAAAAGTTAAACCAATCGGCGGGAATGAATGGCATGATTTCATGCGAGGAAATGATTTGTCACAAAGAGTTAATTCAAAATAATTTATTTTAATATTTTGTGTTTAGTATGCACATTTTCTTGTGGTCAACTGCCTCACAAAAGTAAATGAAGGCACTTTTGGCGATGATTTTTGTGCAATTACCTCATTGAAAATGCACGATTTTATTCCAACTGATATTGGAAAATTGTTGCCTAAAGAGATTCGTTGGTACCATATAATAGAGGCCGGAAGCCGAAAAGAATGTTTGATAAATCGGAATGGATATGAAGATATTTCGTATAAATTTATAATTATATGCATAAAAATTGGGAATAATTTTAGGAAATATAAATGTGATATTTGGTTGGTTGGTTTACAATTGAAAAAGGATAAACAAATTGATCCGGAAGAAATGATCAATTTGGAAAATACAAAAGAAATGAACGAAGCAAAAGAAAAAATTTACAATGATTATTACGAATATAAAAAAAGATTCAATGTAAAATGATTGTAATTATAAAAAAATATATTTTTATTTAATTTTGTAGAAAACCATTGGAGAAGAGCACAAAAATTCTTTAACGGGAAATTTGCTTTTGTCAATAAATTATGTTGGTGTAAATGATTTATATAAATGGTTTGTTTCTATACATTAAATATTAATCTAAAATTTGTGGAAAAATAAATTAAATATTAGGCATATGAAGCAAGAGATACAGCATTTAGAATTTATTTAATATCTATTTTTCTGACAAAATATTTAATAAAATTTTTTATAATTTCTATAATTCAATTTCAGGAATATAATGCTGCGTGGATGGGAAATCATTGTGAAAAATTAAGATTAATGATTGATGATGATATATTTTTTCATTTATTGATTGTTATTTATATATAAAATTTTTGTTTACATAAATTCCTTACTCATTGCATTATAAATTATATAATTTATGGTTAAAAATTGGCAAAATTCTCACATATTTTGGTTTAAAAAAACTTAATTCGAAAACAAAACAATAAGTTCATAATCTATTCAAAATTCAAATTACAAAATCATTAGGGTTTAATTGGATCAGGTAGCAATTCTTCTGCTAAACCATAAAAACCTTATAGCAATTTGTAGATCTCATTGAGATGCATCGAATGGTATATAAAATATTAGGTTTTGGCCCAAAATTAAATGAGTTTAAAGTTTAAAACCAAAAATTGGAAATATGGTTTAAACGGTTTAATTCGCTCAGTTTCGATTTAAACTAAGAAATTTAAATGTCATCAAAATACGCGTTTCGGTGAAATCTACAAATTAGTATAAGTTTTTAGGGTTTATAATCGGTTTTTGATTTATTAAAAGTCAAAAAACTACTTTTTGGGGGTAAAAATTGTCTTCCATAATTAATTTAATATTTTGACCTTTCCATTAATTCTCCTGCTGATTGGGGAAAGGCCAAGTAAAAATGAAATTAGGAAAGAGGACAAATATGAAGTCAACGGCAAAAGTGCCACAAATTTTTTGCCCAACATTTGAGTTTGAGTGATGTAAAATGAGAAGTAAATTTGTGAAATATTTATATAAACAGTCCCTTCGGGACTGCTTTAGCGGTTAGACTGGGCGAAATATAATAATAAATTATTTTTGAAAGCGCGGGGCGCTTTAAGGACCCCTAGTTGATTTGTAGATTTCGGAAAAAAATTATGACATTCTGTGTTAAAATATTTGTATTTTTAAATTCCCATTCTTTTTGGCCTGCTTCGCTCGTCTCCTAAACTTTTTCAGCAAGGCTCGCTCCGCTCGCCCATTATTATATAGTAGAACTCACTTTGCTCGCCTTGTTTATTTACCACTTTCGCTCCCCAAAAGTGTTGTGTTCAATTGGGGTTAGCCTCTTCAACCTGGCTCACAACAGCCGCTGTTCTTGGGCGAAGAGTTACCGGCGTACGGCCGCGAGGAGGCCTGCGAGGTGTGGAAACCTTGTACGCCAACAGGCCGGTGGAACCACATTTATAATTTCGTTTGATGCAATGGCAATCAAATCCAATGCATCGCAAGGCGGACTGGTGGACAATCCTCTGGGTCTTTTTCTAAACCCACATCCAACCATCGACCTCGCCTTCACCGACCTGCCCCCATCCTATTTCATTCTTTCGAATGCAGTCAACGGTTAAATTGACCGACCCAACGGTTCAGCCCATTCAACCATGCTCCGGTAAAGTAATACCATCCTTGCATAGGAATGGGTGGCCAATCCAACCGGGACAGGGTATTATCAAACTTTATTTTTGACTGCATTTGTTCTGCTGTGGATTTCAACTGCGAGGATTGCAGCTATTCATTCAGGAAATCCAATCCTTCAGCAACAATATTTTTTACATAAATACTGCCCGTTTTGGGGTTAGTTGGAGCATTTGGTGCATAAATGCGATAGCCTGTCTCTCTTGTTACTCGAGACATAGCACTGTACAAATTCCCGTGTGCAAAGACTTCTTGGGACAAATCAAGACCCATTTGATTGACCGATTGGCCTTGTGCTTTCATAATGGTCATTGCGAATGCAAGACGCACTGGGAATTGGAAACGACGGAATTTAATTCCATCTATGCGACCTTTTTCTTCATAATCGCACCAACATCTATTAAGGCAAACTTGCTTTCCGGTGCCTGCATTGGTACCGGTAATCACCTCTGCCATGATGATGTTATCATGCAAGCTCTTAATGACCATTCGTGTGCCATTGACAAGTCCTCGAGCAACAGCAAGATTTTTCAAGAGGACTATAATTGCTCCTTCTTTGAGCTTCAATTCATGTAATGGCAAGCCGGAAGGATTAAATTTATTCAATGCTTCTTCCTCGTCATCGGCTGCATTAATATCGAATGGTCTTTCGATTAATGATTCATCTGTAGAAAGATAAATCTTTTCTTTGGTCTTTAGCATTCCAAGAATTCGGCTATTAATGCCATCAACAGTGACATTATGTGGCGCCAACATCAGTCTCTTTAAGAGCTGTTGTGGATTATTCAATGCCTGTCCATTGTCAGAGACAAAATTTAACAGCTGATCTGATGTGTAAGCCACATTTTCTTTAGGAATTTCCACAAGCTCCGCATTAGGGTCAGAACCAAATTGATTGAGCTTTCTTGTGAATTCGCGCTCACCCGGACCTTGACGCATATTTATGGTCAGGCGAAGCAGATTTTTGCGGAATAATGGCCATAATTTGGAATATTGAATGCAAGCTGCAACTTGCGCCTCCATTATGGAATGTGGGACAACTGGCAAGTTTTGTTTAAAATCGCCAGAAATGACTACAACCTTCCCACCAAATGGTAAATGCTTCAATTGCTTTATTGCTAACTGCTTGCAGACACGATCAATTGCTTCAAACATGTGTTTTGGAAGCATAGAAACCTCATCAATGAGGATCATGTCTGCCACTCGAATTCGTTGGCCATGGAAGCTTTGAACTGATATTGATGGCGTATAGTCCTCTTCAATATCAAGTGTAAATCTGAATACAGAATGAACTGTAGTTCCTCCGAAGAGAAGAGTGGCAGCGCAGCCTGTATAGGCGCAAGCGATTACTTTCTTTTTCATTTCACGAAATTTTCTAACGAAATGATTGAACAGGACTGTTTTTCCTGTGCCACCGTCACCATATACGAAGTATGTTCGTGAAACCTTATCATCGAATGGTGAGGCCTTAATCGCCTTTTGAACTTGTTTAAAAGCTTCTTCTTGATCCGCATTCAATTTGAATGAACTTTGCGGCTTACTTTGATCGACATCATCGTCGTCGTCAAATAGATCAGAACCGAAGAAATATCGGTCGATTGCCTGATCGACATCTCTTGTGAATGACACATTTGGCAATGGGAGTTGGAAATTCTCCATGGTCAGACCGTAGTCTGCCAATTGCGCTTCAATCACGGCTAAAGCATGATCGATTCGGCGTAATCGTTCTGGGTGATTTTTAGGCACGCCAAGAATTCGCGCATGACTGAACATGAATTCAATGAATTTCTCCCAAAGCGCCAAAGCATTGCTTGGGTTACCAAATACCAAAATTTGCACGAAAAGATCGCGAAATTGTGCTCCAATTATGCCTTGTTGGGAGGCCTCGTTGAGAGTTCGTTCCCAAACGGTATCATCCATAAGGAGACCGTGTAGACGTGCTGCTTCAACAAATGACTCACACATGTAGCCATCCACGTCTTTCAAGGCATCTGGATCGCCAGGAAAATGACGCATGAGCACATAAAGAGCAAAAAGCTCTTGATTTTTAGGCTGTGGTCGATAAATTCGACCAATAATAGGCTTCTTGTTTTTATTAGCCCTTTTAGCGACAATGCGCTTTTTCCAAGCTTTCGAGTTTTTATCATATGAATATTTTTCGGGCATTTGATCATATCGAATGTTTTTGATCTCAGGATCATCGGCCCAAGTCCAACTACCATCAATTCGTTGGACGGATTCTCCCGATGCCCATTGTGCCCAATATTCGGTGAGCATTGTCTTCGGCAATTCGCCAGCTTCGACGCGTTCTAGCGCCTCTTCTGTTTCTCTGCCTTTGAAATAGATAGGCTGATTATCTGGCAAATGAATGGTGAGACGAATGACCACATGTGACATGCGGACATATGGCGCAGAAATAATGCGACAGAATGCTTCGCATGGTGAGCGATAGTACATTCGCGCAAATCTGGCGGGTTCATCAATGTTCACCTCACCATTTTCAAGCTTGACACAGCTTTGATCTGCACTTTTCAATGGATATTTAGTCAAATAAGCCATATTTGTGCTTTCGCCATAGCAATAGGCTAAATTATGATGCGTCTCATAATTTAAAAGGATTAATGGCGAATAGGGGACAACATGACGATTGTCGTATATTTGTGTCACACCCCCTTTTTTAACCATTATTATTTCGCCGCCATCTTCTGGGCTTGGTCTTTTGTGTTTAGCTGGACGATCTTCATAAAGGAATGTCTCTTTGCTAAAATCATGTGGAAAGCCTTTATTGCATTTTCCATTTTTAATTGGTCCACAAAAATCATCTCGGCAATCGTGTAATTGATATTGGATAACCAATTCACGTATTCTTCTGAGTGCGTTTGCCTGATCTGATTTGTCATCAGGGTTCGGCAATTTTGGAATGAAAGCCCAAATATAATCGTCAATGATTGACGGAATCGCCTCTATTTCAGTAACAATGATGCGATGAAAATGAGGTCCGCCTCTTTTTTGGAATTCCATGCTTTCAACATAGCCGAGTTGTTTTCCAAAGCCATTGGCTTCATTTATTTTGCGATAAATGTCTTGTGTTTTATCAATGTAAAGTTCTACAAGAACATCTGGTCGATCAATCAAAGCTTGACCATTTTTATACATTTGCGGTTTAATTTCGATCCATTGTGGATTGGATGTGAATGTGAGCAAGAACATTGCTCGACCGGGCTTCCTTACTTGATTGATAATTGTACAACCATCAGTGTATTTCTCTTTGAAATATGGCCGGAAGCCTGGCATGTTTGCGCGGAACAAAACAACTTTTCCTAAAGCATCCGAGGACGCAAGGCCAGCTTGTCTCGCTAAGAATTCCAGCATTTCCTTTGGCAATTCTTTGCGAAGATCCATTTCTGGAGTACGCAAGAATGTGAAAACTTGATCATCAATTCTTGCTGCATAATCAAGCAGGAATCTTTGGCTAAGTCCGCCACCTGCACTCCAAATGTGATGATATTTGTCATTTATAGGACTTCTTATTCCAAGTCGATAACGAATATATGCCCGATATGACAGGAATTTTCGTTTTGAACCTTCATCACCATAAAGGTCTATGGAATCAGTGTCGCTTTCAGCGATAGATGAAGTTTCGCTTTGCTCATCAGCCAAGGAAATATCAGAGTCAGCATCTTCATCATCTAATGATTTATTTTTCAGCTGAATTTTCTTGACCTTTTTGGCTGGCTTTTTATATGGAATATCTTTACGATAGCCCAAATCACCATTAATGAACAGGAGTGGGTAAAGTAGGGAGTCAGTCATTGGATGATTAGGCCAACATTCAGTCAGCCCTCCCTTCTTTGTAATCCAAATACCATTTATTGGGATTGGATCATCTGTTGAAGATGACCAAATAGCAAATACAGTCGATTCATCACGAGTTGGCAGATTAATTTGTCTCGGATGAAGATGTGGGTCTTGCACATTTGCTGGTGCATCTCTGGTATTTACCAAAATAATATTGAAAATCTTTAATTCATCCGGATTATTTTGCTCCATTTCTTGATAGAATTCATGGGCATTTTGTAAAATATGCGCCATTGGATGGTGCTCTCTGATCAACTGATCAAGTGTCTCGAATAATTTGGGACATTTTTTTGGCATCTTCTCAAGGATTTCATTATTCCTTCGACGATCATTAGCCGTTTGAGAATCCAAAATATAAAGTTGATCAAAAGATGGTATTTGATCATTGCCTGCATAGAGGCTACCAATCTTTCGTTGGAATTCGCCATTCAAAAGAACTGGCATTGGACCACCCTCAGGCGCTTCAGCACGACCTGCTGACAATGAGGCAAATGCGAAAAGGCTATTGAATTTCGCTTGATGACCGATGAAAGACTTCGAGTCTGAGTGAGTGCCCATAACCAACTTGTCATACGGGTCGGGATATTCCTTTAAAGGCTCCAATTCAACCCGCCCTTCAGTGCATGACCAACAATAAGTTTGGTTTTTATAGAGTTTATTGGCACAATGTTCGCAGATTCGATCTCCTGGAATTCCCGAATTATAATATTCAGGATAATGACCTGATTTCCAGGAAAAACAGCCGATGCCAGCGTGCTGTTTGCAACCTTTTTTTGTGTAAGGCACAGCTTTTTTCGATTCTTCATCGGCTTGTTTTTTGGCTTCCGCAGCCTTTTTTACTTGCTTCTGATGAATTCTTGCCGATTTACGTAACTTGGCACTTTCATCGGGATCTTCAATCCGGATTTCAATGTCTTCAAGCTCCATTGGCTCTGGAGCGTTGTTGACCTCTGGCACAATTTCAATGGCCTTTTCCAACTCTTGTTCAAATGTAAGAGTGCGAACTGGTCCAGTAGTTGGTTGGACATTGTATGGATAATAGTATGGAACATCATCCCGGCCATAGAGTTCATTTATATGCCATAAAATTCGATGGCGTTCATCGTTGATGTTTACATTTCTGGTCAGAAATGTGCCATAATTCAAATAATGTTCGCCATATAGGCATACATAATATCCACAATTTATCCCATCGCGTTGTTGGGTATATGTGTGCGGATCAACAATATTGATAAAGATATCCTCTTGATCAATTCCAGGCACTATCTGACTAATGCAGCGCCTAATATATTCAATTCTCCGGTGATCAAAATTCGGATAATCTGGATTCAAACGGGAAGAAAAGCCCGTATTCGCACCTAAGGAGTCCAAAAAATGTACTCCAGAATTAACATCATAAACTGCCAATGTCCAATGTCCCGGAAAATGAATTGGAATGAGGACGATTTCAGTTGGGACATTCGGATCATAATTATAGCATCTATTTAAAAATGCTTGACCTTGAATATGATTATCAAGATTATGTGAGGAAAACAGTGGATCAATTACCACAGTCCGACGGGGAGATTTTTTCGCTATATAACACAAAAATCCAAAGATGCAATTATCATCAAGCCATTCGTTTGGATTGTTCCAAAAAGTTTCAATATAGCGTTCTCCATCATGTGGATGAAAGACGTCACTTTCGTCAATATAGGCATCCACCTGATACAATGACATAGCAGCAAATCGACAAATTGTTGCGAGAGGATTTTTCTCAGTTGCAAAGCGAATTGGCATTCTCCAAACATAAGGAGTTGCCTGCTGCTGAATTTGAGGACCCGTAGGTACCTTTTTCGAAACCAATGAACTTGTTTTCATTGGTGTGTCAACATGTGTGACATTTTTGGGTCGACCTGCATCCTTTGTATTCCTTTTTGGTCGTCCACGGCTTCTTTGTGTAGAAGCAATACTCATCGGCGACGTATCGCGCGAATTTGTTGCACTTCCAAATATGATTGAAGGAAGTGGTGAGAATGAATTCTCTTTCACTGGTGTTTCACAAGTTTTTTGTGAAGTAATTGCCTTTTCGGGACTAATAGCATAATGCGGTCGTCCCTTTTTACAGAAATTCCAAGGCAATGTTTTTGCAGTTGCCCTTTCTTCCGCCTTATCCTGAAGAGGACTATTTGGAATAGGGGTTCCCGCGCGACTTTCAGTATTGGAATCGCTTGAAGGCGTTGAAAGCCTTTCAGTATTAGACGATTGCGCCTTATTTGTACCAAATTGACCACTATTTGTCTTTTTAGATCGTCCTCGTTTCTTTGGTGGTACATCATCAGAGATGGCACTAAGAATACGTGGTCTTGGCGTAAGAATTGCTAATGATTCTAGACCAATAGCTGGACTCTGGTCCGGCGCAATCAACCGATCACTTTCGTCCTGAAGAGGACGGTTTGGTGTTGAGCTGACTGAAGCAGACGATGAGCCCACTTGTCGTCGCTCACGTTCTTTTTGCTTGCGCTTCTTCTGATTTTGAATTGTAGAAGGCATCTAAAAAAAGGATTAAGTTTATGAAAATTATGTGAACAACAATAAGAAAAGGCTTTATAACCAATAAGTACACAATAAAATTCAAATATTTATTCAATATTGAAAATTGTGAAATGAAGAACAATGCATCAATTGGTTAAGCCTGTTCAGTTCACTCTCACAAACAATCCCTTTCAGGCGAAAGTGATATTTTTGAGAATAATTATCAATCATTAATATAATGCTATTAACATCATGTTTAGCATGAATCGAATTCGAATAGGCATCTTATTTAAGATTGAGCCATGGCACAATGTATAATGATAAGAGCCGATAGAACCGTAAAGTTAGCATAAAGCCAACATGGAACCGTATAAGTTAGCATAAAGCCAACATAGAACCGTTTAAAGTTAACCTAAAGCCAATATAGAACAGTATAAATTAGCCTAAAGCCAACATATAACCGTGTAAAGTTAACATAAAGCCAACATTGAACCGTATAAAGTTAGCATAAAGCCAACAATTAATTAGCATAAAGCCAACATAGAACCGTATAAAGTTAGCATAAAGCCAACAATTAATCAAATACAGTTAGCATAAAGCTAACATAGAACCGTAAAGCTAGCATAAAGCCAACATAAAACCGTAAAGTTAGCATAAAGCCAACAATTAATCAAATACAGTTAGCATAAAGCCAACATAGAACCGTATAAAGTTAGCATAAAGCCAACATTGAAACGTATAGTCAACAAAAAATCATAATTCCTTAAAAAATTAATAATTGCAGTCCCACTAACATACAATGCTTTTTTTAGTAAAGGCCGGGACTTCCGAATAAATGATATTTGTCAAATAATCAGAAGCCAATCCAGCCTATACCTGGTCAGGGGTCGGGACTTTCGAACAACCGGACGCCTTGCCAGTTAATCAAAAGCCAATCCAACCGTAGCCGGCAGAGCCGGGATACAAGACCAAAGCATTGCACGCCGTACATGGGCAACTCACGAATGCTTACGCTGTGGCATAAGCAAGATGAGCCTACAACGAATAAATTCGAGGGCAATTTCATTGTCCATGGGCACAGTGAAGTGCACCGGACTCCCGAGTCGATGGGCACAGTGAAGTGCACCGGACTCCCGAGTCGATGGGCACAGTGAAGTGCACCGGACTCCCGAGTCGATGGGCAAAATGAATTGCACCGGACTCCCGAGTCGATGGGCACCGAAGTGCACCGGACCCCCGGGCCGATGGGCACCGAAGTGCACCGGGCCCCGGGCCGATGGGCACCGAAGTGCACCGGACCCCCGGGTCGATGGGCACCGAAGTGCACCGGACCCCCTGGCCGATGGGCACCGAAGTGCACCGGACCCCCCGGGCCGATGGGCACCGAAGTGCACCGGACCCCCGGGCCGATGGGCACCGAAGTGCACCGGACCCCCGGGCCGATGGGCACCGAAGTGCACCGGACCCACATGAGAAAAAAAAGTGATGAAGATAATGAGTGTGTAATCGATTTGAAATTTTTGCACTCATCTTTTTGAAAAAAAAAACCAAAAATTTATTATATCGAAAATGCAATTTGTTTTTTTTTCTATTCATTTTTTTAAAAAAATTAAAAATATTTTCCAAAAATGTTCTTTAATTCAAATTAATACCACCGTCCCCATTGTTCCTCCCCATTGTTCCTTTGATTTCTGGTCGACATGCCCATTTTGTGTTGTTAAGTCCTTTGTGCCATTTCGGTTGCTTTTGTCAATCAACGGCAGTGTCCAGAGCAATTGGGCCGTGGATAATTGGAATTGTTTTGTCATTTCGATCATTTGCCGGCCAAACGATGTGACAGATTGGGAAACTTCCACGCAAGGCGATTTGCCGCGTGATGCTCCGGTGAATCCATAAACCGAATTGGCTGACACTTTCACCGCCAATTGCCTTCCATTCAACACCATTTGTCTTTAATTAAAAATAAAATTGATTAAATATTATCTAAAATAAGAGAAATATTTAATTTGCCGAAAAGCTTATTAGCAATAATTGGTTTATCATAGTTTTTAGACCCCAATCCTATACCCAATCGAGAAATCTAGCCTAAATTCATCATTTTATTATGAATTGCCTGAATTTATTCAATTTTAAAATACAATTAATCTTTAACCGAAATCGGTTAAAAAAGGTTTAATACCATTTAATTTTGTTAAAACCAAAACAATTTAAATAATCCAGTGCTATATGGTTTATTAATGTAGGGATAAACTTTTAAACCGTTATATTTACGGCTATACGTTTTCCTATTTCCGAAAACGTACATTTCATAACATATATTTTAATATTTGTGAATTAAACCTGTAATTCTGGTATAAAATTGTAGGCAATATCCTCCTTTTGTTCACCAAGGAAATAACAGCTAACATTGTTCAGCGAATAACTTCTCAATTTGTAATCGCGAAGTAAAATCTTAAAATAAAATTAATTTAAATTCATTTAAATCAATAAATCACCTGAAGAACATCAAACACAATTCGGCCATCCATTGAGCAAATTTTGTTGATCCGGTTGCCCATTTGCTTGGATTGGAGGCTGGCATCCCTTTGCTTGCAAACATTTCCCTTTATTCTACTCAAATAGCAGACACGGTTCTCAATCTTAATTAAGGGTATTTAATTTGGTGAAAAATTGAAAATGGACAAAAGGTTTTAACGGTTCAAAGGTTTGTCTAGCCCCCAATTGATAGATCTCATAAGATCAAGATGCGCAGTTTAGTGTATAGTTTGGTCAAAATTAAGGATATAATTAAACCGTTTAAACCATCTGATGGTTTTTTGTATAAACCATTTAAACCATCTTTGGTATTAAACTGTTTAAACCATCTGATGTTTTTTTGTATTAAACCATCTGATGGTTTTTGGTTCAAAATCAAAACTAATTCAAAATTAAAATTGGTTAAACCTTAAGACAAACCATTGAACTGTTAATAATCTTTTTCGCATTTCAAATATAAAACCTTTAATTGTTTCGCCCGATCAATGATATAAGGTAAATCGAAGTTTTGAATATTATATCCAGTGAGGATGTCCGGATCAATTTGTCGCACAAAATCGGCCCATTTTGAGAGTAATTCCTGCTCAGTGGCGCATTCAATGATGTCCGAACCGACGATTGGTTCACATGTTCCCAGGGTGAAACAATTCCGGACGAATGGTTCCGTTTGGCCCTCCAATATGACCATATTGGCTATTTGGATGACTGGGTCACGGTTGGCATCCGGAAATGTTCCTAATTAATTATTTTTTTATATAAATAAATAAATGGCAAAATACCCAATGGACCCATGCATTCAATGTCAAAACTCAATGTTCGAAGTGGAGCAACCACCGACCATTCGGGCAAACTCGAATCATGAACCAACAAATTGGCAACATTTATTGATAACTAAAAGTGAATTTAAATTAATTCAAATCCAAACCAATTACCTCAATTTGACATGTGCTCAGCTTCTTATTTGGGTGAATATATTCGTATTTATTTGCTGGGCATTCAATCCAACCGCAACCAACAATGTCCAAATCGGCCATAAAACGAACCTTAAAAAATAAATTAATTTAAATATTTAATCAAAACCTCAAAATCCATATTCGATTCAAAGGGGTGGCATCGGTCGCCGGCCTTTTGTTCTTCATATTTTCCATTAATTTCCTCCATTAATTGATCAATCAAATATAATCCATTTCGACCTTAAATTTCAAATTAATTTAATAATAGAATTAAAATATTTACATGAATTGATGACTCTGGGCGAACAGACGAATATTTTCAGGAATGGCATTTGTTTGCCCGAATTGTAATAGTAAAAATTGGCACCTTGGACCAATTCAATTCCGGTCACAACATTTATTTCCGGAGGAACGCCACTTTGTGGATTTGCCTTGAAAATTTATAAATTTAAGTAAAAAATCGGTGGAAAACCTTGACATTTGAATTAATTTTATTGATTGTTTTTTGAATGTGCTCTGCACGGAATCCTTTTGGAGCGGATGCCAAAAAATATGGCCTATAGCCGGCGACGCAAGCCAAAATTGAATGACCGGTAGAGGTCACACCAAACAATCGAATGACAACGCTGCCCACAATTTTATCTAAAAATATTTTTTAATTAGTAAAAAAGTAAATAAATTAACCAAAATTGTTGTAAATATCGATTAGTTGAAATGCAATTGATTTATCCGTGCTCCCGGATTTGATTGTTTGTGCCAATTCTGGGCGATCCCATTTCAATTTTGGGTCAATTTTATGATGGTTTCTTGTGGGAAGACTAAAATATTTTCAATTATTTTCTTAATATTAATTTAAATTACTTTGTAACAATTTTGCTGTTGGAACTCGATGATTGTTGATTATCTCCGTTTGCATCTAAATAATTTGAATATTTGCTATTTAATGGACTAAAACTAACGCAAAATGGCCAATTTTGTGCAAAACTTCTTTTGGTTGATCTTGTCCGGCTAGATCATTTCTTTAAAGTTTTGAATAAATTTAATGATTTATTTTATTCTTACTTTGCCCTTTTTGCTTATTGAATTGGTTGTTGCGATGCCCGGGGTCGTTTGTTTGTTGATGTTTTCTTTTTTATCAATTTGAACGCCTTGGTCAAACTGGCTGAAATAATAAATTTTTGTTTTAAAAAGTGTAATAAAAAACATAAAAATATATATAAGCAAAAATAACAATTAAAAAGCATTAACTAAAAAGCCATAAACATTTATTAAAATAAAACAAAAACAAAAAACGAATAAATGTATAATAATAATAAATTACAATTGTTTGCCATTCAATTTCTTCCTCCCAAGATGGATCGGCTTCCTTTTCGCATTACTTAAAAAAAAATAAAAATATAGAAAAATTAAAAAATTATAAATGTAACCTATCACATATTGATATAAATTGTTTTTGAGGTGCATTGGCCTCCATTTCCGCTTCCTCCGCCGCCGCCTCCCTTCTTTTTTGGACAATTGCGCGCAAAATGTCCATACCCATTGCCTGTAAATATCAAAATAGAGCGAAATAAAATTATAAATATACAGTTATAGCATTTGCGGTCACCACCACGGCCTCCGCCACCACGGTCATCGCGATCACCACGACTTCCACCTTTGCGATTGTGCCCGCGATTGGCTCCTCCTCGCTATAAAATTATTGATAAAAATAAATGAATATAAAAAATACCTTTTTCATTCCACCTCCTCCACCGCCATTCTTCTCTTTTCCATCTTCCTTCTTCTTTTCCTTCTGAGTGCCATTCTTCTTCTTCTCGCCTTTCTCCGCATTTTCATCGCCATTGCCATTGTTATTTCGGCCATCCTCTTCAACAATTGTTGGCGGTGTTTTTTCCTTCTCTTTATTTTCCGACATTTTTTGTTGTTTTTTTGGAATTGAATAGGTTTGATTAAGTTTTAACAAAATCGAATCTAAAATATCCATTCTAGATTAAAAATATTTTTTGGCGGAATAAAAGAATAAAATCAATTGAAGAATTCGAATGCGCATGCGCCAGCAACAAAAATCTCGATGTTTTTCTTGCTAGCTATTTTTTTTATTTTCAAATGACACATTATCCCAAAATATTAAATATTTTATATTTTGAAACCGGTTTAAGCTTATATCTCGATAAAGGTTTGGTTTCACAACTCGCGCAGTATACCATTGGATTCGTCTCGTCAAGCTCTACAACTTTGCTTTTTATCGCGCACATTTATCTCAACTCTCAAAAAAATTATAAGGGAATTTCCGACTCGCGCACCCGACTTGGCCACACGTTGCCATTTTTCCAGCCTCCCCTGGCCATGGTAGACCCCTCGACCCATATATCAAAATGTAGCTACCACTGTGTAGATTTATCTTCACCGAGCCGATTTTTGATTTAGGCCTTTTAAAAAAATTTTTACCTGGGCAAACCGGTTTTTAAACCGGTTTCTCCGCGACACTGAACCCAAAATGAAAAATGCGTATTTTTCCCGGATGCGCATCAAAAAGTTACCCCTAGAATGTGCAAGTCCCAAATCGAAAAAATCCCAAGAAAAAGAGCCTTAATTTTTTTTGTGCAAATGTCGAAAGCATCTTTCTAGTATATAATTCACAACATTTTTATACGTAGCGCTACGATCAAAAAGTAAAATTAATTTTTAATAAGAATAAGAATTCATTTTACCATCTTCATAGTTCAGCATTTTTTGTTCTAAAACAAAATCACATGTAATAAAATGCATATTCGCTCCATTAATAATATAATATTTTCCATTTGGATGATCCTCCACCACGCTAATGCTCAAGCGTTTCGTTTTCACATTTGATCTGATGAGATCATCCATGTATTGTTTGAATGATCAGCCGTTAATAATTCGGGGAAAAGCAAAGGGCAACAGCAAATGGCCCTGTGGTGGCTGCTGCCTCAGCTAGGCAAATAGAATAAATTCGATAATTTTACGCCTATCTATCCTCATTTTATTTCTTTTTTCCAATAAAAATACTAATTATGACATTTTAGAATGCTGCTATTTTGCCAATGACTCTTTGATTTAGTTTAATTTTACTAAAAATAAGATTTATTTAAATTTAATTTTCCTGAGAATTTTCGTTCCTCAAATTATATAATATTCAATATTCTGTCGAATTGGATATTGCTTTGAAAAAGGGTTGTCAGTGTGACCCAATTACCGCGAAAATCTGGCACGAATTTTTTCCGTATTATTTTACTTTTGCCGCATTTTGTCGCTTTTTTAAAAATTTGTCAATTATGTTCATTTTTGATATTTCTCATTGATTTTATATTAAATTTACAAATAATTTAAAATTCATCAAAAATTAAAATTAGCATTTGCAGTTTGCACCATTTTTGGAATCGGCATAACACTATTCTATATCAACAATTTTATTCTCCTATAAAATTATATTTTTAATTTCAATTTAAAAGCAAATTAAACAATAAATGGGACGAAAAAGAAACAACAAATTGTGCGCTGTTTGTGAATCACCAAAAGCCATTTCCCAATATGGGGCAATGGCCTGTCGAGCATGCGGGGCATTCTTTCGGTCGGTTTGTTTATATGGACAATAATATTTTTCGATTCAATTTTAATTTAATCAAAAAAGTAATTTTCTCCAAATTCAATTATAATTATCTTTATTACTCTTTAAAGACGTCTTGTTTGGAGCAATCGTAAATATCAATGCGATTGTGATGTGAGATTGCAGGGAACGGTGGAAAGTTTATCGGCCAGAAAAATGCGAATTTCCAAATGTCGTGGATGTCGGTTGCGTGGATGTGTTGAGGCTGGGATGAAAAAAGAATGTTGGATAAATTTGAAATTTAAAAAAATTATTAATTTTAAGTTGTCAAAAAAAGTGAAAAAAGACAATTCACAAAAATGGAAAATAAAATCAGCATTATTACTGGTTAATTTAATATTTTTTCATTAATTTATTAAAAAATTAAATTAATAGAAGATGCCAAAGATCAAATTTTCTTAAAGAAGTTATTGAATATTGAAGCGAAAGCCAATCATGTTTTTCTGAATGTTTTTGGATTTCCGAACAGTTTTATTGACCAATTCGATTCACTTGAAGAATTAATTGAAAGCAAAGATAATTTGTTGGCTCATACTGAATTCTTTAGGGTTAATCAACAAATGATTTATTAATAAATTTTATTTTTTCAGAAACAGCCGATCAAATTTTTTGACAAGGAAAAATTTGAAGAAAATGTCACAAAATATGGTGTTTTCCATACAGAGCCACTTCCCTTAATCAAAACATTGCTAATTGCGATTGATATTGCAAAATTATTGCCGGCATTTTCTCGACTAAATCTGAATGATCAGGCAAGAATAGCTGAATTTTATAATTAAAATGAATAAAAATTAGGTGGATTATATAAAACTATTTTAAAAATGTTTATAATTTAAAGATGGTCGCCATAAGCAATTTTGCGCAGGCAGCAGGCTTTTTAATTAATCGCTTTAATTCAATGAAATTAAATGCCGAAACGGAATTGATGGAAATTATCGATTATCCTTTTGTTAAATTTTATTCTCTGAAAAATTCCGAGGAACCAGTGTTCGACTTTTATAAATTAATTAAAAAATCATTTAAAAATATTTTCAGAATTAAAAAATTGGCAGAAGCTATTTTTGGTTTGTCAATGAAAATTTTTTGCAAATTGCTCCCTGCCGAGAAGAATTTGTATTCATTTTGTCATTATTGTTCACAAATTCAAGTAATATATTCAAATTTTTAATAAAAATAAATATTTATTTTTTATTAAGCAATTTCATCCCTTTCTAAATTTGGCCAAGCCATTATGAATGAGGAGACAGAAAAATGTGCTAAAATATTACTTCGATTCGAACAAATGAAATTTGGTGATCAAAAGGGCGCACTTCGATATTCGGAATGCCTTCAATTGCTTTGGAGCATAATTTCCACCACCCAAAAGAATAAAGAATTAATTGTTTACATTGATACCATTAGTGAACAGGGAACTTTTTCAGCAGTGATGCCAGAAATATTGCGTCCATTGAATGATGTAGATTGGAATATAAATTAAATTGATTATGTAAATTTAAAATGTTCTAGTCATTTATTAATGTTGATTTAATGCATTATTTATTTTACAATATATTTACCGGTTAACTAATTATTTAATTACAAATACAATTATATTTATGAAAATATATTTTTTCAAAAAATATAATTAATTAATTCATCAAAATTTTACTTTATTTTTTTTTATTATTATTTCATATTTTTATTTAATTAAACAGTCAATGGCTCGAGACAAGGCATTGCTTATCAAGATTGTCATAAATTCTAAATTTTGCATATAATCCGTTGTTAATTTATGAATTATTATTGGCTAAAATAATTTATTATTTCGCTCTATTGTCGATAGGAATTAAGGGTATGGAGATCCTTTTTACAGGTTTGATACTCAACACCTAATAATATTTCCTAAAAATATGCCAAATTAACTATGTCAATATTTCAAGTCAATAATCTAATTTTAAAATTATTGTAAAATAAATACTAATAAAAATTTATGCGCATAAACATTTAAACTAAATAAAATGTCACCGAGTGGAAAAAAAAATGTAAAGGCGAACAAATAAAAAGAATAAAGGGACAAATATTAAAATAATAGAAATATTTTATATTTGTTATGAATTGATATAATTATTCAAAAATATTATTAATTTGTGATGCCTAAATAAAACTAGCGGCACAATATAATATTGTAAAATATATTCCATAATTCGACAGCAGCAGCAGAATGGGGAAAAGAATAAAATAAAAATATTTATTAAAACACATCTTTTGTTTGATTGATTGATTTGTTTTGGATGTTGACACGTATTTTTTGATGATTGTATTTGATGGACTGTTTGTAGATGATCACATTTTGTTGCAACTGAAAGTGAGTTTAAAATTTGAATAATTGATTATTTAATTTTTCCTGAATTTTAAAATCAACAAATTATTTTAATAATTTGTCCCCTAAAATCTATTCGATAGATTTCATCAAAAAGTTACGATTAATTAATATTTGGTTTTCGTAGATTTATTTTAGAATTGAGTTGCACAAATTTGGTAAAAATCAATTCCCGGATTTTCGATTTTTAAATTAAATTTCGCTTATTTTTAATTTTTTGTCTTAAATACCAGTTTTGAACCAGATTTCCAAAAAGAATATTTGGAAATTATTTTTCGTTTGTTTGGATTTTATTAACAACGGTCGTTAGGATTCAAAAAATTCATTTTTTCATTTCGGCCCCACTCACTTTTTTCACTCGGAAACTTTGAGTTTAATTGTGCCTGATGCTTCGCCACATCGATTTCTGGAAATGCATGAAAATATGAATAAAATTTTGGTAAAATATGGGACGAACATTGCCACAATTTTGTATTTGCCAGAATCACTTGGTTGAATGTCATAAATTCGTAGGGTCACTTGTTGGCCATTTTCCTTGTTTGTGGTCTAAAAAACAAATTTTTTATTCAAGTAAAAAAATTTTTTTAGTGTTTACTATTATTTTTGGGAGGAAATAAAAATATTTAAATGAATTCTTTAAGTATTTTTAAATATTTTAATTAGTGAAAGGAGAAAATTTTCTAGAAAATTTATATTGATTTTTTATAATAATTTTAAAATATATCAAATTTTCCAAAAATGCAGAAAAATAATTTACGACTTTTTTATTGTAAAAATGTATTAAAATATTGAATAAATTGGTTCAATTCAGAAATTTTTTTCTCTTCAATAATATTGTAAAAAATTTCAATACATTAAAATTAGGTTTAATGTCAAGTTTATAATGGTTTTTTTGTTTTATTTAATTAATTTTATTTCACTAATTCTTACCTCATATTTTTTGCTATTCGGAATGATGTGTTGCTCTTGGGCATCGGCATGGAGACGATACCAACTACAAATAAATTCCATGATAATAATTTAAATTATTCCCTATTAAATAACCAACCAAAGAACGGGTTCGTCCCCATCAACGTGGAATACCAAATCCACGAATTTTTGGTCTTTCTTAGCCTTCAATTCTGTCTTTTTTGCTTGAACCGTTGGCTGTTTGGTGGTGTTGTCTTCCAAATTTGTGGTTTTGCTTTTTTCTATAAATTTACTATTGTTTTATATTTTTTGAAGTTTTTGATTGAATTTTTATGAATGATTAAATTGACTTTAATTTCAACAATTTCAAAATTGGTGATTTTTCAAAAAATTGGTCATTCCTTACTTTCCTTGATTTTTGGAGAATAAATAAATATTTTATTTTTTTTTAAATTTTTAAAGAAATAGTTAAATTCAAAAATGAATGCATTTTAGACCATTTTTAAATTGGAAATTAAGTAATTATTAAGATCAAGTTTACCATAAATTTTCAAGTCAATTGAGCATTTTGCATTGCCATCTGCAATAATTTAATTAAAATTAATTTAATAATAATTTATTCAAAAATTTTGGTGACCAAATATTTGCATAAGCCATAAAATTTGGTAAAATCTGGCACTCAATTTTGCTTAATCCATAGTTTTTCATAATAGATATTTCTTTATGGCCAAGTTATATGGCCACTTATAATATAACATAGAATTTTTGACACAAAAATTTATCTTTAAATTCAATTATTTTTGGGAAATAATTAATAATAATTCCCAAAATGGCCTTATCATACATTTGTTTTCTGCCACGCATTTGTAGTCCCCAGAGTCGGTGGGAAAGGCATCGAAAATGGTCAGTCGAGAATTCTTGCCAATTCGATCTTCAAGAGAAAAGGGAAAATGTTAAAAAAAGAAACCATTCAGTATTCCCAAACCAATTCGATAGGCAGTCGAATCGGTGGCCATTTCAATTCGGCTTGGTGAAATCCATTTCACCTCAATTGGTTCAGTTCCTATAGAAAATGAGGCGAATTAGTTTATTAAAATTTTTTATAGATACACTACAATAAATTTTACTGTTCTGGCAGAATTGTTCAAAAAATAGCCTCAAAAACAAAGTAATAATTTAAGAAATGATACTAAAAATTTATTTTTTATTCTACTGCCTCTTAAATCAACAAAAAATTAAAATCAGCTTATAGTGAAATATATAAGAATACAGCAACAAAATTTATTTAATTCGAGATTTGGTAATAAAAATTTTAAAAATGGTCCAAAAAACATTTTAAAAAATGAATCAAATTATGGGGCCTTATTAGCTTATTTATTACTACCTTCAATCAATTCAGCGATGAGTACAGTCTCATTTGCTCCATTTTGCTTTGTGCCATTTCCTTCGCCGCCTATTTCATAACGCACTCGTTTTTTCGACTCCAAAAACTTTAAAATATTATTAATTGAAATTTTTTAAATTCTTAAATTAAAAGTTTTTAATTTTAAGGCATATGATGCTCTCAAATTTTTTATTTTTTAATCGACCTTTGGAGCCAAATTGTCGCCTTCCCGAATTGGTGGTTTCTGAATTTCCAATTCCATTTGGGTCGTTGAAGTGCCGGCGCTATTTGTGGCAATGCACTACAAAAATATGAGAAGAAATTAATGAAAGTAATAGGGAAAATAATTTAATTTGTAAAAATAAATTATTCAAAATAATTTTAAAATATTTTAAATAATAAAATAATTTTTTTAAAGGAAATTAATTTAACAATTTTTAATGCATTTTTGTGACTCTTTCCCTTTCCCTTCTTACGGTATATTTGCCCGCATCCATGCTTGATGCCTTCAATAGCGCCAATTTTGCTGTTTCTCCGTCGAATGAAAGTGCTGTAAAATTGGAGAGGAAAATAAGAATTCAATTTGATTTTGTTTTGCTTACAATATCGTTCCGGATGTGAAATCAGCGGAGTACCATTATGGGTCCAGGCAATTGATGGGGTTGGTACTCCTAGATATAGAGAAATTTTTCGGTCTTCTAAATTTTTAATATTATAATCAGACCCTCAAATGCGCACGCAACGGTCAATGGCTCTCCAATAATGCCCTTGAAAAATTAATCATTTTTTTTTATTTCATTAATTTATTAATAAAATGAGGAAATTATTAAGCTATGTGTGAAGCCAATTAAATTTTCAATTTGTTTTTTTTTGGTAATTTTTTTCGAATGCTAAAACAATTTGCCCTTATTTCAATCATATTTTGCCATTTTTTTACTGTAATTCCATATTTATGAATCGCCTTATCCTAGTTAATGTTTTGGCATTGTGTTTACCAAGATTGAACAAATTGTACAAAAATGAAGTCTAAATGTTTTGCATTCCTAGCCCAGAATTCTGAATAAACATTAATACATTAATCAAATTTTGGTGCATTTAAACTACATAAATTTCAAAAAAATTCTCTAAATATTCCTATTCCCACCTTCATCTTTTTGGGCAATTCCTTTGTCATTTTTGGTGCCAAAATTGGTTGAATTTCCTTTTTCGATTTCCTCCTTTGTGCCCCTGCTCCGGGCGTTCCTTCCCTTGATTTTGCCGCCTGCATCACCTCCACTCTGGCAGTGCAAATTGCAATGCCCTCCGAATTCTTTGCCGTACAATTGTAGTCCCCACTGTCGCTGGTGCTCAATGAATGCACTTCCAGGTAGAAAAAGTCGCTGTAATTATTGCATTATCCGAAATGATTGAATTTACTCAAAAATTTTTTTGTGTAGAAAAATTAATTTTTTAGATATTTTAAAAATATTTTGTCTATAAGTCTTGGCCTTAAAAATGCGGATTAATAGATTTTATGAGTAATTTAAATTAAATTTTATCCATTAAATTTCAGCATTAAAATTTAAGCATTATTAAAAACCTAAACTAAATAAATTAAAATTTTTACATAATTAATTTAAGCAAGGGAGATAAAAAATGTGCAAAAAGATTGGAATTTTATTTTTTTTTCTTTCACCTTTCAATTTAATTTCATTTTTTTAGATTTTTCAGATCCATTTAAGTTCATTTCCATTTTAAGCCTAATAGCAATCAGCGAATTTTAGGGTTCATAATTTGATTAAAAATTTCCTTCCAAGTTCCAAGTGAACATAAACATACCCTTCTCGGAATAGATTGTATTTGGCGCCTGGAAAAAATATTTCAAAAATTATTATAGAATTTCCCCCAATGGAATTTACCAGTCTCGAGGATGACGCCATTCCTCTCCCATTGAACTTCGGGTGTTGGATTTGCGCTGATTGCCGTTTTTAATCTGCAAAAAATTTTTATAAAACAATATATTTATTAAATTTCACCTCAAATTCTTCCCTTCGTCAATTTGTTTCTTCGGTTTCGGTCGTACAAAAAATCGTGGTCTACATGTTCTGCAAAAGGAAAGCATATTTTCCATTTGGTAGGTAGAATTTTGCCCACCAATTTTTTAATAATATTTTTAAATTTCGAAAAATAGGTAAATTATACAATCCTGAATTAGCGTCATTTGGAAATTTCAAAAAGTTATGACCAAAAAATGTGAAAATAGGCTAAATTCGGACGCTATAATCTTCTTTCTAGTCTATTATATTTCTATAAATCATTTTGATATAAAAATGGGTACTTAATATTATCTATATCTGTCTCTACTCCAAAAAATTTTTCACCCCCAAAAAAAACCTTTTGTTATCCCTAAAATAGGTAATAAAATTTTAACCCTTAAATGTTTTTTAGCGTTTTACAATAAAATGTGAATAATAAATATGAATCTCAAGATCTAACTGCTGGAGACAGATAAAGATAATTCATAAAACGTAAGTACCTTAAAAATGCTCACAGAGAGCTATTTAATAACCCTTTGCTAAGAAAATTTTATTAAAGTTCAAAAATTGAGATTTTGGTCAATGCGCAAAATTCGTGTATATTTTTCCCAACATACTTTGCGTTGCGTTGATCAATTGCTGCTTTGACGAATTGTAGTGCTAAAAAATTGCAAAATTTATTTTTTTAAAATTCATTCAATTTCTTGCCTGATTTCTGATTCTTTCGATTTTCGCTGCTCATGCTAATTTCCATTGTTTCTTTGCCTAAATTCTCCTCTGCTCCTTCGCCTCCAAGTCGAACAATTTCATCATTCAAATTTGTCAGTGAATTTTGTCGGCTTTCTGCAACAAATAAAGGAAAATATTAAAATAAAATTCTATAATTGTCAAAAAAGAAGTTTGATTGCCGAATTTATTAATTTTCTGAAGCTAAAAATGAAAAAAACTATAGTTCTTCCATTCAAATTCCATATTTTATTATCTCACCCTCTAGCATGCTGGTTGGTGTATTTGTCATTGATCTTGATGCTGGTTCTTTTGTTGTTGATTTTGATTTTGATCGTCGTCGTCGTAATCTGCAATTGTTTAAGAAAATGGCTTGGACTTTTAGGCCTCGTACAGAGTACAGACTCAAGCGATTATTTGTTTTTAATTAGTAATTTCCAATTTTACATAATTTTTACTTTGGTTTAAAAAATAATCGTGATTTTTTAGTTTAATCTTAAAAATTGTTTTTTTTAAAGGGAACTCGCTTTGTATTTTCGTATATTAATTAGACAATGCTAAAATGAATGAGCCTTGAGTACATTAAATATGTATCTATTCTAAAATATGACTACAAGATCAAAATAATTTTTTAAATAGTTAATTTGAGAAATTGTCCACAAAAATGAATAAAAACACACTTTTGGATTTGTGTTTCTTCTGCATCATCGTTGTCGCCACCGGTTGGTTTAGGTGATGATGTTTTGCTGTTGTCGCTGATACGATGTTTTTTCATGATGCCATCTTTTGTTTTGTTGGATTTGTTGTTTTCGTCGTCTTTTGTTTTGTTGGATTTGTTGTTTTCGTCGTCTTTTGTTTTGTTGGATTTGTTGTTTTCGTCGTCTTTTGTTTTGTTGGATTTGTTGTTTTCGTCGTCTTTTGTTTTGTTGGATTTGTTGTTTTCGTCGTCTTTTGTTTTGTTGGATTTGTTGTTTTCGTCGTCTTTTGTTTTGTTGGATTTGTTGTTTTCGTCGTCTTTTGTTTTGTTGTCGTCGATGTTGTTGTTGTTGTTGTCATTTTTGATGTTGCTGCTACTTTTCCTCCTCAACCTACGCTTCTCCTTCTCCTCGCCTTCCTCTCCCTTCTCCTCTTTCTCTCCTCCCTCCATCATTCTTTTCTTCCGCCTCATTGTTGGCCCGCCGGGGGCCACCTCCGCTGTGGTTGTGCCTGTTTCTGCTGGAAGCTATAAAATGTTTATGTTCCAATGTTTCTACATGTTATTTGTGTTCTACACAGGGTGGTTGGATGACAAGTTATTCAAATTTAAAAAGGAAGAAAAATGAAAATGTGAAATAATTATTTAAATTTGATCGGCATAAATTGTTTACTAATGAATTCTTTAAAATTGCTGGAGGCAAAATCTTTTTGTGTTGGGTGGATTCTGTAAAGAATTTCCGATACAGTAATCATAAATCTGTGCATATTTTTTTCTCACTAAACAAATTTGAGTCATCGGAAAATCGGTTATTAGTTGTAATTCAAAAGAATCCATTTTTTGAATTCTTTAAAAATTTCGAATTTTTCTAGGACAATTAAATATTAAATTTTCCGATTTTTTTTAAATTTATTTTAGGTAAATAATTTGTAAACCGATCAAATTCGTGAACAATTATTTCAATTTCAAATAATAGTTTTCTTTCAGTCAGAGTCACTTGCCTGGCCATTTTTGCCAGCAGTTTCGCCAAAAGTTTTCATTTTCTCCTCCAATGATTGTTCAGAAACAAGAATTGAAATTGAATCCGATCCTTGGTCGTTTTGTGCCACAGCAGTGTATGTGCCTGAAATATATAAAAAATAATTGCGTTGTTATTGAAAAAAAGCAATATACGAACTCATAATTAATTAATAATTTTAATTTTGTTTCGAATAAAATTCTCATGAAAAATATTAATTCAGTGATTGTTATTGAGTTTAAGATTAAAAAAGAAATTTTCCTAGAGGTAATTACGAATATTGGTACGAAAATTTGACTAAAATTTTGTCTAATTTATTCATCTTAATAAGCCCAATGCCAACATTTAATATGTATATTTTTAATATTAGTAAATCTTAGCATTGCCTTAAAAAGATGGTTAAATATGACACTAAAATAAGGTCAAATTCGTTCCAAAATTACTCTCATAAAAAATTAATTTTCAAAAAATATTTGCATATTTCCGATTAATTTTGCCCACCGGCATGTTCGGCCGGTGTGAATTTAAGTATTTCAAGCATGAATTCTGTGACCCCAATGTCAGAATTGAAATTCTTATTCAATAAAATGCGCGAATCCGCTCCAAATGGTTTTCCATTTCGCAGCCATTGGAGTTGGGGTATTGGAGTGCCGCTGAATGAGCCAGCCAAACAAATGCGTGAACCATTGATTGCGTCCTAATAAATTGATATTTTTGGATGATTAGAAAAATTTTGCTAATTAAAAAATCAAAAAAGAAGAAATAAAAATTAAAAATAATTATTATAATTTTATTATCCGAAAAAAATGTAAATTTTGTGGCCAAAATGACGGGCTTCTTAATTTGATTAAATGTTTGCTTATTTCCTGTATTCTGCCTAATTCCGTATTATTCTTACACTAATTTTATATTAATCTAAATTCTAAATAAGTCCAAATTTTTTACTTTTACAAAATTATGGCACTTGGTTAAATTTTGCCTTAATTTTTGACTAAAACAATTAAAAATCAAAATGCCTAATAAAAAACCAATTTTCCTCGTAAAAAGCATAACCAAAAAAATAATAATATTCGAAAATAAACTGACCACGCTTGGTTTTGGTTTCTTAACAAATGTTGGTGGTTTTTTCACTGCTTCATCTTTTTCTTTTGATTTGGTCTTTTCAAGTTTGGGTTTCTCTTTTCCCGATTCAGTTGTTTTGATTTGTGTGGATGTGCCTGGTGGATCATTCTTTCCCTTAAATATTTCTCAATTTGAATAAAATTTTTTCGTATTTTTTATTACCCGAACAATCAATGTTGCTTCGGTTGCCGGTTTCTTATCTTGTTTGCTCATTTCCAGTTCAAGTTTGTAGCGGCCTGTGAAAATGGAAATAATTTTTATTAAACAAATTTTCATATTTTGATGTAAAAATTCATTTAATTTTATTTGTATTTTTGTTTACCTGCATCCGCTTTTTCCACTTTGCTGATCACCAATTTTGCCTCGCCTTTCATGTCCAATATTGCTTTGTGTTTGATTGAGGTCCTTGTGTTCAACAATTTGCCATCTTTGTACCTACACAAATTTATGTTGAATTTTTATACATTTAATTGTACTAATAAATATTGGGAAATTAATTAATTATATTTCTGTAAACATTCCAGCCAATTAATATGGTATCAAATTTAAAGTCAATTCCCGCATTGTCTTTTTTGCACCAGATTAATGTCATTTAATTTTTCACCAATGGAAGTCCAAGGTTTTTTTAATTTTCTTAAATTTTCTGTGACTATTAAAAATTTAAATGAAGGAGAAAGGTATTTGTGAGTTTGAACTGAAAAGTTTTAAATTTGTTTAGGTCCATGCCATTATTTTTAAAAATACCCTAAAAGCCAACAAATATGTAAAGGTATCTAAAATGTTCATTTTCCATCTCACAACTCACAGTTACATAAGATATAATTTAATTAGAGAACGCTGACCATTTTGCGCGCATCACATTGTCCTTTGTGTTCGCATCCAATTGTGCGACCATTTCCACACGCATTTGGCCTTCTACTGCCTCTGTGTCTTGGAGCAAACGGTCAAAACCGTCGACTCCACTGACTTTAGGCTCTTCCTCTTTCATTTCCGGTTTTTGTTTTTCCTCTTTTGGTTCAATTTTCTTCTTCATCGCTGTATCCTCCAACTTTTCTTCCTTCTTCTCTTCTTGTTTTTCACCAAATCTTCCGGCCAAACGTTTCACTTTTTCTTGCCTTTCCTCAGCAGCTTTCTTCTTCTCCGCCTCTTTTGCTGCCTTTTCTTCCATTTCTCGTTTTCGTTTTGCCTCCGCTTCATCGGCTTCTTTTTGTTTCCTTTCACGTTCTTCCGCCTCCTTTTTTCGGGCTGCTTCCTTCGCTTCTTCTTCCCTTCGTTTTTTGGCCTCGGCTTCTTCCTTTTCTTTTTGTTTTTTGTCCTCAGCTTCTTCCTTTTCTTTTCGCTTTCTTGACTCCTCTTCTTCCTCTTTTTCTTTCCTCAATTTTGCCTCGCGTTCTTCTCGTTCCTTCCTTTCCGCATCTTCTTGTCTTTTTGCCTCTTCTTCGACTTCTTTTCTCTTTTTGGCCGCTTCTTCTTCTCCTTTATCCGCTGACATTTCAATTTTGTATCGAGCTCCATATTTTGAATCCTCTTTTTGTTCGTCTAAAAAGGAAACTTTTTATTACCAATATTTTAAAAAATGAGGCCAAAAATTAAGAATGCTTTTTGCCTATTTTTTGAAAGAAAATGTTGAGAGAAAAAATAATTTTAGCGGTAAAAATATTAATTTGGCAACCTATTTTTAAGGCACTAAAATTTGGCTACAAAAAAGTCCTAAAGTTTACTAGGTTTAAGGTTACTTTAGGTAAATAAGAACAGGGCTTACTTTAAAATATTGAGGTAAAATAAGGTTTAAAATGATTTAAAAATACCAATTTTCGAGCAAAGTTTTTTGCCAGATTAATTATATATTATTGTTTCCAAATTAAATAATTTCAACAAATATTCCCTTTAATTTAACAAAGTCTGACCTTTTTGTTGTCTGCTGCTTTCCTTCGTCTCTTCCGGAATGCTTTCCCTCCGTTTCTTGCTGCTAACACCATTTGTCATATGGCCATTCATTGGAGTGGATGTGCCTTCGGCTTTTGGAGTCACTTCGCCATCGTCCATGGCAAAACTGACACGCCTTCCTTCCTTGGAAATTTTACGGATTGCTGGACTCTTCATTGGTTGATGGAATGTTTCATCTTCTTGAATACCTATGGATGAAAAATAGGAAATGAATTTTTTTCCGAATTTTATTGGTTAGAAAAAAGTTGTGAAAGAAAATGGATCTAACATCTAATTGATGCACCATTTTTTTTCTAGAAATGGCCTGAGGCAATGATTATTTGTCAAATTATAAGTAAAAATAAGAAAAATTTAATTTAGGAAGATTGCCTTGAAAGATTTTGTCTTCAATGCCCGCAATTAAAAATTTTGAACGCACCCGAATCCATGAGACTGCCTGAGAGCACGGATGATGCTTGGGAATGTTCATCACCGGAATCGGGTTTTTCCACCAATTGTTGTTGGCGTCGTGGAGGCTCATCGGTCGTTGTCGTAGCTGATTTCTTTCTCTCCATATATCCCATGCCGTATCCTCCCATTGTTGTCGATTCCCTTGGACTTTCGGGTGGTTTTACAGTGATGTACACTTCATCGCTGGGTTCGCCTGGCTCACTGTTCAGCACGCCCGGCAATTTGGCCACAATTCGATAAATGTATCGACCAGCTTCAAAAACGGATCGATCGATGTATCTGGAAAATGTTTGATATAATAAAGAAATGATTCCAATTTTGTCTAATAATCCGTAACAATTTTGTTTATGAAAAATTTATTATACATTTATATAAATTTTCTAATCGCATAGATTTTTAAAACATAATCAAGTGGAATTGCTTAAATTTGGAATAAAAAGCATTGAAACTTGCACAAATTTTCGTGAAAAAAAACAAGGTATTAACTCTTTATTATGAGTTTTATTTGCTAAATTTCAGGACTTAAATAAGATTATTTTTGCCAAAATTATTTCTTATCAAAATATTTTTTAAAGTATTCTTTAATAGAACATTACAAAAATTGGTCTTTTGAATTATTTTATCCAAAAATGAAATAAAATAAGCGAATTTATATTTACGTTGGTCGATCCGCATTGGCAACTTCCAGCCAAAATTCATTGGCGCCAGCCCCGCATTTCTTTCGTTCAACCCCGTAGATGATGGCACGGTCTACCGCTTCCCAGCTGAGCACTGCTTTTGTCTGCATTCCATCCGTTGTCAAAGTTGGCTTTTTGGGCCGAGAAAGTCTTGGAATATGCAATGGATCATTGGAAGCGGAGGAAATTTGTGAAATGTCCGCATCATCTTCCTCCTCCGGCAATTGGACATCAACGGTGGCACTTGGCTCGGATTCGCCAATTTCATTGACTGCCAAAATGCGGAATGCATAGAATTCACCGGGATAGAGGCCATGCACAGTGTAGAGGAAACCATGATCTGTTTGGATGCGATCGGCGGTTTTGCGTTGAATTTGACGCCACCGAGAACTGTAGGAAATGAGTAAAAATTTAGAAAATAATTATAAATTAATGGTAAAATGTAAAAAAGTATATTGAATATCCTGTCTTTTGATTTATAAGAAAGGATTTTTGAAAAGGTCGAATAATAATTCTAGTGGAATTTTAAAAATGATTTTGTAAAATTTACTTTTACTTTATTTACTATTTAAATATGAATAAATATTAAAATTTTCAGTAAACACCCTTCAAATTTGGATATTTTCCGGACTTTCTTCTATAAGTTTAGTTAAGTCAAAATTTAAATTTGCAAAAAATTAAAAATCTTATTTTAATTCCGAGACTTGTTTTTGGGTGTAGTTTATTAAATCTTAATATTATTATTTATTATTTTCCATGAATAATTAAAAATCCCCAATTTTTACCGATCCGCTGTTTTGCGTTCAATGATGAAACTTTCAATGTTTTCTTCTCCTCTCCTCGAATCAGTAGACATATTCCATGCCAAATCCACCGATTGTGAGGTGATATTTTTGGCACGTAAATTTGTTGGGGCCGGTGGCACATCCAACACCTTCAAATCCACACAGACCGAATCTTCCCCAAGCGAATTCACTGCTCGAAGCCAAATTCGTCCACTGTGACTTCGATTGAGTTTTCTGATTTGAATTTGCTGATCGCCGCCGTCCAATTCCGTAATTGTTGCATCCCCAATTGGTTGATCATTCAGAAGAACACTGATTCGTGGTTTTGGATAGCCAAGACAATTGGCAATGACCTGCAATAATTTTATTTTATTTGGCCATTTAATTATTTTAAATTTAAATTATTTTGTCATAAATTATATTGGATTTATTATTGTTCCAATTCCAATCCCTTTCGGGTGAAGCCTTGCTAGGCTCAAGCCTATTGGTAACGCAGCTTTACTTTATAATACCAAAAGTACTGAAGCATTTTCATTGAATTTTCAATTTTATATCAGACTAAGAGTTCGATAGGGTCTATGAATTCACCTAAATCCCATTTTAAACCATCAAATAATTTTAGTCTAAAATGACCAAAAATAGTGAAAAATGCTGGCGAACTTTTTATTGGAGTCATATTTTTTGAAAGATTGAATAAATTCTTTTTATTTAATATATAATCGATAAATAAAAAAGACCTTCCAATTAATATTAAATTGATAGGAAACAATTCATTAATTCAAATGCTATGATGCATTACTTTCTCACGACGAGTTTGGATTTGTTTAATTTAATTTCAGTCAGCTCATCCAAAAATAATAAAGTTTTGTATATTCATTTTTGTGTAGATTATTGGGTTTTTGGGCATATCACCGACCGTGAAATCATCACCGCCAATTTTTGTGATCCTTTCGTCATTGTAGCGACGAAGCTCCATTTTTGGTGGTACTTCGAATTTGAGTTTGGCCGGTGCACTTCGTTCGCCTCCATCCAATTCCACAGAATATTCACCAATTTCGGTCTCATCAAAGTTGTAAATTTCCAATATTGCCCGGGTGTTTTCGGTGTAGGCAAAACATTTTTTCGAGATCAGACGTTGGCCATCACGGTACCAAACCACACCGTCCGTGCCCTTGGACAAATCCGCATAGAGCAGAACTTTCTCTCCGTAACGATCTAAAGAAGGGAATAATTCCGAAAAGAATTTTGGTTTCTTTTTGTTATATATATTTATTACAATTTTAATAAGAAATTCTAAGATTTACTATGTCTGAAAATTTTGGCATTACTGGTAGTCATAGACATATATTACCGAAAAAGTATTAGTCATAGCATCTATTTAGTGGTAATTATATCCAATCTTAATAAGAAGTACCATGAATGTCAATCCTCTTTAAGATATTCCGAGATTATTATATTAACAAAAGTTGGAATTTTATTATCAGATAGCTAAATATGATTGAAAAATCATAAAAAATGGAGTCTTCACTCTACAGTTTTATTACTATATATTTTTAAGTCAATCTTAATAAGAGGGTGCCGAGTTGGAATTTCTTACCAAGATAATTAAATATGACTGAAATTGTTATATTTGGACAAGTTTTCATAAAAACAATTTTTTATAATTTTTATCAAATTTGCGTTGCATTTGTAAATCCGCCAAATTTCGATGGTAAAAATATTGGTACAATACAAAAATTTATGTACTCACTGATTGTTCTGCCTTGAGGTGAGAAAATAATGCGTGTCTTCTCTGCCCGAACTGTGATCTCGGTTTGAACGCGATCTTCGCCACCTTCCGTCTCGCATGTGTAAATGCCGGAATCGTCACGCATTGCGCCGTATAGAATCAATCGCCGTTTGCAGCCCTGTTTCTCCAGTGTAATGCGGTTCGTGGTCTCGCCAATGTGCCGTTTGTTTCGAAGCCATCGGATATTTGCCTCGGGATCTTTTTAGTGGGAAGAAGATGGATTATTTGTATTATTTAAAATTAATTAAAAATATTGAAATAAAATTAAAATTAATTTCAGAGTAAAAAAACGAAATTTTCATTCAGAAAAATTTGAATATTTATAATAGGAATTTTATGCATTTTTTAACAAAAATTCGAAACTTATATGCGTGATTTTAAAAATTCTGGAATTTTGAATTCAGAGGTTAGAAATTTTTTCATGATAATTTTTTAATAAAGAAAAATATTTTATTTAAATCAATTCGCAATTTAATTAATTTATTATTTTTTTATTTTATTTAGATTAAATTTTGAATTTGTAAGGAAGGAATTTTGACTATTTTTTCAACCGAAAAATTTGTAACAATATTACTGATTTTAAAAAGAATATAGAGCTTAGAATCCAGGTTGTAAAATTTATTTTTTATTATGGTAAATAAATCAAATTTTAATTTTAGTCACGGAAATATTCTCTCGCTCACCGGAAACTTCGCATTCCAGCACAATATCTTTGCCTTCGATTGCTTCGATGCGATCGGCGAATGCCTTGTTGAAATGTGCCTGAACGGCGCCCACTCTCAAATATGCCTTCGTTTCCACACTGCCAAAATCATTGCGTACTTGGCACGCGTAGTAGCCTTCGTCCTGTTCACCCATCCGATGAATAACCAACTACAAATTTGGATAAATGATAAACAGAGGAGTTTTTATTTTGGCTATTTCCTCTATGCCATTTTGTAAAATTTAATGTGTTTTTAATTAGATATAGTTGGAACATGAAATATCTATGTAATATGATGGAGGTTTTCATTTTTTGGTAAAGGAAAATTGAATAATACAGCTGAATGAAGGCCTTAATTAGTTTTTGACCTATAGCTCAATGAAGATATAACCAATCTTAGAAAATTAAATACAATACGAAAGGATTTGTATTTTTCAAAATTTTTTAAAAGAAGTACTGCATATTTAGTAAATATTCAAAAAATTGAACAGCTACTTTTGGAATTCTAGGGGGCTTTCCAAAGGCATATCGACTTTCAGAATTGATTACATCCTGGGTTAGAGCTATGGCCAAAAACGGTTCAGGTACTTAAAAGTTCAATTTCGAAAGTTTGGGATGAATATTCTAATTAAAAAATTAGTTGATTTGAGTACAAAAGAAATATGTAATTTTGTCATAGGAATATTTGGCCTTTATAAAAATTCATAACAGCTCCAGCTTCACTCACTTTGCTCACGAATCCCTCATTGCTGATTGACAAATTGTCATTCTCTGGACTGGGCACAATTTCTTCGCCATTTTTGAACCACACAAAGAGGGGTGCCGGTTCGCCAACGGCACAAATTTCCAATCGAATTTCCTCCTTCTTTGGCACCAGTGCGTCACGTAAAGTTTTTGTGAGAATTGGCGTATTGAAGCCAGAAATTTTGATGACATCACTTTCGCTGGAAACAGTCATTTGTTCGCCATCAGCCGACTTGGCCACAACCCTCATTCTATATGAGACACCCTCCTTCAGTTCATCCTCCACAATGGCCGGCGATGATTTGAATTGTTCAAGCACTTCATTCCATAAATAGGTGCCTTCCGATCGGTACTGTAAAATTTGGATGGGTTATATATTTTATATGCTAATTTATTTAATATTTTAAATTATAAATTTTTGTCCATTATTTTTTGGCTACAAATTATCTATGATAAAAATTGCTTATTTGCAACCATAAAAAATGTGGCCAAAATAAAATTTTATCTATGTCTATTGCCTACATATATACAGGGTGCGCCAAAAGTCCGTTCCCACCTATTTTTTATCATAAAATTATTACTAATTAAGATATACGGATGGAAATGTAGTCAAAATGTGCGCAAGAGTCTAGGGAATAACAACAAATATTAACATATTTTCTATCTATTCTTGACTTGATGCCAGAGGCAAAAATGCTTGAACAAATTTTCGCTTAAGGGCCGCACCCCCTTACGGGAAATTGAACCTCGTTTTCAAAGTAGAGATTTTTTTTGAAATTCAAAATATTTTTAGGTTTTAGCCAAGACCCTAATCTACAAAATTTTAAAAAAGAAAAATTAATTGATTTCAAATTCTGATTATGAGGGATACATTTATCGGAGGTGGTATTTTCCAGCAAATTATTCTGAAACGACTTTTGTTACTCTTTTCTATTTTGTCCGGGTTTGAGTTAAATTAGAAAATTCATTTTCTATTAATTAAATGGATATGATTCTGAGGTTTAATTATTCCTAAATGAAATTTTTTAAAATTATAATTTTTGTTGATTTTGAGCTTGAGATCAACGAAAACCTGATTTTTGATTTCCAACTCCATATCGTCAATAATAATTAGTTATTGGAATTTTCAATTATGCCATCAAATAGAGGAGATTCAGTTCGAAATAATATGTGATTTTGACAAATGGGTTTGACTTGGAAGATAAAAATTTTTACTTTAAAACATTTGCCACTCGAGTTGCGGCCCTTAAGCGAAAATTTGTTCAAGCATTTTTGCCTCTGGCATCAAGTCAAGAATGGATAGAAAATATGTTAATATTTGTTGTTATTCCCTAGACTCTTGCACACATTTTGACTACATTTCCATCCGTATATCTTAATTAGTAATAATTTTATGATAAAAAATAGGTGGGAACGGACTTTTGGCGCACCCTGTAATATTTAGTTTTTATTTTTAATTCCATCCAACTAAAATTAAACATTTTTTTACATGTCTAATTGCTTTTTATTCCAATTCCTAACTAAATTTAATTTAATGTTGTGCTAATCTAATAGATTTTTAAAAAGTCCTATTAATTATACATTTTATAGCAAAAAAAGAAAGAAATTGTGCCAAATAAAATTTGTAAAATACTGTAAAGTAACTTTTCAATTCGAATTCGAACCCTCTTGGAATTGGAAAGTGATTGAAATTTAAAAGCCCTGTGATTTCTGAGAGAGATTTTACGGGAATATAGAAACATTTATTTTTAAACTATTTTTTATAGATCTGTTCAATTAATAATTGTATCAATTTACCAAATTAAGACTTAATATTGATTAGAGAAGGGGGCTATTTTTTAAAATATGACTTCATTAGCTATTTAAGTTCATATTTTACTATATATTTTTTCAACATTAAAAATGAAAATAATTAAAATAAATTAAATTTATCACCTGCAAATTATAATGATGTGCAGAGGCCAACTCCGCTGTGTTCCAATGAACGCGCACTTTTGTGCCGCTGATCAACTCAATGCGAGGTGCGGCCATGTGCTTCGATGCCCTGTCTTCGACATGTAACAGTTCGGATTGAACATTTGAGTCGGAATGGAGGCCAGCATAATTTTGGGCTTCCACCTTGAACACGCAATCCTTTTTGCTGGGATCCAGGAATTCGTCGAGCCAAAGGTTGCTGGCAAACACCGTTTCCTGATTCACTTTTCGCCAATCGCCGCCTTGTTGCTTGCAAAAAACGTCGTAGCCAAATAATTTGCTTCCACCGGTATCCCAACATTCGTCCCATTCCAAGCGGACACTTTGCTCGTAGGTGTGCGTGATCCGTGGGGCAGAATGCATCACGGGGGCGGAGAATGGTCTGAAATTGAATATGTTTTTTTATTTCTTCAAATGGCATTTTTAAAATTATAATTTAATTGAAAATGGACAAATTTTACTTCATTTCGGATACTATTCTGCTTAACTTAAGCTTTTAGAGTTAGACTCTATATTTAACCCTAAACATATTTTTAATAGTACTTCCTTTATGGCCAAATAAATTGTCTCAAAAATGCCGATAAATAATATAAAAATTTAACAAATTCAATAATTTTATGGATAATATTATTAATTTTTCAAAAAATAAAATAAATTTGGAATGGAATAGCAAATCATGATTTTTGGCCAAATTATATTGACAATATAAAGGATTAAAATACAAAGAACTTTATAAAAAAAATTAGATTTTTAATTTCAAATTTTAATTTTATTAAATATTTAAAAAATTGAATTTTCTATTTGATTTTTAAAAACTTTCTTAAAAATAAATTTACTTTGTAAAAGTGTAAATGTAAAATTATATTTTCTTTTTTCACTTACGTTCCGGTTGTGATTTGAGCCAATTTTGAGAATTCGCCAACGCCAAAACGATTGATTGCCGCCACCCGGAACACATAGTCCGTATCGTAGTCCAAATCTTCGACCAATATTTCCATGGTGTATGCAGAAATTTGGCCAACTCGTTGCCAAACTCGTCGATTTGCGCCCTTCTTTTCGATCACATAGCCAGTGGTGCGTTCCCGCTCATCGACCATGCTGTCATTGGCCGGTGGACTCCACTGAAAAATATTTTGACATAATTTTGCAATATGTAATTTAATTTCTATTTATTTCTTCGAATTTTTTGTAATCTTAAAATTTCTTGTGAAATTTTTTATAATAGGATTTATGAGTGTCAAAATTAGTCTTTTTAAAAAATATGCCAAATACAAAATTAGATAAAAGCTACTTATCTGTTTTTCCCATTAAAATATGACAAGACATAAAAAGCTGTCCTTCTAATCTTATTAAAATACATATATTAAAAAATTAAAAATTGTGTCAAGAAATTTGACTTTAATAATAAGCTATAAAATAAGTTTTTAATATTTAGAAATATTGGTAAAGCAACAAATCCGAATAAAAAGACAGGCAAATATTTATTGTGGTATATTTTGATATTTTTGGGATCGATTTAAAATTCCTCTTTTTTTGCTAAATCTCAACATAAACATCAAAAATACTTATTAGTATAAAGAATTTCTGAATAATTATGCCTGAAAGTAAATCACTCTGTGTAAAAATGAAAATATTTATGTGAATATTCTACGAGGTCTAAAATTATTTTCTAATTAATTTTTTCTAATATTTTATTAAATTCAGTGTTGCAAATTCTTTACTTACCTTCAAGAAACAATAATCATGCCCAATTTCGGTGATCATCAAGCCTGAGGGCGGTTCGGGCACATCTCTCACATACACCTCGTATTCCAATTTGTCTTCGCCGTATTCATTGAACAGAACAACTTTGTATCGGCCTCGGTCCGCTTTGGTCAATTCCCGTCGAGTCAAGAGAACATTATCCTCAAGGCAGGTGACATGTGTACGCAATTCCGGCGTCAACAGTTGATTGTTCAAATACAGGTCAACTTCCGGTTCGGGCAATGATTTTAGGCGAATATTCAATGATAAATTCTCGTTGGCATCCATTATAATCTTTTGAACACGGCCTTCATCCGCAGCATCCATTCGTGGTTTTCCGTGTACTTCCAGAATTGTTGAGGATTCGACCATGTCAACGTTGAGGGAATATCTGCCTCCCAGTTTGTAGTCAGTGTTTTTGATCACCAAAGAGCCTGTGGGGAAGAATTTAGTTGAAAAATTTAAATTGAAAAATAATTAAAGATTTAATAATGTCTCAATAATTTATATTAATTTATTTAATTTTATTAGATTTCCATAAGGAAATAAATTTATAGGGGCATAGAAATTACTGTTAAAAAAATATAAATTCTAAAATTTATGTCTACAATTCAAGTTTAATAAAATATAATACAAATTGAAATTTGCTATGCTTTACTGACCATTCAGGATCAATGGATATTAGTCAAGTGGCTATTCAATTGAAGAATTGGAAAAATTTCTATCAGCCCCGGGTTTAATGTTTTAAAAGAAAAAATGGAAGGGATTGGGCCAAATTTAAAGCAAGAATTGCTGGCGAATTAAAGGACAATTGTTGTAATAGTAAAATGGGAGAAGACAATTCGTGCTCTTAAAAATCCATCCAAAAACATTACTTATAGCTCAAATTTCATACTTTTCAATGTTTTGAATTCCATTTTGCTTTTAAAATTTTGATTGGAAAGCTTATTAGAAATGAATAATTTTTTGATTTCCTCAAAAATATAGTAGTTTTCCGAAACTAAATTAACAAAAAATATAACTTACATATACAGCCATTGGTGTTGATTTGATAGATGTCATCATTGAACAATGGTCGGCCATTATGGCTCCATGAAATCTTTTTGGCTGCATCATGGGTGAGGACGGCTGTGAGAGTGGACGTGTCGCCCAAATTGGCGATCACTTTTCTTGGCAATTTCTCCGCAAATTCCACAGGGACTTCATCCACAACCAATCGACTTTCATGCATTTGCCTTGTCTCATCCTCCAGCGTGCATTGTACACGAATGTTGGTGTCAGCCGGCACAACATGCTCAATTTTGAGTTGTCGAATGTAGGCATAGTTTTGGATGAAGCAACGTGGGTCGCCGAGTTGTTGCAGTGTTTTGCCATTCACCGTCCAACTCACTTGGTCACTTTCATTGAACAATTCACATTCGAAAATGGCCGTGTCGCCACGGGCGGTGAGCACTTCACGGTCGGGGATGGTGACGAAACCTTTCCGGATTGTCCTATGCCGGATTGCCATTGGCAGAATATCCTCCAATGGTGCCACTTCGCCAATTTCCAGTCGTTGCATTCGCCGTTTGCCCAGGAAATCTTCGACCTCGTCGAATTTCACCTCCTTCGTTTCGTAACGTTTCAGTGGCATTCCTTCTCCTTCTTCTTCCTCATAAACATATTCCCATTCGTCTTCATCCTCTCCAGCCGTCTTCTTCTTTTCCATTTTGGCCATCCTAAATTCATCTTTTGCCGTACTTTCTTTCGCTTTCCCTTCGCCCGATTCTTCTTCTGGCATTTTCTTCTTCTTCACAACTTTTCGTTTCATTGATTTCTGTTCAACATCCTCAAATCCGCGTTCCTTTTTCAGCTCATCGTCTCGTTTTTTCGTCCTCTCTTCTTCCTCCTCTTTCTTTTTGGCCTTTTCTGCCAATTCCTTGGCTTTGGTCTCTTCCATTCGGCGTTTCTCCTCTTCTTGTTCAGCCCGGATTCGTTCTTCCTCCTCTTTTCGCTTTTTCATTCGGGCATCTCGTTCCTTGTGGAATCGGGCCACTTCCTCTTCATCTTGTACTGGGGTGGCCGCCTTCTTTCGTTGCTCTTCCCTCTCATCCTCCATCGAAATCACTTCCTTTTGAGGGGATTTCATCTTTTCGGCCTCACGTTTCTTCAATTCCGCCTCTTCTTTGTCCCTTTTTCTGATTTCATCCACTTCTTGTTTCTTAAGCCCATCTTCTTGACTTTTTGGTTTCGTCTTCATTTTTGCGTCCTCATCCGCTGACTTTGCTCCTTCCCTTCTTTTTCTCTCTAATTCGGCTCGGTTTTCCTCTTCTTTATCCCGACGATCGGCCTCTTCATTTTTACGTCTTCTCTCTTCTTCTTTGCGCCTTCGCGCTTCAGCCGCTCGTTTTTCTTCCTCCTCTTCCTGGCGCCTTCGTTCTTCGGCCTTTCTTTTTCGTTCCTCTTCCCATCGCTTTCTGTCTTCGGCTAATTTCTTCTCCTCTTCTTCTTCTCTTTGTTTTCTTTCCTTTTCTCTGCGCTTCCTTTCCTCTTCCCGTTCTTTTTCATCCTCTTCCGCCCGTCTTTTTCGTTCTTCCTCTTCCTTTTTACGTGCTTCAGTGGCTTTTTGACGTTCATCAGCCAATTTTCTTTCTTCCTCCTCTTCTTGGCGTTTCATCTCCTCATCTTTTCTTTTTCTCTCCTCTTCCTTTCGCCTTCGGGCTTCAGCTCTTTGCTTCTCTTCCTCTTCTTCCTGGCGTCTTTTTTCTTGCTCTTTTCTTTGCTTTTCTTCATTGGCTTTCTTTTCTTCTTCGAAGCGTTTCCTTTCTTGTTCCTCTTCCATTCGTTTTTGTTCCTCAATTCGCCGTTTTCTCTCTTCTTCCTTTTGTCTATCTTCTTCAGCTCGTTGTTTTTCTTCCTCTTCATCCCGTTTCCTCCTTTCCTCATCCTTTTTCCTTCTCATTTCTTCACGTCGTTTCCTATTTTCCTCCTCCTCTTGTTCCTCTTTTTCAAGTTTCCGTCTTCTTTCTTCTGCGCGCCGATCCATTTCTTCTTTTCGTCTTTTTTCATCTTCTTCTTCTTCACGTTTTCTTTCTTCCTCCTTTTGTATCTTAAATTCAGCTGCCTTCCTCTCCTCTTCTTGTCTTTTTCTTTCTTCCTCTTCCATCATCCGCTTTCTCTCTTCTTCATCCTTTTTACGTTTTTCCTCTTCACGTTTCCTCTCATCTGCCAACTGCCGTTCTTCTTCTTCTTCTTTCCGTTTTCGTTCTTCCTCTTTCTTTCTTTTCATTTCATCTCGTCGTTTTCTATTTTCTTCCTCTTTTTCTTCTTCTTCCTTTTCCTTCCGTCTTCTCTCTTCCGCTCTTCGTTCTTTTTCTTCCCTCTGCCTTTTTTCTTCTTCCTCTTCTTGGCGTTTTTTCTCCTCTTCACGTTGTTTCCTCAATTCGGCAGCTTTCTTTTCTTCTTCGACTCGTTTCTTATCTTCTTCCTCTAGCATCCTTTTTCGTTCTTCCTCCTCCTTCTTCCGTTTCTCGTCTTTTAATCGTTTAGCTTCTACTTGTTGTTTCTCTTCTTCTTCATCTTTCTTTCGGCGTTCTTCATCTTTTCTTTTTCTCTCTTGTTCATGTTGTTTCTTTGATTCTTCAAGCGCTTTTGCTTCTTCGTCTTCTTTTCGTTTCCTTTCTTCTTCCCTTCGTTTTTTATCATCCATCATTTTTTGTTGTTCGTCTTGTTCTTTTTTCTTCATTTCTTCGTCTTTAGCCTTCCTCTCAATTTCTGCCTTTTCTCGTTCTTGAGCTCTTTTCTTTTGTTCCTCATCTTCTTTCGCTTTTCTTTCCAGTTCATCAAGTTTCTTTTCATCATCTTTTTGTTTCTTTCGCTGAACGCTAGGTTTATCTTCATCATCCGCCTTCTGTTTTTTGACATCTCGTTGTTCACCGGACATTTTTCTTTCATCTTCAGTTTTTAGGGACTTATCTGGCTTATCTTTCATTTTTTGTTCATCAGCCCGTTTTTTCTCTTCTTCCGCTTGTTTTGCCTTCATTTCATCATCCTTTCGTTTCTTTTCTTCAGCGGTCTTTCTTCGCTGTTCGTCCACCTGTTTTTCTTCTTCAGCGTCTTTACGCTTCCTTTCATCATCTTCCAATTTTCTGGCTTCTTCTCGTTGCTTCTTTCTTTGAATTCGTTCATTTTCTTGTTCCTCTTCCCTCTTTTTACGTTCTTCTTCTCTTCGTTTGCGATCCTCATCAGCTTTTCGTTTTTGTTCTTCAAATTTCTTATCATCTTCCGCTTCCTGACGCTTTCTTTCTTCCTCTCGTTTTTTAGCTTCTTCAGCACGTTTCTTTTCTTCTTCCGCTTGTTTTGCTTTCATCTCATCATCTTTTCGCTTTTTATCTTCGGCTGCTTTTTGTTTTTGTTCAGTTTCTTTCTTTTCTTCCTCGGCTTCTTTTCGCCTCCTCTCTTCATCCTCTAATTTCCGGGCTTCCTCTCGTTGTTTTTTACGAGCAGCCTTCTCATTTTCTTGTTCCTCTTCTTTCTTTTTACGTTCGTCTTCCCTTCGTTTCCGTTCTTCTTCTGCTTTCCGTTTTTGTTCTTCAAATTTATTTTGCTCTAATTTTTTCATTTCATCTTGTTTTTTCTTTCCAATTTGTTCATCACCTATACTGTCGTCCTTCTTTTTGGCTGGAAGTTTCACGAGCTTTTCTTCTTTAGGAGATTTCTGCAATTCTTCTTCGGCCACTTTTTCAGTTGATTTCTTTCTAATTGTGAAAGCCGAGCTTGGTTCCTCATCAGGTTCTTTGCCTTTAGAGATTGAAGAGTTCTTCGGTATTTGAGGTTTATCTTCATCAAATTTCTCTTTCATCAAAGTTGCATCCATTTTTTCCTGTCCATCCTTAGTCTTTTTCAATTCGGCATCAGCTTCTTCTTTATCCTTTTTTTCGGCTAATTTCCTTGCTTCTTCCCGTTGCTTTTTCCTCTGAGCTCGCTCATTTTCTTGTTCCTCTTCTTTCTTTTTACGTTCATCTTCCCTCCGTTTCCGATCTTCATCAGCTTTCCGTTTTTGCTCTTCAAATTTCTTGTCATCTTCCGCTTCCTTAAGTTTTCGATCCTCTTCTTTCTTCTTTTGTTCATCAGCCCGTTTCTTCTCTTCTTCCGCTTGTTTTGCCTTCATTTCATCATCCTTTCGTTTCTTTTCTTCAGCGGCCTGTCTTAGTTGTTCTTCCGCCTGTTTTTCTTCTTCAGCGTCTTTTCGCTTCCTTTCCTCATCTTCCAATTTCCTTGCTTCTTCTCGTTGCTTCTTTCTTTGAATTCGTTCATTTTCTTGTTCCTCTTCCCTCTTTTTACGTTCTTCTTCTCTTCGTTTGCGATCCTCATCAGCTTTTTGTTTTTGTTCTTCAAATTTCGTGTTCTGTTCGGCTTCTTTAAGTTTTCGTTCCTCTTCTTGCTTCATTTTATCGTCATCTGTTTTCTTTTTGGCCGGAATTTTTACTAATTTTTCTTCCACTGGCGATTTTAATGCCGATTCTTCATCAATTTTCTCGCCAAGCTTTTTAATTGTAAAGGCTGAGCTTGGCTCTTCGCCAGCTTCAACTTTGGCTTTATCTTCTTTAATGTCCGAAACAGTTCGTTTCTTTTTCTTCTTGCCATCATCAACGACAGCTTCTAAAAACATTTTATTGTTTACAATTTTTTTGCAAATTTAGATATTTTAGATGATAGAGATTTAGAAAATAATTAAGTTTAAGGAATGTCTACCCACCTGATTCGCCTTTATCGATTGATGGTTTCTTTGTGGTTGGCGGTTTCTCTTCATCCAATTGGAATTTCTTCACTGTGGTATCCACTTTCTCTTGTCCATCCTTGGCCTTCTTCATCGCTGCTTCGGCTTCTTCTTTGGCTTTTTGTTCAGCTAATCGCTTATCTTCAATCGATTTTCGGCGTTGCGCGGCTTCATCCTCCTTTCGTTTCCGTTCCTCTTCCTCTTTTGCTAAAGCCTTCTCTTTGCGTTTTCGAGCCAATTCATCCATTTTGGCCTTGGCTTCATCTTCTTCCGCTTTCTTTTCATCTTCTGGCCGAATTCCTTTTTTGCCTGCTTTCATTTGTTCAGCTTTTTCTTCCTCTGGTGAAAGTTTTTCGCCAGCTTTTTTGGTCTTTGGCTGTTCCAATTTCACTAATTTTTCTTCCATTGGCGATTTCAATGCCGATTCTTCATCAATTTTATCGCCAGGCTTTTTAATTGTGAATGCTGAGCTTGGCTCTTCTGTTTTGCTTTTATCTGATGATAACTGTTTGGTTTGAGGCAATTTTTCTTCATCCAATTTGAATTTTTTCACGGTTGTGTCCACTTTTCCTTGCCCATCCATGGCCTTCTTCAAAGCTGCATCTGCATCTTTTTTGGCCTCCAATGCTCTTCGAGCTTTTTCTTCTTCTTCTGCTTTTGCTTTTAATAGTGCTTCATCTTTTTTCCTCTTTTCATCTTCTTCTTTCTTTTTCTTTGCATCCTCTCGTCGTTTTGCCATCTCATCCATTGCCTAAAAAATAATATTAATAATTAATATGATCAATTCTTGAATAGAAGTAAAATGTGTCAACTAAAAAATATGTTTTCATTTAAATAAAAATGTGTTTACTTTTAAATAAGTAAAATGTATTTTCGTTTAAATAAAAATGTATTTTCGTTTAACAAAGAAAAATGTATTTTCGTTTAACTAAGTAAAATGTATTTTCGTTTAAATAAAAATGTATTTTCGTTTAAATAAAAATGTATTTTCGTTTAACTAAGAAAAATGTATTTTCGTTTAAATAAAAATGTATTTTCGTTTAAATAAAAATGTATTTTCGTTTAACTAAGAAAAATGTGTTTTCGTTTAACAAAGAAAAATGTATTTTCGTTTAACTAAGAAAAATGTGTTTCGTTTAATTAAGAAAAATGTGTTTTCATTTAATTAAAAAAAATACGTTTTAATTTAACGAGAAAAATCTGTTTTCGTTTAATTAAGAAAAATAATTTTCATTTAAATAAAAAAAAATGTATTTTCGTAACTAAGAAAAAAGTGTTTTCATTTAACTAAGAATATGTGTTTTCTAAATGTGTTTTCGTTAAAGTAAAATGTATTTTTTGTCCAGTAAATAAAAATTTGTTATCGTTTAATTAAATTTATTTTTGTTGAACAAAGAAAAAGTTTTATTTGGCTAATAAGGAAGAAAATATATTTTTGGATAAGAAAAATATGAAAAAATTATTTTTGATTAGCTAATAAAAATGTGTTTTCGTAAGAAAAAATAATTTATAGCGAATTAAAAATTTACTTTAAGTTAAATTCGATTTTTATTATACAAACGAAAAACCATTTTATTTTATATTAAAACAGTTTGACTAGTATATAATTCTAGATTTATTTATTCAAAGGAACAGAATACTTACTCTTTTAGCTTCATCTGCTTCGGTTTTTGCTTTTTCTTCTGCTTCACGCCTCTTTTTCAATTGATCTTCGCGATCTTTTCGTCTTTTCTCATCTTCCGTCAAGTCTTTAGGTTGAGCGGATTTTTCACCCAATTCATCTTTGATTGTTTTTGCCTTGTTCTTTTCATTTTCCTGTGTTTTCTTTTTGGCCAATGATTCATCTCGTCTTTTCTTCGCTTCATCAGCTCGTTTTTTCTCTTCTTCCTCTTCTTTTCGTTTCTTTTCATCGGCAAGTTTTTTGGCTTTTTCTTGCTCTTCAGCCATTTTCTTCTTCATCAAAGAGGTTGGCTCTTTTTTACCTTTCACTTCATCTTTTTCTGCTGCAATTTTTTCAATTGAATCCTTCGTTAGTTCAGATTTCTCCGGTTTGAGCTGATCAGAATGCTCTTTGAGTGTGTCAAATTTCTCTTGTCCATCTTTGGCCTTTTTCATAGCTGCATCCGCTTCTTCTTTTGCTTTTTGTTCAGCTAATCGCTTATCTTCAATCGATTTTCTGCGTTGCGCGGCTTCATCCTCCTTGCGTTTCCGCTCCTCTTCTTCTTTGGCTAAAGCCTTCTCTTTACGCTTTCTTGCCAATTCATCCATTTTGGCCTTGGCTTCATCTTCTTCCGCTTTCTTTTCATCTTCTGGCCGAATTCCTTTTTTGCCTACTTTCATTTGTTCAGCTTTTTCTTCCTCTGGTGAAAGCTTTTCGCCAGCTTTTTTGGTCTTTGGTTGTTCCAATTTCACTAATTTTTCTTCCATTGGCGATTCCAATGCCGATTCTTCATCAATTTTATCGCCAGGCTTTTTAATTGTGAAGGCAGAGCTTGGCTCTTCGCCTGCTTCAGCTTTGGCTTTATCTTCTTTAATGTCCGAAACAGTTCGTTTCTTTTTCTTCTTGCCATCATCAACGACAGCTTCTAAAAACAATTTATTTTTTAAATTTTTGTGCAAATTTAGATATTTTAGATGATAGAGATTTTAGAAAATAGTGCAAAATTAAGTTTAAGGAATGTCTACCCACCTGATTCGCCTTTATCGATTGATGGTTTCTTTGTGGTTGGCGGTTTCTCTTCATCCAATTGGAATTTCTTCACAGTCGTATCCACTTTCTCTTGCCCATCCTTGGCTTTCTTCATCGCTGCTTCGGCTTCTTCTTTGGCTTTTTGTTCAGCTAATCGCTTATCTTCAATTGATTTTCTGCGTTGCGCGGCTTCATCCTCCTTTCGTTTCCGCTCCTCTTCTTCTTTGGCTAAAGCCTTCTCTTTGCGTTTTCGAGCCAATTCATCCATTTTGGCCTTGGCTTCATCTTCTTCCGCTTTCTTTTCATCTTCTGGCCGAATTCCTTTTTTGCCTGCTTTCATTTGTTCAGCTTTTTCTTCCTCTGGTGAAAGTTTTTCGCCAGCTTTTTTGGTCTTTGGTTGTTCCAATTTCACTAATTTTTCTTCCTTTGGCGATTTCAATGCCGATTCTTCATCAATTTTATCGCCAGGCTTTTTAATTGTGAAGGCAGAGCTTGGCTCTTCAGTTTTGCTCTTATCTGATGATAACTGTTTGGTTTGAGGCAATTTTTCTTCATCCAATTTGAATTTTTTCACGGTTGTGTCCACTTTTCCTTGCCCATCCATGGCCTTCTTCAAAGCTGCATCTGCATCCTTTTTGGCCTCCAATGCTTTTCGAGCTTTTTCTTCTTCTTCTGCTTTTGCTTTTAATAGTGCTTCATCTTTTTTCCTCTTTTCATCTTCTTCTTTCTTTTTCTTTGCATCCTCTCGTCGTTTTGCCATCTCATCCATTGCCTAAAAAATAATATTAATAATTAATATGATCAATTCTTGAATAGAAGTAAAATGTGTCAACTAAAAAATATGTTTTCATTTAAATAAAAATGTGTTTACTTTTAAATAAGAAAAATGTGTTTTCGTTTATGGAAGAAAAATGTGTTTTCGTTTAACAAAGAAAAATGTATTTTCGTTTAACTAAGAAAAATGTGTTTTCGTTTAAATAAAAATGTATTTTCGTTTAAATAAAAATGTATTTTCGTTTAACTAAGAAAAATGTGTTTTCGTTTATGGAAGAAAAATGTGTTTTCGTTTAAATAAAAATGTATTTTCATTTAAATAAAAATGTATTTTCGTTTAACTAAGAAAAATGTGTTTTCGTTTAAATAAAAATGTATTTTCATTTAAATAAAAATGTATTTTGTTTAACTAAGAAAAATGTGTTTTCGTTTATGGAAGAAAAATGTGTTTTCGTTTAACAAAGAAAAATGTGTTTTCGTTTATGGAAGAAAAATGTGTTTTCGTTTAAATAAAAATGTATTTTCATTTAAATAAAAATGTATTTTCGTTTAACTAAGAAAAATGTGTTTTCGTTTAAATAAAAATGTATTTTCATTTAAATAAAAATGTATTTTCGTTTAACTAAGAAAAATGTGTTTTCGTTTAAATAAAAATGTATTTTCATTTAAATAAAAATGTATTTTGTTTAACTAAGAAAAATGTGTTTTCTCTAAGAAAAATGTGTTTCGTTTAATTAAGAAAAATGTGTTTTCATTTAATTAAAAAAATACGTTTTAATTTAACGAGAAAAATGAAAAATCTGTTTTCGTTTAATTAAAATGTATTTTCGTAACTAAGAAAAAGTGTTTTCATTTAACTAAGAATATGTGTTTTCTAAATGTGTTTTCGTTAAACTAAAATGTATTTTTTGTCCAGTAAATAAAAATTTGTTATCGTTTAATTAAATTTATTTTTGTTGAACAAAGAAAAAGTTTTATTTAGCTAATAAGGAAGAAAATATATTTTTGGATAAGAAAAATATGAAAAAATTATTTTTGATTAGCTAATAAAAATGTGTTTTCGTAAGAAAAAATAATTTATAGCGAATTAAAAATTTACTTTAAGTTAAATTCGATTTTTATTATACAAACGAAAAACCATTTTATTTTATATTAAAACAGTTTGACTAGTATATACATAATTCTAGATTTATTTATTCAAAGGAACAGAATACTTACTCTTTTAGCTTCATCTGCTTCGGTTTTTGCTTTTTCTTCTGCTTCACGCCTCTTTTTCAATTGATCTTCGCGATCTTTTCGTCTTTTCTCATCTTCCGTCAAGTCTTTAGGTTGAGCGGATTTTTCACCCAATTCATCTTTGATTGTTTTTGCCTTGTTCTTTTCATCTTCCTGTGCTTTCTTTTTGGCCAATGATTCATCTCGTCTTTTCTTCGCTTCATCAGCTCGTTTTTTCTCTTCTTCCTCTTCTTTTCGTTTCTTTTCATCGGCAAGTTTTTTGGCTTTTTCTTGCTCTTCAGCCATTTTCTTCTTCATCAAAGAGGTTGGCTCTTTTTTACCTTTCACTTCATCTTTTTCTGCTGCAATTTTTTCAATTGAATCCTTCGTTAGTTCAGATTTCTCCGGTTTGAGCTGATCAGAATGCTCTTTGAGTGTGTCAAATTTCTCTTGTCCATCTTTGGCCTTTTTCATCGCTGCTTCGGCTTCTTCTTTGGCTTTTTGTTCAGCTAATCGCTTATCTTCAATCGATTTTCTGCGTTGCGCGGCTTCATCCTCCTTTCGTTTCCGCTCCTCTTCTTCTTTGGCTAAAGCCTTCTCTTTACGCTTTCTTGCCAATTCATCCATTTTGGCCTTGGCTTCATCTTCTTCCGCTTTCTTTTCATCTTCTGGCCGAATTCCTTTTTTGCCTGCTTTCATTTGTTCAGCTTTTTCTTCCTCTGGTGAAAGTTTTTCGCCAGCTTTTTTGGTCTTTGGCTGTTCCAATTTCACTAATTTTTCTTCCATTGGCGAAGCTGATTCTTCATCAATTTTATCGCCAGGCTTTTTAATTGTGAAGGCAGAGCTTGGCTCTTCGCCTGCTTCAGCTTTGGCTTTATCTTCTTTAATGTCCGAAACAGTTCGTTTCTTTTTCTTCTTGCCATCATCAACGACAGCTTCTAAAAACAATTTATTTTTTAAATTTTTGTGCAAATTTAGATATTTTAGATGATAGAGATTTTAGAAAATAGTGCAAAATTAAGTTTAAGGAATGTCTACCCACCTGATTCGCCTTTATCGATTGATGGTTTCTTTGTGGTTGGCGGTTTCTCTTCATCCAATTGGAATTTCTTCACTGTGGTATCCACTTTCTCTTGTCCATCCTTGGCTTTCTTCATCGCTGCTTCGGCTTCATCTTTGGCTTTTTGTTCAGCTAATCGCTTATCTTCAATCGATTTTCTGCGTTGCGCGGCTTCATCCTCCTTTCGTTTTCGCTCCTCTTCTTCTTTGGCTAAAGCCTTCTCTTTACGCTTTCTTGCCAATTCATCCATTTTGGCCTTGGCTTCATCTTCTTCCGCTTTCTTTTCATCTTCTGGCCGAATTCCTTTTTTGCCTGCTTTCATTTGCTCAGCTTTTTCTTCCTCTGGTGAAAGTTTTTCGCCAGCTTTTTTGGTCTTTGGCTGTTCCAATTTCACTAATTTTTCTTCCATTGGCGATTTCAATGCCGATTCTTCATCAATTTTATCGCCAGGCTTTTTAATTGTGAAGGCAGAGCTTGGCTCTTCGCCTGCTTCAGCTTTGGCTTTATCTTCTTTAATGTCCGAAACAGTTCGTTTCTTTTTCTTCTTGCCATCATCAACGACAGCTTCTAAAAACAATTTATTTTTTAAATTTTTGTGCAAATTTAGATATTTTAGATGATAGAGATTTTAGAAAATAGTGCAAAATTAAGTTTAAGGAATGTCTACCCACCTGATTCGCCTTTATCGATTGATGGTTTCTTTGTGGTTGGCGGTTTCTCTTCATCCAATTGGAATTTCTTCACTGTGGTATCCACTTTCTCTTGTCCATCCTTGGCTTTCTTCATCGCTGCTTCGGCTTCATCTTTGGCTTTTTGTTCAGCTAATCGCTTATCTTCAATCGATTTTCTGCGTTGCGCGGCTTCATCCTCCTTTCGTTTTCGCTCCTCTTCTTCTTTGGCTAAAGCCTTCTCTTTACGCTTTCTTGCCAATTCATCCATTTTGGCCTTGGCTTCATCTTCTTCCGCTTTCTTTTCATCTTCTGGCCGAATTCCTTTTTTGCCTGCTTTCATTTGCTCAGCTTTTTCTTCCTCTGGTGAAAGTTTTTCGCCAGCTTTTTTGGTCTTTGGCTGTTCCAATTTCACTAATTTTTCTTCCATTGGCGATTTCAATGCCGATTCTTCATCAATTTTATCGCCAGGCTTTTTAATTGTGAAGGCAGAGCTTGGCTCTTCGCCTGCTTCAGCTTTGGCTTTATCTTCTTTAATGTCCGAAACAGTTCGTTTCTTTTTCTTCTTGCCATCATCAACGACAGCTTCTAAAAACAATTTATTTTTTAAATTTTGTGCAAATTTAGATATTTTAGATGATAGAGATTTTAGAAAATAGTGCAAAATTAAGTTTAAGGAATGTCTACCCACCTGATTCGCCTTTATCGATTGATGGTTTCTTCGTGGTTAGCGGTTTCTCTTCATCCAATTGGAATTTCTTCACTGTGGTATCCACTTTCTCTTGTCCATCCTTGGCTTTCTTCATCGCAGCATCCGCTTCTTCTTTGGCTTTTTGTTCAGCTAATCGCTTATCTTCAATCGATTTTCGGCGTTGCGCGGCTTCATCCTCCTTGCGTTTCCGCTCCTCTTCTTCTTTGGCTAAAGCCTTCTCTTTGCGTTTTCGAGCCAATTCATCCATTTTGGCCTTGGCTTCATCTTCTTCCGCTTTCTTTTCATCTTCTGGCCGAATTCCTTTTTTGCCTACTTTCATTTGTTCAGCTTTTTCTTCCTCTGGTGAAAGCTTTTCGCCAGCTTTTTTGGTCTTTGGTTGTTCCAATTTCACTAATTTTTCTTCCATTGGCGATTCCAATGCCGATTCTTCATCAATTTTATCGCCAGGCTTTTTAATTGTGAAGGCAGAGCTTGGCTCTTCGCCTGCTTCAGCTTTGGCTTTATCTTCTTTAATGTCCGAAACAGTTCGTTTCTTTTTCTTCTTGCCATCATCAACGACAGCTTCTAAAAACAATTTATTTTTTAAATTTTTGTGCAAATTTAGATATTTTAGATGATAGAGATTTTAGAAAATAGTGCAAAATTAAGTTTAAGGAATGTCTACCCACCTGATTCGCCTTTATCGATTGATGGTTTCTTTGTGGTTGGCGGTTTCTCTTCATCCAATTGGAATTTCTTCACTGTGGTATCCACTTTCTCTTGTCCATCCTTGGCTTTCTTCATCGCTGCTTCGGCTTCATCTTTGGCTTTTTGTTCAGCTAATCGCTTATCTTCAATCGATTTTCTGCGTTGCGCGGCTTCATCCTCCTTTCGTTTTCGCTCCTCTTCTTCTTTGGCTAAAGCCTTCTCTTTACGCTTTCTTGCCAATTCATCCATTTTGGCCTTGGCTTCATCTTCTTCCGCTTTCTTTTCATCTTCTGGCCGAATTCCTTTTTTGCCTGCTTTCATTTGCTCAGCTTTTTCTTCCTCTGGTGAAAGTTTTTCGCCAGCTTTTTTGGTCTTTGGCTGTTCCAATTTCACTAATTTTTCTTCCATTGGCGATTTCAATGCCGATTCTTCATCAATTTTATCGCCAGGCTTTTTAATTGTGAAGGCAGAGCTTGGCTCTTCGCCTGCTTCAGCTTTGGCTTTATCTTCTTTAATGTCCGAAACAGTTCGTTTCTTTTTCTTCTTGCCATCATCAACGACAGCTTCTAAAAACATTTTATTGTTTACAATTTTTTTGCAAATTTAGATATTTTAGATGATAGAGATTTAGAAAATAGTGCAAAATTAAGTTTAAGGAATGTCTACCCACCTGATTCGCCTTTATCGATTGATGGTTTCTTTGTGGTTGACGGTTTCTCTTCATCCAATTGGAATTTCTTCACTGTGGTATCCACTTTCTCTTGTCCATCTTTGGCCTTTTTCATAGCTGCATCCGCTTCTTCTTTGGCTTTTTGTTCAGCTAATCGCTTATCTTCAATCGATTTTTTGCGTTGCGCGGCTTCATCCTCCTTGCGTTTCCGTTCCTCCTCCTCTTTGGCTAAAGCCTTCTCTTTACGCTTTCGTGCTAATTTATCCATTTTAGCCTTGGCTTCGTCCTCTTCCGCTTTCTTCTCATCTTCTGGCCGAATTCCTTTTTTGCCTGCTTTCATTTGTTCAGCTTTTTCTTCTTCCGATGAAAGTTTTTCGCCAGCTTTTTTGGTCTTTGGCTGTTCCAATCTCACTAATTTTTCTTCCACTGGCGAAGCTGATTCTTCATCAATTTTATCGCCAGGCTTTTTAATTGTGAAGGCAGAGCTTGGCTCTTCAGTTTTGCTCTTATCTGATGATAACTGTTTGGTTTGAGGCAGTTTTTCTTCATCCAATTTGAATTTTTTCACGGTTGTGTCCACTTTTCCTTGCTCATCCATGGCCTTCTTCAAAGCTGCATCTGCATCCTTTTTGGCCGCCAATGCTTTTCGAGCTTTTTCTTCTTCTTCTGCTTTTGCTTTTAATAGTGCTTCATCTTTTTTCCTCTTTTCTTCTTCTTCTTTCTTTTTCTTTGCATCCTCTCGTCGTTTTGCCATCTCATCCATTGCCTAAAAATTAATATTAATAATTAATATGATCAATTCTTGAATAGAAGTAAAATGTGGAAACTAAAAAATATGTTTTCATTTAAATATGTGTTTTTTTAAAGAAGAAAAATGTGTTTTCGTTTAACTAAGAAAAATGTGTTTTCGTTTAAATAAAAATATTTTCGTCTAATTAAAAATATGTTTTCATTTGACTAAAAATATATTTTTGCTCAACATAGAAAAATGTACTTTCGTACAATTAAAAATGTATTTTCGATTAACTAAGAAAAATGTGTTTTCAATTAACTAAGAAAAATGTGTTTTCAATTAACTAAGAAAAATGTGTTTCGATTAACTAAGAAAAATGTGTTTTCGATTAACTAAGAAAAATGTGTTTTCGATTAACTAAGAAAAATGTGTTTTCGATTAACTAAGAAAAATGTGTTTTCGATTAACTAAGAAAAATGTGTTTTCGATTAACTAAGAAAAATGTGTTTTCGATTAACTAAGAAAAATGTGTTTTCGATTAACTAAGAAAAATGTGTTTTCGATTAACTAAGAAAAATGTGTTTTCGATTAACTAAGAAAAATGTGTTTTCGATTAACTAAGAAAAATGTGTTTTCTTTTAACTAAGAAAAATGTGTTTTCTTTTAACTAAGAAAAATGTGTTTTTAATTAACTAAGAAAAATGTGTTTTCATTTAAATAAAAATGTATTTTCGTAACTAAGGAAAAAGTGTTTTCATTTAACTAAGAATATGTTTTCTAAATGTGTTTTCGTTAAACTAAAAATGTATTTTTTTGTCCAGTAAATAAAAATTTGCTATCGTTTAATTAAATTTATTTTTGTTGAACAAATAAAAAGTTTTATTTAGCAAAGGAAAAAAAAATATATTTTTGGAAAAGAAAAATATGAAAAAATTATTTTTGATTAGCTAATAAAAATGTGTTTTTATAAGAAAAAATAATTTATAGCGAATTAAAAATTTACTTTAAGTTAAATTCGATTTTTATTATACAAACGAAAAACCATTTTATTTTATATTAAAACAGTTTGACTAGTATATACATAATTCTAGATTTATTTATTCAAAGGAACAGAATACTTACTCTTTTAGCTTCATCTGCTTCGGCTTTTGCTTTTTCTTCTGCCTCACGCCTCTTTTTCAATTGATCTTCGCGATTTTTTCGTCTTTTCTCATCTTCTGTCAAGTCTTTTGGTTGAGCGGATTTTTCGCCCAATTCATCTTTGATTGTTTTTGCCTTGTTCTTTTCATCTTCTTGTGCTTTCTTTTTGGCCAATGATTCATCTCGTCTTTTCTTCGCTTCATCAGCTCGTTTTTTCTCTTCTTCCTCTTCTTTTCGTTTCTTTTCATCGGCAAGTTTTTTGGCTTTTTCTTGCTCTTCAGCCATTTTCTTCTTCATCAAAGAGGTTGGCTCTTTTTTACCTTTCACTTCATCTTTTTCTGCTGCAATTTTTTCAATTGAATCCTTCGTTAGTTCAGATTTCTCCGGTTTGAGCTGATCAGAATGCTCTTTGAGTGAGTCAAATTTCTCTTGTCCATCTTTGGCCTTTTTCATAGCTGCATCCGCTTCTTCTTTTGCTTTTTGTTCAGCTAATCGCTTATCTTCAATCGATTTTCTGCGTTGCGCGGCTTCATCCTCCTTGCGTTTCCGCTCCTCTTCTTCTTTGGCTAAAGCCTTCTCTTTACGCTTTCTTGCCAATTCATCCATTTTGGCCTTGGCTTCATCTTCTTCCGCTTTCTTTTCATCTTCTGGCCGAATTCCTTTTTTGCCTACTTTCATTTGTTCAGCTTTTTCTTCCTCTGGTGAAAGCTTTTCGCCAGCTTTTTTGGTCTTTGGTTGTTCCAATTTCACTAATTTTTCTTCCATTGGCGATTCCAATGCCGATTCTTCATCAATTTTATCGCCAGGCTTTTTAATTGTGAAGGCAGAGCTTGGCTCTTCGCCTGCTTCAGCTTTGGCTTTATCTTCTTTAATGTCCGAAACAGTTCGTTTCTTTTTCTTCTTGCCATCATCAATGACAGCTTCTAAAAACATTTTATTGTTTACAATTTTTTTGCATATTTAGATATTTTAGATGATAGAGATTTAGAAAATAGTGCAAAATTAAGTTTAAGGAATGTCTACCCACCTGATTCGCCTTTATCGATTGATGGTTTCTTTGTGGTTGACGGTTTCTCTTCATCCAATTGGAATTTCTTCACTGTGGTATCCACTTTCTCTTGTCCATCCTTGGCTTTCTTCATCGCAGCATCCGCTTCTTCTTTCGCTTTTTGTTCAGCTAATCGCTTATCTTCAATCGATTTTCGGCGTTGCGCGGCTTCATCCTCTTTGCGTTTTCTCTCCTCTTCTTCTTTGGCTAAAGCCTTCTCTTTGCGTTTTCGAGCTAATTCATCTATTTTGGCCTTGGCTTCAACTTCTTCCGCTTTCTTTTCATCTTCTGGTCGGATTCCTTTCTTTCCAGGTTTAATTTTTTCTGCAGTTTCATCTTTGATCTCAATTTTCGATTGATTAACATCTCCCGGTTTCGGTGCAACTCCCGATTTTATTTGAATTTCCTCTTCTTCAACTGGCTTTTCTGCTCCAATTTTATCTTTATCCGCCTTGATATCGGAAATGCGCTTCTTCTTCTTCTTTGCTTCTTCTTCTCCGTGTTTGGATGCTACTTCTGGCTTCATTTGACCAGATTCGACTTTTTCTACAACTGAAGGAATTTGTTTTTCATCTGCTAGTTTTTCTGCTTCAATCTTCTCTTTATCCCCTTTAATATCGGAAACAGTGCGCTTCTTCTTTTTCTTAGTTTCATCGTCAGCAGATTTGGGAGTGACTTCCGGCTTCATTTCACCGTATTCGGTTGCTGATGGCATTTTTTCACCTTCTTTTGGCTTTTCTCCTTCAATCTTCTCTTTATCTGCCTTTATATCCGAAACAGTGCGCTTCTTTTTGCGTTTTTCTTCTCCGGGTTTCACGACTTCTTTTGGTTCTAAAGCCAAACTCTCCAGCTTTTCTTCTTCAGCAGCATCCGTTTTACCAAATTTGCCTTCTAGTTCATCAACTTTTGGCTTTTCTGTGGTCGTGATTTTATCCGTATCTTCTTTTGATTCCGGAACAATTCCTTCCTTCTTTTTCGATTTCTCTTCTTCGATTGGTCTCTTTGCCTCATCGATTCCTTCCGGCAATATTTCGGCTCCAATTTTTTCCATTTTTTCTTCCACCGGTGATTTCTTTTCCGTTCCCAACAAATCGGATGCCATTTCTTCCTTCATTTTCATCCGTTTTTGATCTTGTCGACCGGCGTCTTCCATAACCCGTTGCAATGGGGGCAAATTGATCTCCTCATGATGGGCCAAAAATCCTTCTAATGTTCGGAGTCGATCAATCAATTCCGACACTGTTTTGTCATGCAAATCCACTTTATCCAGTTGACTTTGTCTTTTCAGCCTTTCAACTTGTTCCCAATTTTCCAATATTTCATTCTTCACTCTTTCCCTTTCGCTTTCATCTTCTATTGGTCTCATTCTTTCTTCTCTTTCAGCTTTAGTCCGATCCATTTCCGCTGATGTCCCGGCCTTTTCCAATGGTGCATCGGAAATTGGTTTCGGCTTCAATTCCTCTTCCAACAATTTCTTCTCGTCCTTTTCAGGCATTGTTATTTCCTTTTGTGCCTCTTTCTGGCCTTCAATTCCCTTCGCCTCTTCAACTTGTGGCTTGGGAATGTTGGCCACCGGCAATGCTTCTTCACTCGGTTCAGTTGGTTTCACCAGAATGCCTTCTTCGCCTTCCTCTTTTTTCTTCTGTTCCATTTCAGCAGTCTTTGCCTTATCTTCTGGAATGTCAGAAACGGTTCGTTTCTTTTTCTTCTTCATTTCCGGCTCTTCTTTCTTACTTTTATCCACTTCAATTTCTTCTGGTTTTGGTTTCATTTTTGATTCCTCATCTTTAGCCGCCTTTATTTCTTCATCTTTCTTCTTTTCGTCCTTGCCTACTTCACCAATTTGTGTTTTTGCCGAATCTTCTTCCATTTTTATGGATTCCTTTTTCTGTTCTTCAACAGGTAATTTTGCAGGTTTCTTCACTTTTTTCTTTGGTTCTAGTTCTGCCGCCTTTTTGTCCTAAATTTTAGGTAAATATATTTTTAATCGACAGAACCCCTACCGTAATTTCCTCGCCCACTTTGGATGGACCTTCCGCCTCTTTTGGTGACACTTTGACTGATGGATCGCCATAAAGGGAATTGATTTCCTTAAAATAAATTTTCAATTAAATATTTATTTTCCCTCTCATTCCATACTTTTGGGATGAACAATGCGCCGGGGACTTTCTTCTTTTTCTTCTGCTTTTCTTCCGCTTTCTCCGTCTCGACTAACTTTTCAACTTCATCTTTCATTTCTTCTGCAACTTTGGACAATGGAATCTCATCTCCTTCAATTTGACGCAATGCTTTTCGATCTTCTAAACCATTTTTTTAAGCATTTCCTATTATTATATTTACTAATAAATTTATTTCGTGTTTTTTTTTTTCAAATTTTAAATTTTCTTTTAATTTACATTTTTTAATTAATTAATTTAAAATTTTTTTTAATTATTAATTTATTTAATTAAAATTAATTTTCGACAATGGACATTTACGAATTAATAGACAAAAATACGAACCATTTTTTGGTTTTTTCACAATTCGGACTTTATGTTTGCTTTTCACTTCACCGAACACATTAATTGCATGAAGCACAATTTGGTCACCATTTTTCAAATTCAACCGTTTTAGCGCAATTTCCACGTCAATTTGTTGTTGGCAAGAAACACGGTTAATTTTTAGCTGAACAATAGGCGAAAATTTGGTTATGCAAAAAGCAAGCAAAATGAAATGTGACATTTTTGACAAAAATGGCATTCATAAAATATAACCTTTTATAATTTAGCAAAAAGGTGAACATTTTTATTTCGAAAAATCCGTATTTTTGAACTATAAAAATTTAGTAAAATTAGAATGCGTATTAAAAATTCATTCGATTTCCTAAAAATTTTTAGTAAATTAATGTAAAAAAATTTTTTGGCTCAAATTTAAATATTTTATATTTTTCGCAAAAATTAATATTAATCTTTAGAATTTAGATTTTTAGGGTCTAATTGTAATTTTTCTCATCAATACATTTTAAAAAATTTACAAACAATTGTATATTTTTACAATTCTTTTTTCTAGTAAATTTGTTCTCAAAATATTTAAAAAATTTTTTAGCAAAATTATTTTCCCCGATTTGCCATTTTTACAACAAAAATGCTCGCATTTTCCAGTTAAAACATAAAACAAATAAAAAAAACCTTTCTGCATGGAATAACTTGCTCATTCCGTTCAATGTACACCTCCGAATGCGGCAATGGGTCACCTTCAATTCTGAAATTTAATTTTTGATCCAATTGCCCCGGATCAATGTCGATGATTGGAGGCGGTGTCTCTTTCATGTGCGGGGCCCGATCCTCATTGATTGGTGCCAATGCTGCTGGCAATGATGGCTCAATTGCCTAAAATTAATTTTTGTTTCTTATTTTGGAGAAAATAGATAAAATTTGATGGGAGAAATAAATTTTTTACTATAAAATTCACTTTAATTTTGACTGTGGCTTCATCGTATCCTTCCATATTGGAGGCGATAAAAACGTATTCGCCTTCCATTGTTTTGTCAAATTTGGGGAAAAGCAACAGAATTGTCCAAATATCATCGTCGCGATCCACCAAGAATCGAAATTTCTCTTTGTCTTCCGTTAAATGCGCATTGTTATGGTAGATGGACATCTTTGTAAAAATTAATAATGAAAATTGAGTAATTATTTTATTGTAATATATTTTTTGTGAACATTGTAATGAGGCAATAAAATTTCATATTTAAATATAAAATATCCATTAATTTTAATATAGATTTGCTTCATATGGAATTTGTCTACTTTTCTAATTAAAATGTTAATTTTTTATGAGAATGAACAAAATTAGATTATTTTCTTTAATTTCTAATTTTCCCATAAATTTTAGTGTAAAAAATTCAGAATCTTTAAGGCCAATAATTGGAACCTGATTTTGCCTAAATTAACCCTAAAATTATTATTGCAAAGATGTAAGGCCTTCAATTTTTCACCATGAAAATTTTTTTAATAATTTAGTAATTAATATTAATGTGATTTTCTTGGTAAATTAATGTTTTTTTATTTAGTGAATCGATTCAAAATTTTAAATTTTAATTAAAAAATTTTATTTTTTGTTTTAAAATTTCCTTTGATTTGTAATTATAATTGATTAATTAAATCTACTTTCGGCTCTACAGCTGAATGCAATTTTAATTGGAGCAAAAGACGTTCACCAATTTTGGCCAGAATTTCCTTTTCCTTTGTCTCAAAACGAGGCGGAAGAGTTTGAACTTAATTTAAAATTCATAAAAATAAAATTTATTTCTTCACCATTTTGTTCCCAATCGAAAATTTCATCGCCTTCATCCGTTGTGTCTCCATCACTTATTATTGAATATGAAAATTGTTCGGCACCTTCCAAATTGAAACGGACCGATTTGGAACTTTTTTGCTGTTGGGCGGATTCATTCTCTGCCGGTTGTTCTGCATAGGTTGAGGTTGTTGGCTCCACAAAGTCGAATGTTTTCAGTGGCATTGTCATCTTTGGATCGATGAAGACCGGCGACAATCGTTCCATTTGGAATTGTCTATCCACCAATAGGACTTCAATGCTTTCTTGAGGAGTCACTTTTTTGAATTGAGCAACGGATTCAGTTGCTTTGTCGACAGCCTCTTTCTCGGCATCTTGATTCGCTTGATCCGATTTTTTGGGCATTTTCTGATCAATCTTTTTTACTTCCTCCATCATTTTCATTTTCTCATCAGCAGGTTCTTCGGCTCCCTCAATCGCAATTTCTCCATCAACTTTTGCAGGTTTCTCCTGGAATAAATAAAATAAAAATCATGAAATTCTTTAAAAGAAGCATTAGTATATTCATTTAATAATTTTATAAGTTTTTAATATAGAAAAATTATTTCAATATACTATTTCATAAAAATTAAATGATAATCAATTCCAAAATCACAATCTCACTAATAATTTTACACATTTTGTCACGATTTATATTTATAATCAATATATTAACTCTCTATTAGCATCCCTTGGATTTAAATTTCAGGGAACTTTTCAAGGGCTTATATTAGAGAAGGGGATTCTAATAGAAAAAATATACTATATTTAAATGTTAATTTTCTATAAATTTTATATTCAATTGCCATAAAATGTACCTTTTCCATTGTTGGCTTTGTGGTCATCTCCAATTCTTCGTTCAATTTCAATGCCTTGGCCACCACACGGATTTCATCATTTGTAGAATGATCAATTTCCACCTCAATTTCCGCCTCTTCCAATTGTTCAGCCGTCGTATTGACTTCATGTTTTTCCAATAATTTTCCCGGAATTTTCAACTCAATATTTTGTTGGCCGATGTTTTTCTTCTCAAATTCTTTCGATAATTCTGCTGTTTGAAGATTGGCCGATTTTTCCGGCGTTTTGATCATTAATTTGACACTATTTTTCATAATCAACGTCACAGTTGAGAACACCTCTTCGTTTAAACTTCTATTCAGTTTGATCTCGAGTTGAGTTACTTCTTCATTTTGATTGCTTTTTTCATCAGATTCTGCAGGTTGTTGTACTTGATCAGTACCAATAAATTTCGTATCAGCTTTCTCTTGGGCATCTTTTTCAATTTTTGAATCAATTTCATTTTTCAGTTCTCTTGATTCGACATTTTCCTGAGTTTTAGGCATCAATTTCGATTCAGCAATTTCTTCACTTGGAGCCTTCAATTTAGATTCTGAATTTGCATTGTTTGGAGCATCCATTTTGGATTCAATAGCAACATCAATTTTAGGCGACAATTCCATTTCTTTATTTTCATCGATTGATTCCTTCAATTCTTTATCCATTTTCCCATCAATTGGTGCTTCCATTTTCGATTCGGCATTTTTAACGGTTTTAGTAGGTACCAATTTTTCATCGGCATCTTTGTCCTTCCATTCGGCATTTTCATCAATTTTAGGCGTCAATTTTGTTTCGGCATTTTTATCGATTTTGGGCGACAATTCCGCTACTGCATTTTTGACCTTCAATTTCGTTTTATCGATTGATGACTTCAATTTTGATTCGTTATCAGCTTCAAATTTAGGAGTCAATTTTGATAAATTCTTTTCATCGATTGGTTGTTTTAATTTCGATTCCTCATTTTTGATTGGTGCCTCCAATTTCATTTCTACTTTTGCCTCAATTGGCAGATTCAATTTCGGTTCGGCATTTTCATCAATTTGAGGCTTCAATTTAACTTCGGCTTTTTCATCAATTGGGGACTCCAAATTCGATACCGTATTTTTGTCGATTGGCGGCTTCAATTTCGTTTCATCGATTGCTGTTTTCAATATCGATCTGCCATCCGCATCGATCGACTCTTTTGTTTTTGCTTTAACTTTTTCATCGATTTTGGGCGTTAATTTTGATTTAATATCCACATAGATTGAAGACTTCAGCTTAGATATGTTGTTTTCATCAATTGGCATCTCTAATTTTGTTTCGACTTTTTCTTCGATTTTTGGCTTCACTTTTGATTCATCATTTTCTGCCTGTTTATCCCTTTTTTCCTTTAGGCCAACATCTGAACCACTTTTGATGCCATCTTGCTTCTCATCCAATTCTTGATCCTTAGCCAATTTATCCTTCCTGCTGGATTTGGCATTTTCATCAGATTTTGTCATTGATTCTAATTCATCCTTTTGCTTCTCATCCTTTGATTGATCTTTGGCCAATTTACCAAGTTTGACACTTTCATCTAATTTTGTCTTTGATTCCATTTCTTCTTTTTGCTTTTCATCCCTTGATCTATCTTTTGCCGATTTCTTCTTTATGCCACTTTCATCGGATTTAATATTCGATTCCATTTCATCCTTCTCCTTCTCTTCTATTGATTTATCCATTGTTAATATGTCTTTCTTGGCGGCTTTGACATCCTTTCCAGATTTAGTAGATTTGACAATTTCTTCAAATTTGACAACTTCATCCGATTTAGTTGTCGATTCAATTTCATTCTTCAAATTTTCTTCAATTAATTTATTTTTGACTAATTTGTTGAATTTGGCAGATTCGATATTTTCATCAATTTTTGCTTTGGATTCATCATCTTTCTGTTTCTCATCTGTTGATTTATCCTTGGTCACTTCATTGGTTTTAGCAATTCCAACTGATTTTTCCTTTGGTTCCCTTTCATATTTTTGATCATCTTCCATTGTTTTTTCCTTTGCCAATTTATCTTTTTTGGCGGATTTGGCATTTTCATCGGATTTAATATTCGATTCCATTTCATTTTTCTTCATCTCGTCCAGCAATTTATGCTTGACCAATTTATCGGATCCGTCAGATTTTGTCATTGTTTCCATTTCATTCTTCATTGATTGATCTGTTGCCAATTTATCCTTCTTGCCGGATTTTTTACTTTGATCAAATTTCTCTTCAATTTGGTCATTTTCTAATTGATTGGCTTCAACAAAATCTGCTTTATCTTTGCTTTGTTGTTTGACTGAGGGTCCACTGAGTTTTTCATCAGATTTCTCGGCAATTTTTTCATCTCCAATTTTATTTATGCTCATTTCAGCTTCTTTTTCATTTATTTTGCCGGCTTCTAAATTTTCTTTTGAAGGTTGTCCTTGTTGAGTGTCACTCTTTGATGCGATATTTTCGTCAATGAAGCCACCTTCTTCCTTCGCAATTTTTGTTCGATCTCCAGGTTTCGCTTCTTTGCTTTTAATGGCATCAATTGTTAACGTTTTAGATTCAGAATCTTTGTTCAATTTTTCTTCATCAAGCGTCATCATTTCTTTTGAATCCGAATAATTTTTCCCAGCAATTGATTTTTCCATTGGCAATGTATCGAATACTTTATTTTCATCAAATTTGGCATTATCCATTTCAGTATTTTGATTCTCATTTATCGATTGATCTTTGGCCAATTTCTTCTTTTTGTCGGATTTAGCATTTTCATTGGAAATAGCGGATTTGGCACTTTCTTCTGATTTTATCTTAGATTTCATTTCATTTCTCATCTTCTCATCCATTGATTGATCTTTGGCCAATTTTTCAGATTTGATACTTTCATCTGATTTTGTCATTGATTCTAATTCATTCTTCTGCTTTTCCTCCATTAATTTATCCATTTCCAATTTGTCCTTCTTTTCAAATTTCGCACTTTCTTCGGATTCTGCCTTTGATTCCATTTTATTCTTCTGTTTATCATCCATTAGTTGATCCTTGGCCAATTCATCGGATATTTCTTTTGGCTTAATTTTGGCCTCTTTCTTCTCTTCCACTGATTCGTCCTTAATTAATTTGCTCTTCTTGTCGGATTTTTTGATTGATTTGTCATATTCATCAGATTTTGCTTTCGATTCAATTTCAATTTTATGTTTCTCCTCATCCACTGATTTATCCATTGGCAATTTACCCTTTTTGCCATATTTGACACTTTCATCGGATTTGTCTCTTTCTTCGATTTTGTCATCTTCATTAGATTTGGCATTCGATTCCAATTCATCTTTCTGGTTCTCATCCTTCGATTTATCTTTGACTAATTTATCGGGTTTTTCTTTTGGCATAACTTTAGCCTCTTTCTTCTCGTCCACTGATTCGTCCTTAACCAAGTTCTTCTTGCCGGATTTGGCACTTTCTTCTGATTTGGTAGATTTGGCCCCTTCATCAGCTTTGGTCTTCGATTCCATTTCACCCTTTTGCTTCTCATCAACTGATTGATCCTTGGACAAAATTTCGGATTTTCCACTTTCATCTGATTGTCCCTTTGATTTTAATTGATCCTCCAGCTTCTCATCAATTGATTTGTCCTTCGCCAATTTGCCCTTTTTGTCAGAGTTGGCATTTTCATCGGATTTATCCTTCAATTTTATTTCATCTTTCTTCCTCTCTTCACTTGATTGATCCTCGGCCAATTTAACAAATTTGGCACTTTCATTGGTTATAGCTATCGAATCAATTTCGGTCTTCTTCTCTTCATCCATTAATTTATCCCTGGTCAATTTATTGAATTTATCTTTTGGCTTAATTTTGGTCTTTTTCTTCTCGTCCATTGATTCATCTTTAATCAATTTACTCTTTTTGTCTGATTTGGCATTTTCTTCGGATTTGGTAGATTTAGTATTTTCATCATCAGATTTCTGCTTCACGTTAATTTCAATCTTCTGTTTCTCAACCATTGCTTCATCTTCGACCAAATCATCGAATTTGCCACTTTCATAGGATCTAGATTTTGATGCCAATTCATCATTCTGCATTTCTTCTGTTGATTTATCCTTTGCCAATTTTTTCTTCTTAGCCGATTTGCTTTCATCTGATTTTGTCATTGATTCCAATTCATTCTTTTGTTTTTCATTCATTGATTTATACTCATCCATTGATTTTTCCTTCTTGGCGGATTTCACATTATCATCAGATTTTTCCTCCATGTTAGTTTCATTCTTCCGTTTTTCATGGATTAATTTATCCTTGGCCGAATTTACACTTTCATCTGATGAGATAGCCATCGAATCAATTTCCGTCTTTTGTTCTTCTTCCATTGATTTTTCTTTGGTTAATTTCTCTTTGTTGATTGATTTGTTGGTTTTATTGGGAGATTTGCCACTTTCTTCGGATTTTGCCTTTGATTCCAATTTATCCTCCTTCTTCTCATCCATTGATTGACCCATGGCCTTGGATTTATCAATTTCATCAAATTTTGTGGATATGTTATTCTCATCTTTTGATTCATCCTTTGCTAATTTATCAAAGCTGGCTTTTTCATCGGATTTATCTTTTGATGTTAATTTATCCTTCTGCCTTTCTTCTGTTGATTTATCTTTGTCCAGTTTATCGGATTTGACAATTTCATCCAATTTGATTTTTGATTCCAATTCATCCTTCTGTTTCTCATCCTTTGATTCATCCTTTGCAATTTTGCTCTTCTTGGATTTGACTTTTTCATCTGATTTGAGAGATTTGGCACTATCATCGGATACAGCCATCGAATTGATTTCAATCTTCTGCTTCTCATCCATTGTTCCATGAATGACCAGTATGCCCTTCTTCTCCGATTTGGCTTCATCATATTCTGTTTTTGAATCAGTTGTACTCGTTTGCTTCTCATTTATTGATCCATCCTTAGCCAGAATATGGGATTTTGGAGTTTTGGTACTCTCATTATCTTTTCCTTTTGTTTTCATTTTAGTCTTTTGTTTGTCATCCAATGGTTGATCCTTGGGCAATTTATCGGCTTTGGCACTTTCATCAGATTTGGCAATTTTGACAGTTTCATTGGATTTGGCGGTTGTGCCACTTTCATCGGATTTGTTCGATTCCAAATCATCTCTCTGCTTCTCATCTATTGATTTATCCTCGGCCAATTTATTGGATTTTTCTATTGGCTTAATTTTGGCCTTTTGCTTCTCATCAAATAATTCATTCTTAAACAATGTGCGCTTCTCGGAAGGTTTAGCAATTTTCTCGAATTTTGTCTTTGATTCCATTTCATTCTTCGGCTTTTTATCCATTGACAATTTGACATTTTCATCTGATTTTGCCTTCAATTCTAATTCCAATTCATCTTTCTGTTTCTCATCTATTGGTTTTCCTTCTGTCAATTTATTCTTTATGCTGGATTTGATGCTTTCATCAGATTTGGTACTTTCATCGGATATAATTGGCGAATCAATTTTAGCATTTTGCTCTTCAATAATTGATTGATCCTTGGTCAATTTCTTCTTCTTGCTGAATTTAGCATTTTCTTCTAATTCTTCTGATTTTGATTTCGATTCCAATTCATCCTTTTTGTTCTCATCCATTGATTTATCTTTTGCCAATTTATTAGATTTGTAACTTTCATCTGATTTTGTCTTCGATTCCAATTCATCTTTCTTCTCATTCTTTGATTTATCTTTTGTCAATTTTTCCTTCTTGGCAGATATGAGACTTTCTCCAGATTTCACCTTTGATTCCATGTCATCCTTGTACTCTTTATCTATTGATTGATCCTTGGCCAATCTATCTGATTTGGCAGATTTGGCATTTTCATCGGATTTGATCTTCGTCTTCATTTCATCCTTCTTCTTCTCATCAATTGATTTATCTTTGGCCAATTTTCCAGATTCGGTTTCATCAAATTTCTTCAATTTATCCTTCTTTATTTTCTGACCAAATTCCATCTCTTTTACCTTCTCATCCATTGCCAAAGATTGATCCATAGTTACTTTTTCCTCTTCATTTCCTTCCATCTTCTTCATTTCATCTTCCATCAATTTTTGTTCCTGTTGGTTTCCATCATCTTCATCCTTGGGCTTTCTTGATTTTCTTTTGCCTTTGACTTCATTTTCTGATTTTTGTACATTAATTTTCATTGTTTTCTCATTCATTGGCATTTTTCCTTGTTCTTGGATCATCATTTCATTTTTCTTCTTCAATTTTGACTTGTTTTCGGATTTGTCTTCATCAATTTTGGCCTTTTCTTCATCCAATCCGAGTTCATCCTTAAAATTTGTTTCAAATTCTTCATTTGACTTTATATCAGATATTTCGGTTTTTGATTTTTGTGGGGCTTCTTCATTTCTTTCTTTTCGGTCTTTGTTCTTCTCCTTCAAGTTAATATCAGATTCTTCTTTTGCTAGTTTGGAATCGACATTTTCGGTTATATCTTCGCATTTTTTCTTGCCCTCATTTACCGAAATCTCTGCTTCTTCATTTTTGCTCTTCTCACTTTTATCTTCCTCAGTTTTGATTATTTCTTCCTCAGTTTTGATTATTTCTTCCTCAGTTTTGATTATTTCTTCCTCAGTTTTGATTATTTCTTCCTCAGTTTTGATTATTTCTTCCTCAGTTTTGATTATTTCTTCCTCAGTTTTGATTATTTCTTCCTCAGTTTTGATTATTTCTTCCTCAGTTTTGATTATTTCTTCCTGGTTTTTAATTATTTCTTTCTTATCAGATTTTATCCTCTCACTTTTTGCTTCTTTTAACTTCATTTTCTCATGAATTTCTTCTTCATTCATGCCTGCCGATTTGCCCTGCTTTTCATCTTCTAATTTATCAACTTCATTAATAAGTTTTTTGGCTCCTTCAATCAATGTTTTCACACCCTTCTCAATTTTTTCTATTATCTTTGGTTTGCCAGACTCGCTTTGCATTTTGCCTTCATCTTCACCAGATACCGAAATTTTGCTTTCTTCTTTATCTGATACCGTTGTTTTGTCTCCATCCTTTTTTGATGCCGAAATTTTTTCTCCATCCTTTTCAGATGCAGTCATTTTGTCGCCTTTCTTCTCATCAGTTCCTGCCATTTTGCTCTCATCCGCCTCAGATATTGTTATTTTGGCTCCATTCTTATCTGATACCGAAATTTTTCGTTCATTTATTTTAGATGCCACAATTTTATCCCCTTTCTTATCAGATGCTTTTATCCTGCTTTCATCCTCTTCAGATGCCACCATTTTGCTTCCGTCTATGTTCGGTGCAAAAATGTTGTCTTCATCTGTTTCCGATGCGGTCATCTTGTCGCCTTTCTTATCTGAGGTCATATTGTTTTCGGATGGCAAAAATTTGCCTTCATCCTTATCAAATGCCATTATTTCACTTCCATCTTTATCCGATTTAATCATTTTGCCTTTGTTTTCATCCGATTTAAATGATTTTGATTCAATTTCAGATTTCATTTCACCATCAAATAATTGATCTTTGTTAACCATTTTCATCATTTTATCTTCATTAATTTCCTTATTTGAATCAATGGTTTTTTCAAAATTTTTGGCACTTTTCTTTTGTAACTTCTTTTTAGAATCTGATTTTGATATTTCTTCTATTTCAGTCCAATCAGTTTGGCAAGCTTCCGAAATTTCTGGTTTCGGTCTTTGATCAATTTCTGGCATTTCCGTCTGAATTCCTTCCGAAATTTCTGGTTTCGGTCTTTGATCAATTTCTGGCATTTCCGTCTGAATTCCTTCCGAAATTTCTGGATTCGATTTTTGGACAATTTCTGGCATTTCCGTTTGAATTCCTTCCGATATTTCAGCCTTTGATTTTTGCTCATTTTCTGGCATTTCCGTTTGAATTCCTTCCGATATTTCAGCCTTTGATTTTTGCTCATTTTCTGGCATTTCCGTTTGAATTCCTTCCGATATTTCAGCCTTTGATTTTTGCTCATTTTCTGGCATTTCCGTTTGAATTCCTTCCGATATTTCAGCCTTTGATTTTTGCTCATTTTCTGGCATTTCTATTTGAATTTCTTCCGATATTTCTGTTTTTCCATCAACTTCTGCCATCGTTTGAATTTCTTCAGATTCGATTTCATTCTTCTGCTTCATTTGCATTGATTGATCTTTGTTCAATTTCTTCTTTTTGGCAGATTTGATATTTTGATCAGAGTCAGTGGATTTGACACCTAGTTCAGATTTTATCGTTGATAAAGTTTCATCCTTCTTTTCCTCTTCCATGGATTTATCCTTGAGCAGTTTCTTCTGATTGGTAGATTTGGCACTTTCATCATATCTTGGCTTCGATCCAAATTCATCCTTCTGATTCTCATCAATTGATTTATCCTTGGCCATTTTATCGGTTTTGGCCATTTCAACTGGTTTTGCCTTTGGCTTTTCATATTTTTGATCATCTTCCATTGTTTTTTCCTTTGCCAAATTATCTTTTTTCTCGGATTTGCCGATTTCATTCGATTTTGTCATTAATTCCAGTTCATCCTTTTGCTTCTCATCCTTCAATTTATCTATGGCCAATTTGCCTGTTTTGGAACTTTCTTCTGATTTTATCATTGATTCCAATTCAACATTTTGCTTCTCATTCGTTTTATCTTTGCCCAATTTGTTACTTTCACCAAATTTTATCTTAGTTTTTAATTCATTCCTCATCTTCTCATCCATTGATTTTTCCTGGGGCAATTTATCAAATTCGACATTTTCATCTGATTTATTCTTTGATTCAATTTCATTCTTCTTCTTATCTTCGACTAATTTATCCTTGGTCGATTTTTCAGATTTGCCATTTTCTTCAGATTTTGTTTTTGATTCCATTTCAACCTTTTTCTTCTCATCAATAGATTGATCTTTAGTCAATATTTCGGATTCAGTACTTTTAACAGATTTTGTCACTGTTTCAGTTTCATCAATTTGCTTCATACCCATTGATTGATCTTTGGCCAATTTACTAGATTTGGAATTTTCATCTGATTTTATCATTGATTCCATTTCATCTTTCTTCTTCTCATCCATTGACTGATTCTCGATTAATTTGTCCTTCTTGTCAGATTTGTCACCTTCGTCGAATTTTGTTTTTGATAATAAATGTTCCTTTTGCTTCTCTTCGATTGATTTTTCATTGACCGATATCTTCTTCTTGCCACTTTCATCAGATTTAATCTTCGATTCCATTTCAATCTTCCCCTTCTCTTCTATTGATTTACCTTCGGCCAATATTTCGGATTTGGCACTTTTATCAGATTTAGTTTTTGATTCCAATTGATCCTTCTTTTTTTCATCCATTGATTTATCCTTGGCCAATTTTACAGATATGCCAATTTCGTCGGATCTTGTCTTTATTTCCAATTTATCTTTCTCCTTCTCTTCTATTGATTTATCTTTGGTAAATTTGCCAGATTTGAAACTTTCATCTGATTTTATCTTTGATTCCATGTCATCTTTCTGTTTCGCTTTCATTAATTGATCTATATCCGATTTCTTATTTTTGTCTGATTTAGCAGCTTTATCAGATTTGATCATTGTATCTATTTCATCTTTCTGCTTCTCATCAATTAATTTCTCCTTGACAAATTTGTCCTTATTAACAGATTTGGCACTTTCATCTATTTTTGTCTCTGATTTGAACTCATCCTTTTGTTTCTCATCCTTCGATTTATCTTTGGCCAATTTATCAGATTTGCCATTTTTGTCAGATTTTTTCTTCAATTCCATTTCATTTATCTTCTTCTTTTCATCCATTGATTGATCCTTCACCAATTTTTCAGTTTTGACACTATCATCAGATTTCATCTTTGATTCCATTTCATCTTTTTCTTTTTCCATGATTGATTCCTTATTAGAAAATTTCTCCTTTTTATTTTCATCCTTTCCTATCATTGGCATTTTGTTTTCATCTTTATTGACTGGTGTTTTGGCTTTGAATCCAGATTTGCCTTCTTCGTCAAAAGTTTTTTCATCTCTTCCTGGCTTTTCGCTCTCATCTTCTTTGACTGATTTATTCATTATTTTGGCCTTGAATTCGGATTTGCCCTCCCCATCGAATTTTTTTCCTTCCATTCCTGGCAATTGAATTTCATCTTCTTCTTCCTTGCCAGTCTTCTTTGTTATTTTTGCTTTGAATCCGGATTTGCCCTCTTCATCTAATGCCTTCACTTCATTTTCAGACATTGAAATTTTAGTTTCATCTTCTTTCTTCCCTGATTTCTTCGTTATTTTGGCCTTGAATCTTGATTTGCCCTCTTCATCGAATGTCTTCTCTTCTTTTACAGGCATTTGGCTTTCATCTTCTCTGCTTGATTTCTTTGGAATTTTGGCCTTGAATCCAGATTTTCCCTCTTCATCAAATGTCTTCTCTTCCTTCTCGGGCATCTTCTCTTCATCTTCTTTTCCTGATTTTTTCGGAATTTTGGCCTTAAATCCTGATTGAATATCTTCATCAAAAGTCTTCTCTTCCCCTCCAGGCATCTGTTCCTCATATTCTTTGGCTGATTTTTTTGGAATTTTAGCCTTGAATCCTGAATTTCCTTCTTCATAAAAAGTGTTTTCTTTCTTTTCAGGCATCTTCTCTTCATCTTCTTTGACGGGTTTCTTCGATACCCTGGATTTTTCATCAAATGGAATCTCTTTCTTCCTTGACATTTTATCTTGATCTTCTTTTCCCGATTTCTTGGGAATTTTTTCGATTCAGATATTCCATCTCCATTAGCACTCTCTTTTATTTCTGGCATTTGAATTTGAGTTTCATCCTCTTCTTTCTTGCCTGTTTTCTTCATTATTTTGGCCTTGAATCCTGATTTTCCCTCTTCGTCAAAAGTTTTTTCATCTCTTCCTGGCTTTTTGCTCTCATCTTCATTGCCTGATTTCTTTGGAATTTTGGCCTTAAATCCTGATTTGCTTTCTTCATCAAAAACTTTCTCTTTCGTCTCAGGCATATTCTCTTCATCTTCTTTGCCAGTTTTCTTCGTTATTTTGACTTTGAATCCTGATTTTCCTTCTTCATCGAGTGTCTTCTCTTCCTGCATATGAATCTGTTCATCATCTTCTTTGGCTGATTTTTTTGTAATGTTGGCTTTGAATGCGGATTTGTCTTCTTCATCAAATGTAATCTCTACTTTTATTGTCATTTTGCTTTCATCTTCTTTGCCAGTTTTCTTTGGAATTTTGGCTTTGTATCCCGATTTACTCTCTTCATCTTCATCAAATGTCATCTCTTCCTTATTACCTGGCAATTGAGTTTCATCTTCTTTTTCCTTGCCAGATTTCTTAGGAATTTCGGCCTTGAATCCGGATTTGCTCTCTTCAATGAATTTCTTCTTTTCCTTCCCTGACATTTGACTTTCATCTTTTTCTTTCTTGTCTGATTTCTTGGATATTTTGACTTTGAATGCAGATTTTCCCTCTTCATCAAATGCCTTCTTTTCCTTCCCAGCTTTCTCGGGCATCTTCGCTTCATTTTCTGTGCTTGATTTTTTGGGAATTAGCAGAGAATCCAGATTTGCCTTCTTCATCAAATGCCTTCTCTTTCTTCTTTGGCATTTGAATTTCATCTTCTTTGCTTACTTTCTCCATTATTTTGACTTTGAATTCTGATTTGCCTTCTTCATCGAGTGTCTTCTCTTCCTGCATATGAATCTGTTCATCATCTTCTTTAGATGGTTTCTTTGGAATTTTAGTCTTAAATCTTGATTTGCCTTCTTCATTAAATGTCTTCTCTTCGCTCCCAGGCATATTCGCTTCATCTTCTTTGCCAGTTTTCTTCGTTATTTTGGCTTTGAATCCAGATTTGCCTTCTTCATCAAATTTCCTCTCTTCCTTCCCAGGCAATGGAATTTTAGCTTCATCTTCTTCGTTCTTCCCTAATTTCTTCTTTATTTTGGCTTTGAATTCGGATTTGCCTTCTTCATCAAATTTCCTCTCTTCCTTTCCTTCTTTTTTATCTCTAATAATTTCATCTTCATCCTCTTCAAAACCTCCTTCAATCTTCTTTTTGCTCTTCTTTCCCAATACAAATTTTTTCGATTCTTCATTTTTCCCCTTTTCTTCTATTGCATCTCTCTTCCTTAAAACTTCAATTCTCTTCATTTGCTTCCTCTCTTCTTCCCTTTTTTCTTCGTCATCACTTTCATCAAATTCTCGCGACATTTCTTTCTTCAATTTTTTGCTTCCTTTTCTTCTCATTTCCATCTCTTTGCATGTTTTATAAACACTTTCATATGCATAATTTCCTACATTTGCATGCTCCAAATATTTTTTGATTAAATTTCCCCGATTCAAATTTAATTCCTGTTTATTTGGACGAAACTCTACCAATATTTGCGCTCTTTCTCTTTCCATCGCCTTTTCCAATTGAACATTTATTGATGTATCATTGTTGATCGACTTCTTTTCCGCCTCTGTCCGTTTTCCATCCTTTTTTGGCGTCGATGTTTCTAAAATTAAAAAATTATTTTTTATTCTATTTTATTTATTTCCTACGAAAAATTCCCAGATTATTCCTGAAAAATTTTACAATTAAATTGAGAAGAACCGCCATTTCTGTGATTAATGTTAATAAAATGTGATCACAGCATTCAAATGTTAAAATAGTTAAAGGCAGTTAAACGTGAAGAAGACGATGAAAAAAATTTTAATAATTTAATTAATTAATTTAATAAATTAATAAATTATTTTAAATATCTGTAGACCTGTAAAATTTTTATTTTAATTTATTCCAATTTGCCAACCAATTTTGAAACCTTTTTTTGTAATTTTAAAAGTTCACTCAGTATTTTTGCGTTTTTTTTAAAAATTAAAGCTGGAAAATCGGAACATTTTTATTTATTTTTTAATGCAATTTTTGATAATTTCTTTTTAAATAAATAAAAAATTGTTCCGAAAATTGATCAAAAGTTATTAAATTTTTTTGAAATTTTAACAAACCGGCTGCCTCCTCGGCGATCAATGTTTCTGAAATGGTTAAATTGATAAATAAAAAATTTAATTCGAAATTCGAATAGATTTTCTAGAAATTTGTGGGATTGTTTTTTACAATGGTTGAAAAAATGGTTCCTTATCTCGAGCATTTTCATCCTACTCCTCTAATTTCCTAATCAGCTGCTGCTTTGCTCTTGCTTTTCGTCTTCAAACTGATTTTGAATGTGACAAAAAAACATGGCTTTTCACTCAAGTTCGAATTGAAAGACAAGCGCAAAAGTGGCAAGGAGATAAAGACGGCGATATCGCGCACCAAAAAATAGGAACGGAAAGAAGAGAAGGAGGATATTGGGGCCCAAGAAGCGCTTTATCCATCGGCTTCTTGATTCTTTAAGTCACATATCCCACCACCCCACATCCTCCTATTCCTATGCCTCTTCTTTCGTTCCCCGAGTTTCTGTTTGTTTGCACATACGAAAAAAGTGAATAGAAGAGGAAATGTTGATGAGGCAAAAATTCGCGCAAAACATATTGATTTTTTGATACAAAATTTTTAGGATTTGCCAATGATTTTTAAAGGTAGAGTAATTTAGAAGTGATTTTTTTTTGACTTTTTTTCAATGAAATTTAATCAAAAATTTAACGAAAAGATTCAATGATTATATTTGTGCCTTTTTAATCAAATCTAATATTTGTCAAAAATGATCAAAAAATTCTAATTTCCAGAGGCTCTAGGGACAATTTTTATGAAAAAATGAATCCCTCCCTATTTTGCGCTAGTAACTACATAATATGTAGGATGAATTAAATGTTCATTTAAAAAAATAAAAAATAATATTGACTTGGAATAAATAAAATTTAATTATTTTGAAATTTCTCTTACCCTCATCTGGCACCACAGTTTCGGTTGATTCAATAGGAGGAGGTGGTGGAGGTGGCATTTCATCTTTTTTCGGTTCTTCTTTATCCTTCATTTGCTTTTTCAATTTTTCGAGTCGAACCATTTCCTCGATATTCTAGAATTTTTGAAATTAATTTATTTTTTATTTTTTGTTAAATTAATTGAATCTTATGGAAATGATTATCAAACTTTTTAAAATATTTTAAAATTTCATTAATTTTTTCTCATAAAAACCAACCTGAATAGTTGGTGACAATGGGAATTTGGCTTCCACTCCTTCATCTTGTTTCATCTCCTCGAAACGAACATCCAAGTCCATTCGTTCGCCATCTTCATTTTCGGGTAACAAAACTGATGATTCACTTTCGGCATATTCAATCTCTTCCATTTTAATGATTCCCTCCGTGCTTGAAGATTCCTCGCCAGCCTCAATGTCAATGAACACGTTCAAATATTGGGTGCCTGGAATTGTGAATATATTTTCAAAAAATTTGATAAATTTCGAAAAATTAATTTTGGAAAATTTCCGAAAAATTTTAAAAAATTTTGGAAAAATTTTAAAAAATTTTGTATAGTTTAATTGAAAATATTTTTGGCTTTTTTGGCATCAAATAAATGTATTTTTGCACTTATTGACACCAAATATTTCTTTAACAAATTATTCTTTGGCATGCTTATAATAAAAAAAAATTTTTGAATTTTTCGTTAAATTTAATTTTTTTTCATAAATATTTGTATAAATAATAAAAAAATTTCCGGAAATAATTTATTTGGATATCTGGCTATTGGATAGAAGCAGAAGGGAGGTTTAAACGAGAAAGAATTTAGATAGCAATAAAATATAAATTCTCCCACTATTTTAAATATTTCCAAATATATTAATATTATTTCACCAATTCATTTTGTCATTAAATTAAACTCACCCATTGGACTCTTGTCCCGTTGAACATCCATATCCAATTGTTGTCCGCCTTCGGGTCTCATCACATCCAATGAATCATATTTTCGTCTTCGTACTGTCTTCTTTTTCGACCTTCTTGTTTCAACTCCTTCCTCTCCCATAGGAGGTAATATTCCAACATCAGCTTTGGTTGCATCCAAATCCGGCTCAATTATTCTCGCTTCAGAGAATTCTTCCTCATTGAAATGCATAAATTCCTCTTCCAAATCCACTTCGTTTATTTTCATATCCTTGTTGAATGAGACGCCAATTCCAATTTTGTCAGTTTTCATTTTCTTCTCAAGAATATTTGAATTGATTTCGCAGAAGGCATCTCGGTCAAATGCTCCTTCAAACAATGTCAAATTAAATGGAATATTCGTCAATTTTGCTGCAGGGTTCATGTCAAAATCGTGCGAGATTTCTTTGATTTTTTCGTCTTTCACGGATAATTTATCCTTTTCACTTTTTTTATTGTCTTCGGCGTTCTTCTTTGCTAATTCATCCGCCTTCTTCTTATCATCATCCATCTTCTTCTTCTCATCTTCCATTTTCTTCTTTGCTGCTATTTCATCAGCCTTTTTCTTATCATCATCAGCCTTCTTCTTCTCATCTTCCATTTTCGTCTTTGCTGCTATTTCATCAGCCTTTTTCTTATCATCATCAGCCTTCTTCTTCTCATCTTCCATTTTCTTCTTTGCTGCTATTTCATCAGCCTTTTTCTTATCATCATCAGCCTTCTTCTTCTCATCTTCCATTTTCTTCTTTGCTGCTATTTCATCAGCCTTTTTCTTATCATCATCAGCCTTCTTCTTCTCATCTTCCATTTTCTTCTTTGCTGCTATTTCATCAGCCTTTTTCTTATCATCATCAGCCTTCTTCTTCTCATCTTCCATTTTCTTCTTTGCTGCTAATTCATCAGCCTTTTTCTTTTCATCTTCCGCCTTCTTCTTCTCATCATCCATCTTCTTTTTTGCTGCCAACTCGTCAGCCTTCTTCTCATCATCCATCTTCTTCTTTGCTGCCAACTCGTCAGCCTTCTTCTTCTCATCATCCATCTTCTTCTTTGCTGCTAATTCATCAGCCTTTTTCTTATCATCATCAGCCTTCTTCTTCTCATCATCCATCTTCTTCTTTGCTGCCAACTCGTCAGCCTTCTTCTTCTCATCATCCATCTTCTTCTTTGCTGCCAACTCGTCAGCCTTCTTCTTCTCATCATCCATCTTCTTCTTTGCTGCTAATTCGTCAGCCTTCTTCTTCTCATCTTCAGCTTTTTTCTTTGCCATCTCAACATCGGATGGTTTTGGTGTAGGTTCTGGTTTCATCTGAGCAGATTCTTCAACTTTCTGGTCAGGAATTTGGACTTCGGTTGGCAGTTTTCCAGCCTTTTCTTTATCTTCTTTAATGTCCGAAACAGTCCGTTTCTTTTTCTTCTTGCCATCATCAACGACAGCTTCTAAAAACAGTTTATTGTTTACAATTTTTGTGCAAATTTAGATATTTTAGATGAGAAGAGATTTTAGAAAATAGTGCAAAATTAATTTTAAGGAATGTCTACCCACCTGATTCGCCTTTATCGATTGATGGTTTCTTTGTGGTTGGCGGTTTCTCTTCATCCAATTGGAATTTCTTCACTGTGGTATCCACTTTCTCTTGTCCATCCTTGGCTTTCTTCATCGCAGCATCCGCTTCTTCTTTGGCTTTTTGTTCAGCTAATCGCTTATCTTCAATTGATTTTCTGCGTTGCGCGGCTTCATCCTCCTTTCGTTTCCGTTCCTCTTCCTCTTTGGCTAAAGCCTTCTCTTTGCGTTTTCGAGCCAATTCATCCATTTTGGCCTTGGCTTCATCTTCTTCCGCTTTCTTTTCATCTTCTGGTCGAATTCCTTTCTTTCCTTGTTTTAATTTTTCTGTTTTTTCTTCTTCAAAAGATGGTTTTTCGCCAGCTTTTTTGGTTTTCGTTAATTCCAATTTTATTTGTTTTTCTTCAACTGGCGATTTCGTTCCTGTTTCCTCGACTTTCTTATCGTCTGGTTTTTTCACTGTTAATTTTTTGCTCGGTTCTTCGGTAATTTTTTCTTTGCTTTTATCAATTGATGTCTTTTTGGTTTGAGGCGGCTTTTCTTCATCCAATTTGTATTTTTTCACGGTTGTGTCCACCTTCTCTTGTTCTTCTATTGCTTTCTTCAATGCCGCATCGGCATCCTTCTTTGCTTCCAATGCTTTTCGAGCTTTTTCTTCATCCGATTCTTTTGATTTCAAAAGTGCTTCCTCTTTTAATCGTTTTTCATCCTCCTCTTTTTTCTTTTTGGCTTCTTCACGTCTTCTTGCCATTTCATCCATTGTCTGAAATAAGAAATTTTACTATTTACTATGAAGATTTTTTCTTTTATATGCTGAATGAAAAAAAAAGATAATCAAATGTGGTCGAAATAGGATCATTTGAAATATTAAAAATAACATTTTATTCCCATTTGACATTTTATCCTATTTTCTTATAATATTGAATTTTTTCATAAATTTCCATATTCATTCATATTCCCATCCCATACAATATCCACAAATATTTCAATAAATTGGTTTTCTCCTAATTTCGACCAAATAGTAAATATTCCTTATTGGTTTTCATTAACGACCAAATATAATGTCAAAAGTCAAAATTATTTATTTTTTGGCGTCACAAGAATTGATTGATTGTGTTCATTTTCACTGTTCGAATGAAAAACTGCGAGGTAAATTCAAGCTTTTATTGGACAATTATTAATTAATAGAGAGATAATTTACATTTTTTAAAATCGCGAAATATTTAAAAAAAATATTGGAAATAAGTCCAAAAATTTTTATATTCAGAAAAATCATTTTTTTACCAAAAAAATATTTTTCATCAAAAAGGCTTATTTATAGAGGTTATCTTTTTTCCAAAAGTTCTTTAATTTTTTCAAAAAAATTTTTTGCCTCAAAAAATTTTCCCAAAAATTTCTTCCTCAAAAAATACCTTTTAAAATTATGAAAAATCTTTAAAATGTTGATAGAGTGATAAAATATTAATAAAGTTTCACAATATTGAAATATATTAAAAAATGACAAAAATTGCTTCAAATCAAAAAATTTCTTCACAAAAATATGATGTTTTCATTAGCAAATACTTAGAAAAAAATATTTTTAAAAAATGTAAATCCGCTATCTATTAATTAACTATAAGAATATTGTATAATTTATAATTACAATGTGCAATTTTTAATAAATAAAATGTATTACATTAATCTTAAACACAATAAGGTTAAGGTAGGTATAGGTATCTTATCTTAACCTACATAATATATATTTACATATATTACTTTTAAAAATTTAATTTAAAAATATACGATGTCTATATTTTTTGGAAATTTTATTATTTAGTACTGCTATATATAAATTTAAATATTCCTTTCCATTAAATTTTGACCTTTTCAAATTATTAATTTTTTGAAATCTTTCGACTAAATAAATAATTTACAAATCATAGTAAAGAAACTAACCTTTTTGGCTTCATCTGCCTCTGCTTTGGCTTTATCGTCGGCCTCTCTTCTCTTCTTCAAAACATCATCTCGTTCTTTTCTTCTCCGCTCTTCCTCCTCAATGTCCTTTTCTTGAAGAGATTTTTTCTCCGGTTCTCCTTTGTCTCCAGTTGCTTTTTTCTTTTCATCTTCCAATGCTTTCTTTTTGGCCAAAGATTCATCTCGTCTTTTCTTTGCTTCGTCAGCTCGTTTCTTCATTTCTTCCTCTTCTTTTCGCTTCTTTTCATCAGCCAGTTTTTTGGCTTTTTCTTGTTCTTCGGCAATCTTTTTCTTTTGTAATGATATTGGTTTTTGTTTTTCATTAGTAATTAGATCGGACGTTTTATTTTGTTCCTGCTGAATTTTCTGATCTGGGAATAAGGTTTGTACTTCTGTTGGTTGAGCTTCAGCCTTGGCTTTATCTTCTTTGATGTCTGAGACAGTTCGTTTCTTCTTCTTCGCCAATTGAGCATCATCTGGCTTTGGAGCCGGTTCTGGTTTCATTTGAGTTGGTTCGGCTATTTTTTGATCCGGAAGTACTGCTTGAACTTCGGCTGGTGGCACTTTCTGTTCTTCAGCTTGTTTCTTTTTGGCCAATTCCTCGGCCTTCTTCTTATCATCATCAGCCTTCTTCTTGGCCAATTCTTCTGCCTTCTTCTTCTCATCCTCAGCTTTCTTCTTGGCTAATTCATCCGCCTATAATAAATAAAGGTTTTTGATTGATTTAACTATATTTTTGCTACTATAATGTACGGTCCTTTTTCCCCTTTCTTATTGTAATAATAATATTATTTTAGCTATTATTACTCACCTTTTTCTTTTCATCTTCCGCCTTCTTCTTCTCATCTTCCATCTTCTTCTTCTTTGCTGCCAACTCGTCAGCCTTCTTCTTCTCATCATCCATCTTCTTCTTTGCTGCTAATTCTTCTGCATTCTTCTTATCATCATCAGCCTTCTTCTTAGCTAATTCTTCTGCATTCTTCTTATCATCATCAGTCTTCTTCTTAGCTAATTCTTCTGCCTTCTTCTTCTCATCCTCAGCCTTCTTCTTAGCTAATTCTTCTGCATTCTTCTTATCATCATCAGCCTTCTTCTTAGCTAATTCTTCTGCATTCTTCTTATCATCATCAGACTTCTTCTTAGCTAATTCTTCTGCCTTCTTCTTCTCATCCTCAGCCTTCTTCTTAGCTAATTCTTCTGCCTTCTTCTTCTCATCCTCAGCTTTCTTCTTGGCTAATTCATCCGCCTATAATAAATAAAGGTTTTTGATTGATTTAACTATATTTTTGCTACTATAATGTACGGTCCTTTTTCCCCTTTCTTATTGTAATAATAATATTATTTTAGCTATTATTACTCACCTTTTTCTTTTCATCTTCCGCCTTCTTCTTCTCATCTTCCATCTTCTTCTTTGCTGCCAACTCGTCAGCCTTCTTCTTCTCATCATCCATCTTCTTCTTTGCTGCTAATTCGTCAGCCTTATTCTTCTCATCTTCAGCTTTCTTCTTTGCCATTTCAACATCGGATGATTTTGGTGCAGGTTCTGGTTTCATCTGAGCAGATTTTTCAACTTTCTGTTCAGGAATGGTTTGAGCTTCAGCCTTGGCTTTATCTTCTTTGATGTCTGAGACAGTTCGTTTCTTCTTCTTCGCCAATTGAGCATCATCTGGCTTTGGAGCCGGTTCTGGTTTCATTTGAGTTGGTTCGGCTATTTTTTGATCCGGAAGTACTGCTTGAACTTCGGCTGGTGGCACTTTCTGTTGTTCAGCTTGTTTCTTTTTGGCCAATTCCTCGGCCTTCTTCTTATCATCATCAGCCTTCTTCTTGGCCAATTCTTCTGCCTTCTTCTTCTCATCCTCAGCCTTCTTCTTAGCTAATTCTTCTGCCTTCTTCTTCTCATCCTCTGCTTTCTTCTTGGCTAATTCATCCGCCTATAATAAATAAAGGTTTTTGATTTATTTAACTATATTTTTGCTACTATAATGTACGGTCCTTTTTCCCCTTTCTTATTGTAATATTGTTATTTTAGCTATTATTACTCACCTTTTTCTTTTCATCTTCCGCCTTCTTCTTCTCATCTTCCATTTTCTTCTTTGCTGCCAACACGTCAGCCTTCTTCTTTTCATCATCCATCTTCTTCTTTGCTGCTAATTCGTCAGCCTTATTCTTCTCATCTTCAGCTTTCTTCTTTGCCATTTCAACATCGGATGGTTTTGGTGCAGGTTCTGGTTTCATCTGAGCAGATTCTTCAACTTTCTGTTCAGGAATGGTTTGAGCTTCAGCCTTGGCTTTATCTTCTTTGATGTCTGAGACAGTTCGTTTCTTCTTCTTCGCCAATTGAGCATCATCTGGCTTTGGAGCCGGTTCTGGTTTCATTTGAGTTGGTTCGGCTATTTTTTGATCCGGAAGTACTGCTTGAACTTCGGCTGGTGGCACTTTCTGTTGTTCAGCTTGTTTCTTTTTGGCCAATTCCTCGGCCTTCTTCTTATCATCATCAGCCTTCTTCTTGGCCAATTCCTCGGCCTTCTTCTTATCATCATCAGTCTTCTTCTTGGCCAATTCTTCTGCCTTCTTCTTCTCATCCTCTGCTTTCTTCTTGGCTAATTCATCCGCCTATAATAAATAAAGGTTTTTGATTGATTTAACTATATTTTTGCTACTATAATGTACGGTCCTTTTTCCCCTTTCTTATTGTAATATTGTTATTTTAGCTATTATTACTCACCTTTTTCTTTTCATCTTCCGCCTTCTTCTTCTCATCTTCCATTTTCTTCTTTGCTGCCAACACGTCAGCCTTCTTCTTTTCATCATCCATCTTCTTCTTTGCTGCTAATTCGTCAGCCTTATTCTTCTCATCTTCAACTTTCTTCTTTGCCATTTCAACATCGGATGGTTTTGGTGCAGGTTCTGGTTTCATCTGAGCAGATTCTTCAACTTTCTGTTCAGGAATGGTTTGAGCTTCAGCCTTTGCTTTATCTTCTTTGATGTCTGAGACAGTTCGTTTCTTCTTCTTCGCCAATTGAGCATCATCTGGCTTTGGAGCCGGTTCTGGTTTCATTTGAGTTGGTTCGGCTATTTTTTGATCCGGAAGTACTGCTTGAACTTCGGCTGGTGGCACTTTCTGTTGTTCAGCTTGTTTCTTTTTGGCCAATTCCTCGGCCTTCTTCTTATCATCATCAGCCTTCTTCTTGGCCAATTCCTCGGCCTTCTTCTTATCATCATCAGTCTTCTTCTTGGCCAATTCTTCTGCCTTCTTCTTCTCATCCTCTGCTTTCTTCTTGGCTAATTCATCCGCCTATAATAAATAAAGGTTTTTGATTGATTTAACTATATTTTTGCTACTATAATGTACGGTCCTTTTTCCCCTTTCTTATTGTAATAATAATATTATTTTAGCTATTATTACTCACCTTTTTCTTTTCATCTTCCGCCTTCTTCTTCTCATCTTCCATCTTCTTCTTTGCTGCCAACTCGTCAGCCTTCTTCTTCTCATCATCCATCTTCTTCTTTGCTGCTAATTCGTCAGCCTTATTCTTCTCATCTTCAGCTTTCTTCTTTGCCATTTCAACATCGGATGATTTTGGTGCAGGTTCTGGTTTCATCTGAGCAGATTTTTCAACTTTCTGTTCAGGAATGGTTTGAGCTTCAGCCTTGGCTTTATCTTCTTTGATGTCTGAGACAGTTCGTTTCTTCTTCTTCGCCAATTGAGCATCATCTGGCTTTGGAGCCGGTTCTGGTTTCATTTGAGTTGGTTCGGCTATTTTTTGATCCGGAAGTACTGCTTGAACTTCGGCTGGTGGCACTTTCTGTTGTTCAGCTTGTTTCTTTTTGGCCAATTCCTCGGCCTTCTTCTTATCATCATCAGCCTTCTTCTTGGCCAATTCTTCTGCCTTCTTCTTCTCATCCTCAGCCTTCTTCTTAGCTAATTCTTCTGCCTTCTTCTTCTCATCCTCTGCTTTCTTCTTGGCTAATTCATCCGCCTATAATAAATAAAGGTTTTTGATTTATTTAACTATATTTTTGCTACTATAATGTACGGTCCTTTTTCCCCTTTCTTATTGTAATATTGTTATTTTAGCTATTATTACTCACCTTTTTCTTTTCATCTTCCGCCTTATTCTTCTCATCTTCAGCTTTCTTCTTTGCCATTTCAACATCGGATGGTTTTGGTGCAGGTTCTGGTTTCATCTGAGCAGATTCTTCAACTTTCTGTTCAGGAATGGTTTGAGCTTCAGCCTTGGCTTTATCTTCTTTGATGTCTGAGACAGTTCGTTTCTTCTTCTTCGCCAATTGAGCATCATCTAGCTTTGGATCCGGTTCTGGTTTCATTTGAGTTGGTTCGGCTATTTTTTGATCCGGAAGTACTGCTTGAACTTCGGCTGGTGGCACTTTCTGTTGTTCAGCTTGTTTCTTTTTGGCCAATTCCTCGGCCTTCATCTTATCATCATCAGCCTTCTTCTTAGCTAATTCTTCTGCATTCTTCTTCTCATCCTCAGCTTTCTTCTTGGTCAATTCATCCGCCTATAATTAATAAAAGTTTTTGATTGATTTAACTATATTTTTTTTACTATAATGTACGGTCCTTTTTCCCCTTTCTTATTGTAATAATAATATTATTTTAGCTATTATTACTCACCTTTTTCTTTTCATCTTCCGCCTTCTTCTTCTCATCTTCCATCTTCTTCTTTGCTGCCAACTCGTCAGCCTTCTTCTTCTCATCATCCATCTTCTTCTTTGCTGCTAATTCGTCAGCCTTATTCTTCTCATCTTCAGCTTTCTTCTTTGCCATTTCAACATCGGATGGTTTTGGTGCAGGTTCTGGTTTCATCTGAGCAAATTCTTCAACTTTCTGTTCAGGAATGGTTTGAGCTTCAGCCTTGGCTTTATCTTCTTTGATGTCTGAGACAGTTCGTTTCTTCTTCTTCGCCAATTGAGCATCATCTGGCTTTGGAGCCGGTTCTGGTTTCATTTGAGTTGGTTCGGCTATTTTTTGATCCGGAAGTACTGCTTGAACTTCGGCTGGTGGCACTTTCTGTTGTTCAGCTTGTTTCTTTTTGGCCAATTCCTCGGCCTTCTTCTTATCATCATCAGCCTTCTTCTTGGCCAATTCCTCGGCCTTCTTCTTATCATCATCAGTCTTCTTCTTGGCCAATTCTTCTGCCTTCTTCTTCTCATCCTCTGCTTTCTTCTTGGCTAATTCATCCTCCTATAATAAATAAAGGTTTTTGATTGATTTAACTATATTTTTGCTACTATAATGTACGGTCCTTTTTCCCCTTTCTTATTGTAATATTGTTATTTTAGCTATTATTACTCACCTTTTTCTTTTCATCTTCCGCCTTCTTCTTCTCATCTTCCATTTTCTTCTTTGCTGCCAACACGTCAGCCTTCTTCTTCTCATCATCCATCTTCTTCTTTGCTGCTAATTCGTCAGCCTTCTTCTTCTCATCATCCATCTTCTTCTTTGCTGCTAATTCGTCAGCCTTCTTCTTCTCATCATCCATCTTCTTCTTTGCCATTTCAACATCGGATGGTTTTGGTGCAGGTTCTGGTTTCATCTGAGCAGATTCTTCAACTTTCTGTTCAGGAATGGTTTGAGCTTCAGCCTTGGCTTTATCTTCTTTGATGTCTGAGACAGTTCGTTTCTTCTTCTTCGCCAATTGAGCATCATCTGGCTTTGGAGCCGGTTCTGGTTTCATTTGAGTTGGTTCGGCTATTTTTTGATCCGGAAGTACTGCTTGAACTTCGGCTGGTGGCACTTTCTGTTGTTCAGCTTGTTTCTTTTTGGCCAATTCCTCGGCTTTCATCTTATCATCATCAGCCTTCTTCTTAGCTAATTCTTCTGCCTTCTTCTTCTCATCCTCTGCTTTCTTCTTGGCTAATTCATCCGCCTATAATAAATAAAGGTTTTTGATTGATTTAACTATATTTTTGCTACTATAATGTACGGTCCTTTTTCCTCTTTCTTATTGTAATATTGTTATTTTAGCTATTATTACTCACCTTTTTCTTTTCATCTTCCGCCTTCTTCTTCTCATCTTCCATTTTCTTCTTTGCTGCCAACTCGTCAGCCTTCTTCTTCTCATCATCCATCTTCTTCTTTGCTGCTAATTCGTCAGCCTTCTTCTTCTCATCATCCATCTTCTTCTTTGCTGCTAATTCGTCAGCCTGATCCGGAAGTACTGCTTGAACTTCGGCTGGTGGCACTTTCTGTTGTTCAGCTTGTTTCTTTTTGGCCAATTCCTCGGCCTTCATCTTATCATCATCAGCCTTCTTCTTAGCTAATTCTTCTGCATTCTTCTTCTCATCCTCAGCTTTCTTCTTGGTCAATTCATCCGCCTATAATTAATAAAGGTTTTTGATTGATTTAACTATATTTTTGCTACTATAATGTACGATCCTTTTTCCCCTTTCTTATTGTAATAATAATATTATTTTAGCTATTATTACTCACCTTTTTCTTTTCATCTTCCGCCTTCTTCTTCTCATCTTCCATTTTCTTCTTTGCTGCCAACTCGTCAGCCTTCTTCTTCTCATCATCCATCTTCTTCTTTGCTGCTAATTCGTCAGCCTTATTCTTCTCATCTTCAGCTTTCTTCTTTGCCATTTCAACATCGGATGGTTTTGGTGCAGGTTCTGGTTTCATCTGAGCAGATTCTTCAACTTTCTGTTCAGGAATGGTTTGAGCTTCAGCCTTGGCTTTATCTTCTTTGATGTCTGAGACAGTTCGTTTCTTCTTCTTCGCCAATTGAGCATCATCTGGCTTTGGAGCCGGTTCTGGTTTCATTTGAGTTGGTTCGGCTATTTTTTGATCCGGAAGTACTGCTTGAACTTCGGCTGGTGGCACTTTCTGTTCTTCAGCTTGTTTCTTTTTGGCCAATTCCTCGGCCTTCTTCTTATCATCATCAGCCTTCTTCTTGGCCAATTCTTCTGCCTTCTTCTTCTCATCCTCAGCTTTCTTCTTGGCTAATTCATCCGCCTATAATAAATAAAGGTTTTTGATTGATTTAACTATATTTTTGCTACTATAATGTACGGTCCTTTTTCCCCTTTCTTATTGTAATAATAATATTATTTTAGCTATTATTACTCACCTTTTTCTTTTCATCTTCCGCCTTCTTCTTCTCATCTTCCATCTTCTTCTTCTTTGCTGCCAACTCGTCAGCCTTCTTCTTCTCATCATCCATCTTCTTCTTTGCTGCTAATTCTTCTGCATTCTTCTTATCATCATCAGCCTTCTTCTTAGCTAATTCTTCTGCATTCTTCTTATCATCATCAGTCTTCTTCTTAGCTAATTCTTCTGCCTTCTTCTTCTCATCCTCAGCCTTCTTCTTAGCTAATTCTTCTGCATTCTTCTTATCATCATCAGCCTTCTTCTTAGCTAATTCTTCTGCATTCTTCTTATCATCATCAGACTTCTTCTTAGCTAATTCTTCTGCCTTCTTCTTCTCATCCTCAGCCTTCTTCTTAGCTAATTCTTCTGCCTTCTTCTTCTCATCCTCTGCTTTCTTCTTGGCTAATTCATCCGCCTATAATAAATAAAGGTTTTTGATTGATTTAACTATATTTTTGCTACTATAATGTACGGTCCTTTTTCCCCTTTCTTATTGTAATATTGTTATTTTAGCTATTATTACTCACCTTTTTCTTTTCATCTTCCGCCTTCTTCTTCTCATCTTCCATTTTCTTCTTTGCTGCCAACACGTCAGCCTTCTTCTTTTCATCATCCATCTTCTTCTTTGCTGCTAATTCGTCAGCCTTATTCTTCTCATCTTCAACTTTCTTCTTTGCCATTTCAACATCGGATGGTTTTGGTGCAGGTTCTGGTTTCATCTGAGCAGATTCTTCAACTTTCTGTTCAGGAATGGTTTGAGCTTCAGCCTTTGCTTTATCTTCTTTGATGTCTGAGACAGTTCGTTTCTTCTTCTTCGCCAATTGAGCATCATCTGGCTTTGGAGCCGGTTCTGGTTTCATTTGAGTTGGTTCGGCTATTTTTTGATCCGGAAGTACTGCTTGAACTTCGGCTGGTGGCACTTTCTGTTGTTCAGCTTGTTTCTTTTTGGCCAATTCCTCGGCCTTCTTCTTATCATCATCAGCCTTCTTCTTGGCCAATTCCTCGGCCTTCTTCTTATCATCATCAGTCTTCTTCTTGGCCAATTCTTCTGCCTTCTTCTTCTCATCCTCTGCTTTCTTCTTGGCTAATTCATCCGCCTATAATAAATAAAGGTTTTTGATTGATTTAACTATATTTTTGCTACTATAATGTACGGTCCTTTTTCCCCTTTCTTATTGTAATATTGTTATTTTAGCTATTATTACTCACCTTTTTCTTTTCATCTTCCGCCTTCTTCTTCTCATCTTCCATTTTCTTCTTTGCTGCCAACACGTCAGCCTTCTTCTTTTCATCATCCATCTTCTTCTTTGCTGCTAATTCGTCAGCCTTATTCTTCTCATCTTCAGCTTTCTTCTTTGCCATTTCAACATCGGATGGTTTTGGTGCAGGTTCTGGTTTCATCTGAGCAGATTCTTCAACTTTCTGTTCAGGAATGGTTTGAGCTTCAGCCTTGGCTTTATCTTCTTTGATGTCTGAGACAGTTCGTTTCTTCTTCTTCGCCAATTGAGCATAATCTGGCTTTGGAGCCGGTTCTGGTTTCATTTGAGTTGGTTCGGCTATTTTTTGATCCGGAAGTACTGCTTGAACTTCGGCTGGTGGCACTTTCTGTTGTTCAGCTTGTTTAATTTTGGCCAATTCCTCGGCCTTCTTCTTATCATCATCAGCCTTCTTCTTGGCCAATTCTTCTGCCTTCTTCTTCTCATCCTCAGCCTTCTTCTTAGCTAATTCTTCTGCCTTCTTCTTCTCATCCTCTGCTTTCTTCTTGGCTAATTCATCCGCCTATAATAAATAAAGGTTTTTGATTGATTTAACTATATTTTTGCTACTATAATGTACGGTCCTTTTTCCTCTTTCTTATTGTAATATTGTTATTTTAGCTATTATTACTCACCTTTTTCTTTTCATCTTCCGCCTTCTTCTTCTCATCTTCCATTTTCTTCTTTGCTGCCAACACGTCAGCCTTCTTCTTCTCATCATCCATCTTCTTCTTTGCTGCTAATTCGTCAGCCTTCTTCTTCTCATCATCCATCTTCTTCTTTGCTGCTAATTCGTCAGCCTTCTTCTTCTCATCATCCATCTTCTTCTTTGCCATTTCAACATCGGATGGTTTTGGTGCAGGTTCTGGTTTCATCTGAGCAGATTCTTCAACTTTCTGTTCAGGAATGGTTTGAGCTTCAGCCTTGGCTTTATCTTCTTTGATGTCTGAGACAGTTCGTTTCTTCTTCTTCGCCAATTGAGCATCATCTGGCTTTGGAGCCGGTTCTGGTTTCATTTGAGTTGGTTCGGCTATTTTTTGATCCGGAAGTACTGCTTGAACTTCGGCTGGTGGCACTTTCTGTTGTTCAGCTTGTTTCTTTTTGGCCAATTCCTCGGCTTTCATCTTATCATCATCAGCCTTCTTCTTAGCTAATTCTTCTGCCTTCTTCTTCTCATCCTCTGCTTTCTTCTTGGCTAATTCATCCGCCTATAATAAATAAAGGTTTTTGATTGATTTAACTATATTTTTGCTACTATAATGTACGGTCCTTTTTCCTCTTTCTTATTGTAATATTGTTATTTTAGCTATTATTACTCACCTTTTTCTTTTCATCTTCCGCCTTCTTCTTCTCATCTTCCATTTTCTTCTTTGCTGCCAACTCGTCAGCCTTCTTCTTCTCATCATCCATCTTCTTCTTTGCTGCTAATTCGTCAGCCTTCTTCTTCTCATCATCCATCTTCTTCTTTGCTGCTAATTCGTCAGCCTGATCCGGAAGTACTGCTTGAACTTCGGCTGGTGGCACTTTCTGTTGTTCAGCTTGTTTCTTTTTGGCCAATTCCTCGGCCTTCATCTTATCATCATCAGCCTTCTTCTTAGCTAATTCTTCTGCATTCTTCTTCTCATCCTCAGCTTTCTTCTTGGTCAATTCATCCGCCTATAATTAATAAAGGTTTTTGATTGATTTAACTATATTTTTGCTACTATAATGTACGATCCTTTTTCCCCTTTCTTATTGTAATAATAATATTATTTTAGCTATTATTACTCACCTTTTTCTTTTCATCTTCCGCCTTCTTCTTCTCATCTTCCATTTTCTTCTTTGCTGCCAACTCGTCAGCCTTCTTCTTCTCATCATCCATCTTCTTCTTTGCTGCTAATTCGTCAGCCTTATTCTTCTCATCTTCAGCTTTCTTCTTTGCCATTTCAACATCGGATGGTTTTGGTGCAGGTTCTGGTTTCATCTGAGCAGATTCTTCAACTTTCTGTTCAGGAATGGTTTGAGCTTCAGCCTTGGCTTTATCTTCTTTGATGTCTGAGACAGTTCGTTTCTTCTTCTTCGCCAATTGAGCATCATCTGGCTTTGGAGCCGGTTCTGGTTTCATTTGAGTTGGTTCGGCTATTTTTTGATCCGGAAGTACTGCTTGAACTTCGGCTGGTGGCACTTTCTGTTCTTCAGCTTGTTTCTTTTTGGCCAATTCCTCGGCCTTCTTCTTATCATCATCAGCCTTCTTCTTGGCCAATTCTTCTGCCTTCTTCTTCTCATCCTCAGCTTTCTTCTTGGCTAATTCATCCGCCTATAATAAATAAAGGTTTTTGATTGATTTAACTATATTTTTGCTACTATAATGTACGGTCCTTTTTCCCCTTTCTTATTGTAATAATAATATTATTTTAGCTATTATTACTCACCTTTTTCTTTTCATCTTCCGCCTTCTTCTTCTCATCTTCCATCTTCTTCTTCTTTGCTGCCAACTCGTCAGCCTTCTTCTTCTCATCATCCATCTTCTTCTTTGCTGCTAATTCTTCTGCATTCTTCTTATCATCATCAGCCTTCTTCTTAGCTAATTCTTCTGCATTCTTCTTATCATCATCAGTCTTCTTCTTAGCTAATTCTTCTGCCTTCTTCTTCTCATCCTCAGCCTTCTTCTTAGCTAATTCTTCTGCATTCTTCTTATCATCATCAGCCTTCTTCTTAGCTAATTCTTCTGCATTCTTCTTATCATCATCAGACTTCTTCTTAGCTAATTCTTCTGCCTTCTTCTTCTCATCCTCAGCCTTCTTCTTAGCTAATTCTTCTGCCTTCTTCTTCTCATCCTCTGCTTTCTTCTTGGCTAATTCATCCGCCTATAATAAATAAAGGTTTTTGATTGATTTAACTATATTTTTGCTACTATAATGTACGGTCCTTTTTCCCCTTTCTTATTGTAATATTGTTATTTTAGCTATTATTACTCACCTTTTTCTTTTCATCTTCCGCCTTCTTCTTCTCATCTTCCATTTTCTTCTTTGCTGCCAACACGTCAGCCTTCTTCTTTTCATCATCCATCTTCTTCTTTGCTGCTAATTCGTCAGCCTTATTCTTCTCATCTTCAACTTTCTTCTTTGCCATTTCAACATCGGATGGTTTTGGTGCAGGTTCTGGTTTCATCTGAGCAGATTCTTCAACTTTCTGTTCAGGAATGGTTTGAGCTTCAGCCTTTGCTTTATCTTCTTTGATGTCTGAGACAGTTCGTTTCTTCTTCTTCGCCAATTGAGCATCATCTGGCTTTGGAGCCGGTTCTGGTTTCATTTGAGTTGGTTCGGCTATTTTTTGATCCGGAAGTACTGCTTGAACTTCGGCTGGTGGCACTTTCTGTTGTTCAGCTTGTTTCTTTTTGGCCAATTCCTCGGCCTTCTTCTTATCATCATCAGCCTTCTTCTTGGCCAATTCCTCGGCCTTCTTCTTATCATCATCAGTCTTCTTCTTGGCCAATTCTTCTGCCTTCTTCTTCTCATCCTCTGCTTTCTTCTTGGCTAATTCATCCGCCTATAATAAATAAAGGTTTTTGATTGATTTAACTATATTTTTGCTACTATAATGTACGGTCCTTTTTCCCCTTTCTTATTGTAATATTGTTATTTTAGCTATTATTACTCACCTTTTTCTTTTCATCTTCCGCCTTCTTCTTCTCATCTTCCATTTTCTTCTTTGCTGCCAACACGTCAGCCTTCTTCTTTTCATCATCCATCTTCTTCTTTGCTGCTAATTCGTCAGCCTTATTCTTCTCATCTTCAGCTTTCTTCTTTGCCATTTCAACATCGGATGGTTTTGGTGCAGGTTCTGGTTTCATCTGAGCAGATTCTTCAACTTTCTGTTCAGGAATGGTTTGAGCTTCAGCCTTGGCTTTATCTTCTTTGATGTCTGAGACAGTTCGTTTCTTCTTCTTCGCCAATTGAGCATAATCTGGCTTTGGAGCCGGTTCTGGTTTCATTTGAGTTGGTTCGGCTATTTTTTGATCCGGAAGTACTGCTTGAACTTCGGCTGGTGGCACTTTCTGTTGTTCAGCTTGTTTAATTTTGGCCAATTCCTCGGCCTTCTTCTTATCATCATCAGCCTTCTTCTTGGCCAATTCTTCTGCCTTCTTCTTCTCATCCTCAGCCTTCTTCTTAGCTAATTCTTCTGCCTTCTTCTTCTCATCCTCTGCTTTCTTCTTGGCTAATTCATCCGCCTATAATAAATAAAGGTTTTTGATTGATTTAACTATATTTTTGCTACTATAATGTACGGTCCTTTTTCCTCTTTCTTATTGTAATATTGTTATTTTAGCTATTATTACTCACCTTTTTCTTTTCATCTTCCGCCTTCTTCTCCTCATCATCTATCTTCTTCTTTGCTGCTAATTCGTCAGCCTTCTTCTTCTCATCATCCATCTTCTTCTTTGCTGCTAATTCGTCAGCCTTATTCTTCTCATCTTCAGCTTTCTTCTTTGCCATTTCAACATCGGATGGTTTTGGTGCAGGTTCTGGTTTCATCTGAGCAGATTCTTCAACTTTCTGTTCAGGAATGGTTTGAGCTTCAGCCTTGGCTTTATCTTCTTTGATGTCTGAGACAGTTCGTTTCTTCTTCTTCGCCAATTGAGCATCATCTAGCTTTGGATCCGGTTCTGGTTTCATTTGAGTTGGTTCGGCTATTTTTTGATCCGGAAGTACTGCTTGAACTTCGGCTGGTGGCACTTTCTGTTGTTCAGCTTGTTTCTTTTTGGCCAATTCCTCGGCCTTCATCTTATCATCATCAGCCTTCTTCTTAGCTAATTCTTCTGCATTCTTCTTCTCATCCTCAGCTTTCTTCTTGGTCAATTCATCCGCCTATAATTAATAAAGGTTTTTGATTGATTTAACTATATTTTTTTTACTATAATGTACGGTCCTTTTTCCCCTTTCTTATTGTAATAATAATATTATTTTAGCTATTATTACTCACCTTTTTCTTTTCATCTTCCGCCTTCTTCTTCTCATCTTCCATCTTCTTCTTTGCTGCCAACTCGTCAGCCTTCTTCTTCTCATCATCCATCTTCTTCTTTGCTGCTAATTCGTCAGCCTTATTCTTCTCATCTTCAGCTTTCTTCTTTGCCATTTCAACATCGGATGGTTTTGGTGCAGGTTCTGGTTTCATCTGAGCAAATTCTTCAACTTTCTGTTCAGGAATGGTTTGAGCTTCAGCCTTGGCTTTATCTTCTTTGATGTCTGAGACAGTTCGTTTCTTCTTCTTCGCCAATTGAGCATCATCTGGCTTTGGAGCCGGTTCTGGTTTCATTTGAGTTGGTTCGGCTATTTTTTGATCCGGAAGTACTGCTTGAACTTCGGCTGGTGGCACTTTCTGTTGTTCAGCTTGTTTCTTTTTGGCCAATTCCTCGGCCTTCTTCTTATCATCATCAGCCTTCTTCTTGGCCAATTCCTCGGCCTTCTTCTTATCATCATCAGTCTTCTTCTTGGCCAATTCTTCTGCCTTCTTCTTCTCATCCTCTGCTTTCTTCTTGGCTAATTCATCCTCCTATAATAAATAAAGGTTTTTGATTGATTTAACTATATTTTTGCTACTATAATGTACGGTCCTTTTTCCCCTTTCTTATTGTAATATTGTTATTTTAGCTATTATTACTCACCTTTTTCTTTTCATCTTCCGCCTTCTTCTTCTCATCTTCCATTTTCTTCTTTGCTGCCAACACGTCAGCCTTCTTCTTCTCATCATCCATCTTCTTCTTTGCTGCTAATTCGTCAGCCTTCTTCTTCTCATCATCCATCTTCTTCTTTGCTGCTAATTCGTCAGCCTTCTTCTTCTCATCATCCATCTTCTTCTTTGCCATTTCAACATCGGATGGTTTTGGTGCAGGTTCTGGTTTCATCTGAGCAGATTCTTCAACTTTCTGTTCAGGAATGGTTTGAGCTTCAGCCTTGGCTTTATCTTCTTTGATGTCTGAGACAGTTCGTTTCTTCTTCTTCGCCAATTGAGCATCATCTGGCTTTGGAGCCGGTTCTGGTTTCATTTGAGTTGGTTCGGCTATTTTTTGATCCGGAAGTACTGCTTGAACTTCGGCTGGTGGCACTTTCTGTTGTTCAGCTTGTTTCTTTTTGGCCAATTCCTCGGCTTTCATCTTATCATCATCAGCCTTCTTCTTAGCTAATTCTTCTGCATTCTTCTTCTCATCCTCAGCTTTCTTCTTGGTTAATTCATCCGCCTATAATTAATAAAGGTTTTTGATTGATTTAACTATATTTTTGCTACTATAATGTACGATCCTTTTTCCCCTTTCTTATTGTAATAATAATATTATTTTAGCTATTATTACTCACCTTTTTCTTTTCATCTTCCGCCTTCTTCTTCTCATCTTCCATTTTCTTCTTTGCTGCCAACTCGTCAGCCTTCTTCTTCTCATCATCCATCTTCTTCTTTGCTGCTAATTCGTCAGCCTTCTTCTTCTCATCATCCATCTTCTTCTTTGCTGCTAATTCGTCAGCCTGATCCGGAAGTACTGCTTGAACTTCGGCTGGTGGCACTTTCTGTTGTTCAGCTTGTTTCTTTTTGGCCAATTCCTCGGCTTTCATCTTATCATCATCAGCCTTCTTCTTAGCTAATTCTTCTGCATTCTTCTTCTCATCCTCAGCTTTCTTCTTGGTTAATTCATCCGCCTATAATTAATAAAGGTTTTTGAATGATTTAACTATATTTTTGCTACTATAATGTACGATCCTTTTTCCCCTTTCTTATTGTAATAATAATATTATTTTAGCTATTATTACTCACCTTTTTCTTTTCATCTTCCGCCTTCTTCTTCTCATCTTCCATTTTCTTCTTTGCTGCCAACTCGTCAGCCTTCTTCTTCTCATCATCCATCTTCTTCTTTGCTGCTAATTCGTCAGCCTGATCCGGAAGTACTGCTTGAACTTCGGCTGGTGGCACTTTCTGTTGTTCAGCTTGTTTCTTTTTGGCCAATTCCTCGGCTTTCATCTTATCATCATCAGCCTTCTTCTTAGCTAATTCTTCTGCATTCTTCTTCTCATCCTCAGCTTTCTTCTTGGTTAATTCATCCGCCTATAATTAATAAAGGTTTTTGATTGATTTAACTATATTTTTGCTACTATAATGTACGATCCTTTTTCCCCTTTCTTATTGTAATAATAATATTATTTTAGCTATTATTACTCACCTTTTTCTTTTCATCTTCCGCCTTCTTCTTCTCATCTTCCATTTTCTTCTTTGCTGCCAACTCGTCAGCCTTCTTCTTCTCATCATCCATCTTCTTCTTTGCTGCTAATTCGTCAGCCTTCTTCTTCTCATCATCCATCTTCTTCTTTGCTGCTAATTCGTCAGCCTTCTTCTTCTCATCATCCATCTTCTTCTTTGCCATTTCAACATCGGATGGTTTTGGTGCAGGTTCTGGTTTCATCTGAGCAGATTCTTCAACTTTCTGTTCAGGAATGGTTTGAGCTTCAGCCTTGGCTTTATCTTCTTTGATGTCTGAGACAGTTCGTTTCTTCTTCTTCGCCAATTGAGCATCATCTGGCTTTGGAGCCGGTTCTGGTTTCATTTGAGTTGGTTCGGCTATTTTTTGATCCGGAAGTACTGCTTGAACTTCGGCTGGTGGCACTTTCTGTTGTTCAGCTTGTTTAATTTTGGCCAATTCCTCGGCCTTCTTCTTATCATCATCAGCCTTCTTCTTGGCCAATTCCTCGGCCTTCTTCTTATCATCATCAGTCTTCTTCTTGGCCAATTCTTCTGCCTTCTTCTTCTCATCCTCTGCTTTCTTCTTGGCCAATTCATCCGCCTATAATAAATAAAGGTTTTTGATTGATTTAACTATATTTTTGCTACTATAATGTACGGTCCTTTTTCCCCTTTCTTATTGTAATAATAATATTATTTTAGCTATTATTACTCACCTTTTTCTTTTCATCTTCCGCCTTCTTCTTCTCATCATCCATCTTCTTCTTTGCTGCCAACTCGTCAGCCTTCTTCTTCTCATCATCCATCTTCTTCTTTGCTGCTAATTCGTCAGCCTTCTTCTCATCATCCATCTTCTTCTTTGCTGCCAACTCGTCAGCCTTCTTCTTATCATCATCAGCCTTCTTCTTGGCCAATTCATCCGCCTATAATAAATAAAGGTTTTTGATTGATTTAACTATATTTTTGCTACTATAATGTACGGTCCTTTTTCCCCTTTCTTATTGTAATAATAATATTATTTTAGCTATTATTACTCACCTTTTTCTTTTCATCTTCCGCCTTCTTCTTCTCATCTTCCATTTTCTTCTTTGCTGCCAACTCGTCAGCCTTCTTCTTATCATCATCAGCCTTCTTCTTTGCTGCCAACTCGTCAGCCTTCTTCTTATCATTCTCTGCTTCCTTCTTGGCTAATTCATCCGCCTATAATAAATAAAGGTTTTTGATTGATTTAACTATATTTTTGCTACTATAATGTACGGTCCTTTTTCCCCTTTCTTATTGTAATAATAATATTATTTTAGCTATTATTACTCACCTTTTTCTTTTCATCTTCCGCCTTCTTCTTCTCATCTTCCATTTTCTTCTTTGCTGCCAACTCGTCAGCCTTCTTCTTCTCATCATCCATCTTCTTCTTTGCTGCTAATTCGTCAGCCTTCTTCTTCTCATCATCCATCTTCTTCTTTGCTGCCAACTCGTCAGCCTTCTTCTTATCATCCTCTGCTTTCTTCTTGGCTAATTCATCCGCCTATAATAAATAAAGGTTTTTGATTGATTTAACTATATTTTTGCTACTATAATGTACGGTCCTTTTTCCCCTTTCTTATTGTAATAATAATATTATTTTAGCTATTATTACTCACCTTTTTCTTTTCATCTTCCGCCTTCTTCTTCTCATCTTCCATTTTCTTCTTTGCTGCCAACTCGTCAGCCTTCTTCTTATCATCATCAGCCTTCTTCTTGGCCAATTCTTCTGCCTTCTTCTTCTCATCCTCAGCCTTCTTCTTAGCTAATTCTTCTGCCTTCTTCTTCTCATCCTCTGCTTTCTTCTTGGCTAATTCATCCGCCTATAATAAATAAAGGTTTTTGATTGATTTAACTATATTTTTTCTACTATAATGTACGGTCCTTTTTCCCCTTTCTTATTGTAATAATAATATTATTTTAGCTATTATTACTCACCTTTTTCTTTTCATCTTCCGCCTTCTTCTTCTCATCTTCCATTTTCTTCTTTGCTGCCAACTCGTCAGCCTTCTTCTTCTCATCATCAGCCTTCTTCTTGGCCAATTCTTCTGCCTTCTTCTTCTCATCCTCAGCCTTCTTCTTAGCTAATTCTTCTGCCTTCTTCTTCTCATCCTCTGCTTTCTTCTTGGCTAATTCATCCGCCTATAATAAATAAAGGTTTTTGATTGATTTAACTATATTTTTGCTACTATAATGTACGGTCCTTTTTCCCCTTTCTTATTGTAATAATAATATTATTTTAGCTATTATTACTCACCTTTTTCTTTTCATCTTCCGCCTTCTTCTTCTCATCTTCCATTTTCTTCTTTGCTGCCAACACGTCAGCCTTCTTCTTCTCATCATCCATCTTCTTCTTTGCTGCTAATTCGTCAGCCTTCTTCTTCTCATCATCCATCTTCTTCTTTGCTGCTAATTCGTCAGCCTTCTTCTTCTTATCATCCATCTTCTTCTTTGCCATTTCAACATCGGATGGTTTTGGTGCAGGTTCTGGTTTCATCTGAGCAGATTCTTCAACTTTCTGTTCAGGAATGGTTTGAGCTTCAGCCTTGGCTTTATCTTCTTTGATGTCTGAGACAGTTCGTTTCTTCTTCTTCGCCAATTGAGCATCATCTGGCTTTGGAGCCGGTTCTGGTTTCATTTGAGTTGGTTCGGCTATTTTTTGATCCGGAAGTACTGCTTGAACTTCGGCTGGTGGCACTTTCTGTTGTTCAGCTTGTTTCTTTTTGGCCAATTCCTCGGCCTTCTTCTTATCATCATCAGCCTTCTTCTTGGCCAATTCTTCTGCCTTCTTCTTCTCATCCTCAGCCTTCTTCTTAGCTAATTCTTCTGCCTTCTTCTTCTCATCCTCTGCTTTCTTCTTGGCTAATTCATCCGCCTATAATAAATAAAGGTTTTTGATTGATTTAACTATATTTTTGCTACTATAATGTACGGTCCTTTTTCCCCTTTCTTATTGTAATATTGTTATTTTAGCTATTATTACTCACCTTTTTCTTTTCATCTTCCGCCTTCTTCTTCTCATCTTCCATTTTCTTCTTTGCTGCCAACACGTCAGCCTTCTTCTTCTCATCATCCATCTTCTTCTTTGCTGCTAATTCGTCAGCCTTCTTCTTCTCATCTTCAGCTTTCTTCTTTGCCATTTCAACATCGGATGGTTTTGGTGCAGGTTCTGGTTTCATCTGAGCAGATTCTTCAACTTTCTGTTCAGGAATGGTTTGAGCTTCAGCCTTGGCTTTATCTTCTTTGATGTCTGAGACAGTTCGTTTCTTCTTCTTCGCCAATTGAGCATCATCTGGCTTTGGAGCCGGTTCTGGTTTCATTTGAGTTGGTTCGGCTATTTTTTGATCCGGAAGTACTGCTTGAACTTCGGCTGGTGGCACTTTCTGTTGTTCAGCTTGTTTCTTTTTGGCCAATTCCTCGGCTTTCATCTTATCATCATCAGCCTTCTTCTTAGCTAATTCTTCTGCATTCTTCTTCTCATCCTCAGCTTTCTTCTTGGTTAATTCATCCGCCTATAATTAATAAAGGTTTTTGATTGATTTAACTATATTTTTGCTACTATAATGTACGATCCTTTTTCCCCTTTCTTATTGTAATAATAATATTATTTTAGCTATTATTACTCACCTTTTTCTTTTCATCTTCCGCCTTCTTCTTCTCATCTTCCATCTTCTTCTTTGCTTCCAACTCATCAGCCTTCTTCTTCTCATCATCCATCTTCTTCTTTGCTGCTAATTCGTCAGCCTTTTTCTTCTCATCTTCAGCTTTCTTCTTTGCCATTTCAACATCGGATGGTTTTTGTGCAGGTTCTGGTTTCATCTGAGCAGATTCTTCAACTTTCTGTTCAGGAATGGTTTGAGCTTCAGCCTTGGCTTTATCTTCTTTGATGTCTGAGACAGTTCGTTTCTTCTTCTTCGCCAATTGAGCATCATCTGGCTTTGGAGCCGGTTCTGGTTTCATTTGAGTTGGTTCGGCTATTTTTTGATCCGGAAGTACTGCTTGAACTTCGGCTGGTGGCACTTTCTGTTGTTCAGCTTGTTTCTTTTTGGCCAATTCCTCGGCCTTCTTCTTATCATCATCAGCCTTCTTCTTAGCTAATTCTGCTGCCTTCTTCTTCTCTTCCTCAGCTTTCTTCTTGGCTAATTCATCCGCCTATAATAAATAAAGGTTTTTGATTAATTTAACTATATTTTTGCTACTATAATGTACGGTCGTTTTTCCCCTTTCTTATTGTAATAATAATATTATTTTAGCTATTATTACTCACCTTTTTCTTGTCATCTTCTGCTTTCTTCTTCTCATCTTCCATCTTCTTCTTTGCTGCCAACTCGTCAGCCTTCTTCTTATCATCATCAGCCTTCTTCTTGGCCAATTCTTCTGCCTTCTTCTTCTCATCCTCAGCCTTCTTCTTAGCTAATTCTTCTGCCTTCTTCTTCTCATCCTCTGCTTTCTTCTTGGCTAATTCATCCGCCTATAATAAATAAAGGTTTTTGATTGATTTAACTATATTTTTTCTACTATAATGTACGGTCCTTTTTCCCCTTTCTTATTGTAATAATAATATTATTTTAGCTATTATTACTCACCTTTTTCTTTTCATCTTCCGCCTTCTTCTTCTCATCTTCCATTTTCTTCTTTGCTGCCAACTCGTCAGCCTTCTTCTTCTCATCATCAGCCTTCTTCTTGGCCAATTCTTCTGCCTTCTTCTTCTCATCCTCAGCCTTCTTCTTAGCTAATTCTTCTGCCTTCTTCTTCTCATCCTCTGCTTTCTTCTTGGCTAATTCATCCGCCTATAATAAATAAAGGTTTTTGATTGATTTAACTATATTTTTGCTACTATAATGTACGGTCCTTTTTCCCCTTTCTTATTGTAATAATAATATTATTTTAGCTATTATTACTCACCTTTTTCTTTTCATCTTCCGCCTTCTTCTTCTCATCTTCCATTTTCTTCTTTGCTGCCAACACGTCAGCCTTCTTCTTCTCATCATCCATCTTCTTCTTTGCTGCTAATTCGTCAGCCTTCTTCTTCTCATCATCCATCTTCTTCTTTGCTGCTAATTCGTCAGCCTTCTTCTTCTTATCATCCATCTTCTTCTTTGCCATTTCAACATCGGATGGTTTTGGTGCAGGTTCTGGTTTCATCTGAGCAGATTCTTCAACTTTCTGTTCAGGAATGGTTTGAGCTTCAGCCTTGGCTTTATCTTCTTTGATGTCTGAGACAGTTCGTTTCTTCTTCTTCGCCAATTGAGCATCATCTGGCTTTGGAGCCGGTTCTGGTTTCATTTGAGTTGGTTCGGCTATTTTTTGATCCGGAAGTACTGCTTGAACTTCGGCTGGTGGCACTTTCTGTTGTTCAGCTTGTTTCTTTTTGGCCAATTCCTCGGCCTTCTTCTTATCATCATCAGCCTTCTTCTTGGCCAATTCTTCTGCCTTCTTCTTCTCATCCTCAGCCTTCTTCTTAGCTAATTCTTCTGCCTTCTTCTTCTCATCCTCTGCTTTCTTCTTGGCTAATTCATCCGCCTATAATAAATAAAGGTTTTTGATTGATTTAACTATATTTTTGCTACTATAATGTACGGTCCTTTTTCCCCTTTCTTATTGTAATATTGTTATTTTAGCTATTATTACTCACCTTTTTCTTTTCATCTTCCGCCTTCTTCTTCTCATCTTCCATTTTCTTCTTTGCTGCCAACACGTCAGCCTTCTTCTTCTCATCATCCATCTTCTTCTTTGCTGCTAATTCGTCAGCCTTCTTCTTCTCATCTTCAGCTTTCTTCTTTGCCATTTCAACATCGGATGGTTTTGGTGCAGGTTCTGGTTTCATCTGAGCAGATTCTTCAACTTTCTGTTCAGGAATGGTTTGAGCTTCAGCCTTGGCTTTATCTTCTTTGATGTCTGAGACAGTTCGTTTCTTCTTCTTCGCCAATTGAGCATCATCTGGCTTTGGAGCCGGTTCTGGTTTCATTTGAGTTGGTTCGGCTATTTTTTGATCCGGAAGTACTGCTTGAACTTCGGCTGGTGGCACTTTCTGTTGTTCAGCTTGTTTCTTTTTGGCCAATTCCTCGGCTTTCATCTTATCATCATCAGCCTTCTTCTTAGCTAATTCTTCTGCATTCTTCTTCTCATCCTCAGCTTTCTTCTTGGTTAATTCATCCGCCTATAATTAATAAAGGTTTTTGATTGATTTAACTATATTTTTGCTACTATAATGTACGATCCTTTTTCCCCTTTCTTATTGTAATAATAATATTATTTTAGCTATTATTACTCACCTTTTTCTTTTCATCTTCCGCCTTCTTCTTCTCATCTTCCATCTTCTTCTTTGCTTCCAACTCATCAGCCTTCTTCTTCTCATCATCCATCTTCTTCTTTGCTGCTAATTCGTCAGCCTTTTTCTTCTCATCTTCAGCTTTCTTCTTTGCCATTTCAACATCGGATGGTTTTTGTGCAGGTTCTGGTTTCATCTGAGCAGATTCTTCAACTTTCTGTTCAGGAATGGTTTGAGCTTCAGCCTTGGCTTTATCTTCTTTGATGTCTGAGACAGTTCGTTTCTTCTTCTTCGCCAATTGAGCATCATCTGGCTTTGGAGCCGGTTCTGGTTTCATTTGAGTTGGTTCGGCTATTTTTTGATCCGGAAGTACTGCTTGAACTTCGGCTGGTGGCACTTTCTGTTGTTCAGCTTGTTTCTTTTTGGCCAATTCCTCGGCCTTCTTCTTATCATCATCAGCCTTCTTCTTAGCTAATTCTGCTGCCTTCTTCTTCTCTTCCTCAGCTTTCTTCTTGGCTAATTCATCCGCCTATAATAAATAAAGGTTTTTGATTAATTTAACTATATTTTTGCTACTATAATGTACGGTCGTTTTTCCCCTTTCTTATTGTAATAATAATATTATTTTAGCTATTATTACTCACCTTTTTCTTGTCATCTTCTGCTTTCTTCTTCTCATCTTCCATCTTCTTCTTTGCTGCCAACTCGTCAGCCTTCTTCTTATCATCATCAGCCTTCTTCTTGGCCAATTCTTCTGCCTTCTTCTTCTCATCCTCAGCCTTCTTCTTAGCTAATTCTTCTGCCTTCTTCTTCTCATCCTCTGCTTTCTTCTTGGCTAATTCATCCGCCTATAATAAATAAAGGTTTTTGATTGATTTAACTATATTTTTTCTACTATAATGTACGGTCCTTTTTCCCCTTTCTTATTGTAATAATAATATTATTTTAGCTATTATTACTCACCTTTTTCTTTTCATCTTCCGCCTTCTTCTTCTCATCTTCCATTTTCTTCTTTGCTGCCAACTCGTCAGCCTTCTTCTTCTCATCATCAGCCTTCTTCTTGGCCAATTCTTCTGCCTTCTTCTTCTCATCCTCAGCCTTCTTCTTAGCTAATTCTTCTGCCTTCTTCTTCTCATCCTCTGCTTTCTTCTTGGCTAATTCATCCGCCTATAATAAATAAAGGTTTTTGATTGATTTAACTATATTTTTGCTACTATAATGTACGGTCCTTTTTCCCCTTTCTTATTGTAATAATAATATTATTTTAGCTATTATTACTCACCTTTTTCTTTTCATCTTCCGCCTTCTTCTTCTCATCTTCCATTTTCTTCTTTGCTGCCAACACGTCAGCCTTCTTCTTCTCATCATCCATCTTCTTCTTTGCTGCTAATTCGTCAGCCTTCTTCTTCTCATCATCCATCTTCTTCTTTGCTGCTAATTCGTCAGCCTTCTTCTTCTTATCATCCATCTTCTTCTTTGCCATTTCAACATCGGATGGTTTTGGTGCAGGTTCTGGTTTCATCTGAGCAGATTCTTCAACTTTCTGTTCAGGAATGGTTTGAGCTTCAGCCTTGGCTTTATCTTCTTTGATGTCTGAGACAGTTCGTTTCTTCTTCTTCGCCAATTGAGCATCATCTGGCTTTGGAGCCGGTTCTGGTTTCATTTGAGTTGGTTCGGCTATTTTTTGATCCGGAAGTACTGCTTGAACTTCGGCTGGTGGCACTTTCTGTTGTTCAGCTTGTTTCTTTTTGGCCAATTCCTCGGCCTTCTTCTTATCATCATCAGCCTTCTTCTTGGCCAATTCTTCTGCCTTCTTCTTCTCATCCTCAGCCTTCTTCTTAGCTAATTCTTCTGCCTTCTTCTTCTCATCCTCTGCTTTCTTCTTGGCTAATTCATCCGCCTATAATAAATAAAGGTTTTTGATTGATTTAACTATATTTTTGCTACTATAATGTACGGTCCTTTTTCCCCTTTCTTATTGTAATATTGTTATTTTAGCTATTATTACTCACCTTTTTCTTTTCATCTTCCGCCTTCTTCTTCTCATCTTCCATTTTCTTCTTTGCTGCCAACACGTCAGCCTTCTTCTTCTCATCATCCATCTTCTTCTTTGCTGCTAATTCGTCAGCCTTCTTCTTCTCATCTTCAGCTTTCTTCTTTGCCATTTCAACATCGGATGGTTTTGGTGCAGGTTCTGGTTTCATCTGAGCAGATTCTTCAACTTTCTGTTCAGGAATGGTTTGAGCTTCAGCCTTGGCTTTATCTTCTTTGATGTCTGAGACAGTTCGTTTCTTCTTCTTCGCCAATTGAGCATCATCTGGCTTTGGAGCCGGTTCTGGTTTCATTTGAGTTGGTTCGGCTATTTTTTGATCCGGAAGTACTGCTTGAACTTCGGCTGGTGGCACTTTCTGTTGTTCAGCTTGTTTCTTTTTGGCCAATTCCTCGGCTTTCATCTTATCATCATCAGCCTTCTTCTTAGCTAATTCTTCTGCATTCTTCTTCTCATCCTCAGCTTTCTTCTTGGTTAATTCATCCGCCTATAATTAATAAAGGTTTTTGATTGATTTAACTATATTTTTGCTACTATAATGTACGATCCTTTTTCCCCTTTCTTATTGTAATAATAATATTATTTTAGCTATTATTACTCACCTTTTTCTTTTCATCTTCCGCCTTCTTCTTCTCATCTTCCATCTTCTTCTTTGCTTCCAACTCATCAGCCTTCTTCTTCTCATCATCCATCTTCTTCTTTGCTGCTAATTCGTCAGCCTTTTTCTTCTCATCTTCAGCTTTCTTCTTTGCCATTTCAACATCGGATGGTTTTTGTGCAGGTTCTGGTTTCATCTGAGCAGATTCTTCAACTTTCTGTTCAGGAATGGTTTGAGCTTCAGCCTTGGCTTTATCTTCTTTGATGTCTGAGACAGTTCGTTTCTTCTTCTTCGCCAATTGAGCATCATCTGGCTTTGGAGCCGGTTCTGGTTTCATTTGAGTTGGTTCGGCTATTTTTTGATCCGGAAGTACTGCTTGAACTTCGGCTGGTGGCACTTTCTGTTGTTCAGCTTGTTTCTTTTTGGCCAATTCCTCGGCCTTCTTCTTATCATCATCAGCCTTCTTCTTAGCTAATTCTGCTGCCTTCTTCTTCTCTTCCTCAGCTTTCTTCTTGGCTAATTCATCCGCCTATAATAAATAAAGGTTTTTGATTAATTTAACTATATTTTTGCTACTATAATGTACGGTCGTTTTTCCCCTTTCTTATTGTAATAATAATATTATTTTAGCTATTATTACTCACCTTTTTCTTGTCATCTTCTGCTTTCTTCTTCTCATCTTCCATCTTCTTCTTTGCTGCCAACTCGTCACCCTTCTTCTTCTCATCATCCATCTTATTCTTTGCTGCTAATTCGTCAGCCTTCTTTTTCTCATCTTCAGCTTTCTTCTTTGCCATTTCAACATCGGATGGTTTTGGTGCAGGTTCTGGTTTCATCTGAGCAGATTCTTCAACTTTCTGTTCAGGAATGGTTTGAGCTTCAGCCTTGGCTTTATCTTCTTTGATGTCTGAGACAGTTCGTTTCTTCTTCTTCGCCAATTGAGCATCATCTGGCTTTGGAGCCGGTTCTGGTTTCATTTGAGTTGGTTCGGCTATTTTTTGATCCGGAAGTACTGCTTGAACTTCGGCTGGTGGCACTTTCTGTTGTTCAGCTTGTTTCTTTTTGGCCAATTCCTCGGCCTTCTTCTTATCATCATCAGCCTTCTTCTTAGCTAATTCTGCTGCCTTCTTCTTCTCTTTCTCAGCTTTCTTCTTGGCTAATTCATCCGCCTATAATAAATAAAGGTTTTTGATTGATTTAACTATATTTTTGCTACTATAATGTACGGTCCTTTTTCCCCTTTCTTATTGTAATAATAATATTATTTTAGCTATTATTACTCACCTTTTTCTTGTCATCTTCCGCTTTCTTCTTCTCACCTTCCATCTTCTTCTTTGCTGCCAACTCGTCACCCTTCTTCTTCTCATCATCCATCTTATTCTTTGCTGCTAATTCGTCAGCCTTCTTTTTCTCATCTTCAGCTTTCTTCTTTGCCATTTCAACATCGGATGGTTTTGGTGCAGGTTCTGGTTTCATCTGAGCAGATTCTTCAACTTTCTGTTCAGGAATGGTTTGAGCTTCAGCCTTGGCTTTATCTTCTTTGATGTCTGAGACAGTTCGTTTCTTCTTCTTCGCCAATTGAGCATCATCTGGCTTTGGAGCCGGTTCTGGTTTCATTTGAGTTGGTTCGGCTATTTTTTGATCCGGAAGTACTGCTTGAACTTCGGCTGGTGGCACTTTCTGTTGTTCAGCTTGTTTCTTTTTGGCGAATTCCTCGGCCTTCTTCTTATCATCATCAGCCTTCTTCTTAGCTAATTCTTCTGCCTTCTTCTTCTCATCCTCAGCTTTCTTCTTGGCTAATTCATCCGCCTATAATAAATAAAGGTTTTTGATTGATTTAACTATATTTTTGCTACTATAATGTACGGTCCTTTTTCCCCTTTCTTATTGTAATAATAATATTATTTTAGCTATTATTACTCACCTTTTTCTTTTCATCTTCCGCCTTCTTCTTCTCATCTTCCATCTTCTTCTTTGCTTCCAACTCATCAGCCTTCTTCTTCTCATCATCCATCTTCTTCTTTGCTGCTAATTCGTCAGCCTTCTCCTTCTCATCCTCAGCTTTCTTCTTTGCCATTTCAACATCGGATGGTTTTGGTGCAGGTTCTGGTTTCATCTGAGCAGATTCTTCAACTTTCTGTTCAGGAATGGTTTGAGCTTCAGCCTTGGCTTTATCTTCTTTGATGTCTGAGACAGTTTGTTTCTTCTTCTTCGCCAATTGAGCATCATCTGGCTTTAGAGCCGGTTCTGGTTTCATTTGAGTTGGTTCGGCTATTTTTTGATCCGGAAGTACTGCTTGAACTTCGGCTGGTGGCACTTTCTGTTGTTCAGCTTGTTTCTTTTTGGCCAATTCCTCGGCCTTCTTCTTATCATCATCAGCCTTCTTCTTAGCTAATTCTGCTGCCTTCTTCTTCTCTTCCTCAGCTTTCTTCTTGGCTAATTCATCCGCCTATAATAAATAAAGGTTTTTGATTAATTTAACTATATTTTTGCTACTATAATGTACGGTCGTTTTTCCCCTTTCTTATTGTAATAATAATATTATTTTAGCTATTATTACTCACCTTTTTCTTGTCATCTTCCGCTTTCTTCTTCTCATCTTCCATCTTCTTCTTTGCTGCCAACTCGTCACCCTTCTTCTTCTCATCATCCATCTTATTCTTTGCTGCTAATTCGTCAGCCTTCTTTTTCTCATCTTCAGCTTTCTTCTTTGCCATTTCAACATCGGATGGTTTTGGTGCAGGTTCTGGTTTCATCTGAGCAGATTCTTCAACTTTCTGTTCAGGAATGGTTTGAGCTTCAGCCTTGGCTTTATCTTCTTTGATGTCTGAGACAGTTCGTTTCTTCTTCTTCGCCAATTGAGCATCATCTGGCTTTGGAGCCGGTTCTGGTTTCATTTGAGTTGGTTCGGTTATTTTTTGATCCGGAAGTACTGCTTGAACTTCGGCTGGTGGCACTTTCTGTTGTTCAGCTTGTTTCTTTTTGGCCAATTCCTCGGCCTTCTTCTTATCATCATCAGCCTTCTTCTTAGCTAATTCTTCTGCCTTCTTCTTCTCATCCTCAGCTTTCTTCTTGGCTAATTCATCCGCCTATAATAAATAAAGGTTTTTGATTGATTTAACTATATTTTTGCTACTATAATGTACGGTCCTTTTTCCCCTTTCTTATTGTAATAATAATATTATTTTAGCTATTATTACTCACCTTTTTCTTTTCATCTTCCGCCTTCTTCTTCTCATCTTCCATCTTCTTCTTTGCTGCCACCTCGTCAGCCTTCTTCTTCTCATCATCCATCTTCTTCTTTGCTGCTAATTCGTCAGCCTTCTTCTTCTCATCTTCAGCTTTCTTCTTTGCCATTTCAACATCGGATGGTTTTGGTGCAGGTTCTGGTTTCATCTGAGCAGATTCTTCAACTTTCTGTTCAGGAATGGTTTGAGCTTCAGCCTTGGCTTTATCTTCTTTGATGTCTGAGACAGTTCGTTTCTTCTTCTTCGCCAATTGAGCATCATCTGGCTTTGGTGCCAGTTCTGGTTTCATTTGAGTTGGTTCGGCTATTTTTTGATCCGGAAGTACTGCTTGAACTTCGGCTGGTGGCACTTTCTGTTGTTCAGCTTGTTTCTTTTTGGCCAATTCCTCGGCCTTCTTATTATCATCATCAGCCTTCTTCTTAGCTAATTCTTCTGCCTTCTTCTTCTCATCCTCAGCTTTCTTCTTGGCTAATTCATCCGCCTATAATAAATAAAGGTTTTTGATTGATTTAACTATTTTTTTTTGCTACTATAATTTACGGTCCTTTTTCCCCCTTCTTATTGTAATAATAATATTATTTTAGCTATTATTACTCACCTTTTTCTTTTCATCTTCCGCCTTCTTCTTCTCATCATCCATCTTCTTCTTTGCTGCTAATTCGTCAGCCTTCTTCTTCTCATCTTCAGCTTTCTTCTTTGCCATTTCAACATCGGATGGTTTTGGTGCAGGTTCTGGTTTCATCTGAGCAGATTCTTCAACTTTCTGTTCAGGAATGGTTTGAGCTTCAGCCTTGGCTTTATCTTCTTTGATGTCTGAGACAGTTCGTTTCTTCTTCTTCGCCAATTGAGCATCATCTGGCTTTGGTGCCAGTTCTGGTTTCATTTGAGTTGGTTCGGCTATTTTTTGATCCGGAAGTACTGCTTGAACTTCGGCTGGTGGCACTTTCTGTTGTTCAGCTTGTTTCTTTTTGGCCAATTCCTCGGCCTTCTTATTATCATCATCAGCCTTCTTCTTAGCTAATTCTTCTGCCTTCTTCTTCTCATCCTCAGCTTTCTTCTTGGCTAATTCATCCGCCTATAATAAATAAAGGTTTTTGATTGATTTAACTATTTTTTTTGCTACAATAATTTACGGTCCTTTTTCCCCTTTCTTATTGTAATAATAATATTATTTTAGCTATTATTACTCACCTTTTTCTTTTCATCATCCGCCTTCTTCTTCTCATCTTCCATCTTCTTCTTTGCTGCTAATTCGTCAGCCTTCTTCTTCTCATCTTCAGCTTTCTTCTTTGCCATTTCAACATCGGATGGTTTTGGTGCAGGTTCTGGTTTCATCTGAGCAGATTCTTCAACTTTCTGTTCAGGAATGGTTTGAGCTTCAGACTTGGCTTTATCTTCTTTGATGTCTGAGACAGTTCGTTTCTTCTTCTTCGCCAATTGAGCATCATCTGGCTTTGGAGCCGGTTCTGGTTTCATTTGAGTTGGTTCGGCTATTTTTTGATCCGGAAGTACTGCTTGAACTTCGGCTGGTGGCACTTTCTGTTGTTCAGCTTGTTTCTTTTTTGCCAATTCCTCGGCCTTCTTCTTATCATCCTCAGCCTTCTTCTTAGCTAATTCTTCTGCCTTCTTCTTCTCATCCTCAGCTTTCTTCTTGGCTAATTCATCCGCCTATAATAAATAAAGGTTTTTGATTGATTTAACTATATTTTTGCTCTATAATGTACGGTCCTTTTTCCCCTTTCTTATTGTAATAATAATATTATTTTAGCTATTATTACTCACCTTTTTCTTTTCATCATCCGCCTTCTTCTTCTCATCTTCCATCTTCTTCTTTGCTGCTAATTCGTCAGCCTTCTTCTTCTCATCTTCAGCTTTCTTCTTTGCCATTTCAACATCGGATGGTTTTGGTGCAGGTTCTGGTTTCATCTGAGCAGATTCTTCAACTTTCTGTTCAGGAATGGTTTGAGCTTCAGCCTTGGCTTTATCTTCTTTGATGTCTGAGACAGTTCGTTTCTTCTTCTTCGCCAATTGAGCATCATCTGGCTTTGGTGCCAGTTCTGGTTTCATTTGAGTTGGTTCGGCTATTTTTTGATCCGGAAGTACTGCTTGAACTTCGGCTGGTGGCACTTTCTGTTGTTCAGCTTGTTTCTTTTTGGCCAATTCCTCGGCTTTCTTCTTATCATCATCAGCCTTCTTCTTAGCTAATTCTGCTGCCTTCTTCTTCTCTTCCTCAGCTTTCTTCTTGGCTAATTCATCCGCCTATAATAAATAAAGGTTTTTGATTGATTTAACTATATTTTTGCTACTATAATGTACGGTCCTTTTTCCCCTTTCTTATTGTAATAATAATATTATTTTAGCTATTATTACTCACCTTTTTCTTGTCATCTTCCGCTTTCTTCTTCTCACCTTCCATCTTCTTCTTTGCTGCCAACTCGTCACCCTTCTTCTTCTCATCATCCATCTTATTCTTTGCTGCTAATTCGTCAGCCTTCTTTTTCTCATCTTCAGCTTTCTTCTTTGCCATTTCAACATCGGATGGTTTTGGTGCAGGTTCTGGTTTCATCTGAGCAGATTCTTCAACTTTCTGTTCAGGAATGGTTTGAGCTTCAGCCTTGGCTTTATCTTCTTTGATGTCTGAGACAGTTCGTTTCTTCTTCTTCGCCAATTGAGCATCATCTGGCTTTGGTGCCAGTTCTGGTTTCATTTGAGTTGGTTCGGCTATTTTTTGATCCGGAAGTACTGCTTGAACTTCGGCTGGTGGCACTTTCTGTTGTTCAGCTTGTTTCTTTTTGGCCAATTCCTCGGCCTTCTTATTATCATCATCAGCCTTCTTCTTAGCTAATTCTTCTGCCTTCTTCTTCTCATCCTCAGCTTTCTTCTTGGCTAATTCATCCGCCTATAATAAATAAAGGTTTTTGATTGATTTAACTATTTTTTTTTGCTACTATAATTTACGGTCCTTTTTCCCCTTTCTTATTGTAATAATAATATTATTTTAGCTATTATTACTCACCTTTTTCTTTTCATCTTCCGCCTTCTTCTTCTCATCATCCATCTTCTTCTTTGCTGCTAATTCGTCAGCCTTCTTCTTCTCATCTTCAGCTTTCTTCTTTGCCATTTCAACATCGGATGGTTTTGGTGCAGGTTCTGGTTTCATCTGAGCAGATTCTTCAACTTTCTGTTCAGGAATGGTTTGAGCTTCAGCCTTGGCTTTATCTTCTTTGATGTCTGAGACAGTTCGTTTCTTCTTCTTCGCCAATTGCGCATCATCTGGCTTTGGTGCCAGTTCTGGTTTCATTTGAGTTGGTTCGGCTATTTTTTGATCCGGAAGTACTGCTTGAACTTCGGCTGGTGGCACTTTCTGTTGTTCAGCTTGTTTCTTTTTGGCCAATTCCTCGGCCTTCTTATTATCATCATCAGCCTTCTTCTTAGCTAATTCTTCTGCCTTCTTCTTCTCATCCTCAGCTTTCTTCTTGGCTAATTCATCCGCCTATAATAAATAAAGGTTTTTGATTGATTTAACTATTTTTTTTGCTACAATAATTTACGGTCCTTTTTCCCCTTTCTTATTGTAATAATAATATTATTTTAGCTATTATTACTCACCTTTTTCTTTTCATCATCCGCCTTCTTCTTCTCATCTTCCATCTTCTTCTTTGCTGCTAATTCGTCAGCCTTCTTCTTCTCATCTTCAGCTTTCTTCTTTGCCATTTCAACATCGGATGGTTTTGGTGCAGGTTCTGGTTTCATCTGAGCAGATTCTTCAACTTTCTGTTCAGGAATGGTTTGAGCTTCAGACTTGGCTTTATCTTCTTTGATGTCTGAGACAGTTCGTTTCTTCTTCTTCGCCAATTGAGCATCATCTGGCTTTGGAGCCGGTTCTGGTTTCATTTGAGTTGGTTCGGCTATTTTTTGATCCGGAAGTACTGCTTGAACTTCGGCTGGTGGCACTTTCTGTTGTTCAGCTTGTTTCTTTTTTGCCAATTCCTCGGCCTTCTTCTTATCATCCTCAGCCTTCTTCTTAGCTAATTCTTCTGCCTTCTTCTTCTCATCCTCAGCTTTCTTCTTGGCTAATTCATCCGCCTATAATAAATAAAGGTTTTTGATTGATTTAACTATATTTTTGCTCTATAATGTACGGTCCTTTTTCCCCTTTCTTATTGTAATAATAATATTATTTTAGCTATTATTACTCACCTTTTTCTTTTCATCATCCGCCTTCTTCTTCTCATCTTCCATCTTCTTCTTTGCTGCTAATTCGTCAGCCTTCTTCTTCTCATCTTCAGCTTTCTTCTTTGCCATTTCAACATCGGATGGTTTTGGTGCAGGTTCTGGTTTCATCTGAGCAGATTCTTCAACTTTCTGTTCAGGAATGGTTTGAGCTTCAGCCTTGGCTTTATCTTCTTCGTTGTCTGAGACAGTTCGTTTCTTCTTCTTCGCCAATTGAGCATCATCTGGCTTTGGAGCCGGTTCTGGTTTCATTTGAGTTGGTTCGGCTATTTTTTGATCCGGAAGTACTGCTTGAACTTCGGCTGGTGGCACTTTCTGTTGTTCAGCTTGTTTCTTTTTGGCCAATTCCTCGGCCTTCTTCTTATCATCATCAGCCTTCTTCTTAGCTAATTCTTCTGCCTTCTTCTTCTCATCCTCAGCTTTCTTCTTGGCTAATTCATCCGCCTATAATAAATAAAGGTTTTTGATTGATTTAACTATTTTTTTGCTACTATAATGTACGGTCCTTTTTCCCCTTTCTTATTGTAATAATAATATTATTTTAGCTATTATTACTCACCTTTTTCTTTTCATCATCCGCCTTCTTCTTCTCATCTTCCATCTTCTTCTTTGCTGCTAATTCGTCAGCCTTCTTCTTCTCATCTTCAGCTTTCTTCTTTGCCATTTCAACATCGGATGGTTTTGGTGCAGGTTCTGGTTTCATCTGAGCAGATTCTTCAACTTTCTGTTCAGGAATGGTTTGAGCTTCAGCCTTGGCTTTATCTTCTTCGTTGTCTGAGACAGTTCGTTTCTTCTTCTTCGCCAATTGAGCATCATCTGTCTTTGGAGCCGGTTCTGGTTTCATTTGAATTGGTTCGGCTATTTTTTGATCCGGAAGTACTGCTTGAACTTCGGCTGTTGGCACTTTCTGTTGTTCAGCTTGTTTCTTTTTGGCCAATTCCTCGGCCTTCTTCTTATCATCATCAGCCTTCTTCTTAGCTAATTCTTCTGCCTTCTTCTTCTCATCCTCAGCTTTCTTCTTGATAAATAAAAGTTTTTGATTGATTTAACTATATTTTTGCTACTATAATGTACGGTCCTTTTTCCCCTTTCTTATTGTAATAATAATATTATTTTAGCTATTATTACTCACCTTTTTCTTTTCATCTTCCGCCTTCTTCTTCTCATCTTCCATCTTCTTCTTTGCTGCCAACTCATCAGCCTTCTTCTTCTCATCATCCATCTTCTTCTTTGCTGCTAATTCGTCAGCCTTCTTCTTTTCATCTTCAGCTTTCTTCTTTGCCATTTCAACATCGGATGGTTTTGGTGCAGGTTCTGGTTTCATCTGAGCAGATTCTTCAACTTTCTGTTCAGGAATGGTTTGAGCTTCAGCCTTGGCTTTATCTTCTTTGATATCTGAGACAGTTCGTTTCTTCTTCTTCGCCAATTGAGCATCATCTGGCTTTTGAGCCGGTTCTGGTTTCATTTGAGTTGGTTCGGCTATTTTTTGATCCGGAAGTACTGCTTGAACTTCGGCTGGTGGCACTTTCTGTTGTTCAGCTTGTTTCTTTTTTGCCAATTCCTCGGCTTTCTTCTTATCATCCTCAGCCTTCTTCTTAGCTAATTCTTCTGCCTTCTTCTTCTCATCCTCAGCTTTCTTCTTGGCTAATTCATCCGCCTATAATAAATAAAGGTTTTTGATTGATTTAACTATATTTTTGCTACTATAATGTACGGTCCTTTTTCCCCTTTCTTATTGTAATAATAATATTATTTTTTCTATTATTACTCACCTTTTTCTTTTCATCTTCCGCCTTCTTCTTCTCATCTTCAGCTTTCTTCTTTGCTGCCAACTCGTCAGCCTTCTTCTTCTCATCATCCATCTTCTTCTTTGCTGCTAATTCGTCAGCCTTCTTCTTCTCATCTTCAGCTTTCTTCTTTACAATTTCAACATCGGATGGTTTTGGTGCAGGTTCTGGTTTCATCTGAGCAGATTCTTCAACTTTCTGTTCAGGAATTGTTTGAGCTTCAGCCTTGGCTTTATCTTCTTTGATGTCTGAGACAGTTCGTTTCTTCTTCTTCGCCAATTGAGCATCATCTGGCTTTGGAGCCGGTTCTGGTTTCATTTGAGTTGTTTCGGCTATTTTTTGATCCGGAAGTACTGCTTGAACTTCGGCTGGTGGCACTTTCTGTTGTTCAGCTTGTTTCTTTTTGGCCAATTCCTCGGCCTTCTTCTTATCATCCTCAGCCTTCTTCTTAGCTAATTCTTCTGCCTTCTTCTTCTCATCCTCAGCTTTCTTCTTGGCTAATTCATCCGCCTATAATAAATAAAGGTTTTTGATTGATTTAACTATATTTTTGCTACTATAATGTACGGTCCTTTTTCCCCTTTCTTATTATAATAATAATATTATTTTATCTATTATTACTCACCTTTTTCTTTTCATCTTCCGCCTTCTTCTTATCATCCTCAGCCTTCTTCTTAGCTAATTCTTCTGCCTTCTTCTTCTCGTCCTCAGCTTTCTTCTTGGCTAATTCATCCGCCTATAATAAATAAAGGTTTTTGATTGATTTAACTATATTTTTGCTACTATAATGTACGGTCCTTTTTCCCCTTTCTTATTGTAATAATAATATTATTTTATCTATTATTACTCACCTTTTTCTTTTCATCTTCCGCCTTCTTCTTCTCATCTTCAGCTTTCTTCTTTGCTGCCAACTCGTCAGCCTTCTTCTTCTCATCATCCATCTTCTTCTTTGCTGCTAATTCGTCAGCCTTCTTCTTCTCATCTTCAGCTTTCTTCTTTACAATTTCAACATCGGATGGTTTTGGTGCAGGTTCTGGTTTCATCTGAGCAGATTCTTCAACTTTCTGTTCAGGAATGGTTTGAGCTTCAGCCTTGGCTTTATCTTCTTTGATGTCTGAGACAGTTCGTTTCTTCTTCTTCGCCAATTGAGCATCATCTGGCTTTGGTGCCAGTTCTGGTTTCATTTGAGTTGGTTCGGCTATTTTTTGATCCGGAAGTACTGCTTGAACTTCGGCTGGTGGCACTTTCTGTTGTTCAGCTTGTTTCTTTTTGGCCAATTCCTCGGCCTTCTTCTTATCATCATCAGCCTTCTTCTTAGCTAATTCTTCTGCCTTCTTCTTCTCATCCTCAGCTTTCTTCTTGATAAATAAAGGTTTTTGATTGATTTAACTATATTTTTGCTACTATAATGTACGGTCCTTTTTCCCCTTTCTTATTGTAATAATAATATTATTTTAGCTATTATTACTCACCTTTTTCTTTTCATCTTCCGCCTTCTTCTTCTCATCTTCCATTTTCTTCTTTGCTGCCAACACGTCAGCCTTCTTCTTCTCATCATCCATCTTCTTCTTTGCTGCTAATTCGTCAGCCTTCTTCTTCTCATCATCCATCTTCTTCTTTGCTGCTAATTCGTCAGCCTTCTTCTTCTTATCATCCATCTTCTTCTTTGCCATTTCAACATCGGATGGTTTTGGTGCAGGTTCTGGTTTCATCTGAGCAGATTCTTCAACTTTCTGTTCAGGAATGGTTTGAGCTTCAGCCTTGGCTTTATCTTCTTTGATGTCTGAGACAGTTCGTTTCTTCTTCTTCGCCAATTGAGCATCATCTGGCTTTGGAGCCGGTTCTGGTTTCATTTGAGTTGGTTCGGCTATTTTTTGATCCGGAAGTACTGCTTGAACTTCGGCTGGTGGCACTTTCTGTTGTTCAGCTTGTTTCTTTTTGGTCAATTCCTCGGCCTTCTTCTTATCATCATCAGCCTTCTTCTTAGCTAATTCTTCTGCCTTCTTCTTCTCATCCTCAGCTTTCTTCTTGGCTAATTCATCCGCCTATAATAAATAAAGGTTTTTGATTGATTTAACTATATTTTTGCTACTATAATGTACGGTCCTTTTTCCCCTTTCTTATTGTAATAATAATATTATTTTAGCTATTATTACTCACCTTTTTCTTTTCATCTTCCGCCTTCTTCTTCTCATCTTCCATCTTCTTCTTTGCTGCCAACTCGTCAGCCTTCTTCTTCTCATCATCCATCTTCTTCTTTGCTGCTAATTCGTCAGCCTTCTTCTTCTCATCTTCAGCTTTCTTCTTTGCCATTTCAACATCGGATGGTTTTGGTGCAGGTTCTGGTTTCATCTGAGCAGATTCTTCAACTTTCTGTTCAGGAATGGTTTGAGCTTCAGCCTTGGCTTTATCTTCTTTGATATCTGAGACAGTTCGTTTCTTCTTCTTCGCCAATTGAGCATCATCTGGCTTTTGAGCCGGTTCTGGTTTCATTTGAGTTGGTTCGGCTATTTTTTGATCCGGAAGTACTGCTTGAACTTCGGCTGGTGGCACTTTCTGTTGTTCAGCTTGTTTCTTTTTGGTCAATTCCTCGGCCTTCTTCTTATCATCATCAGCCTTCTTCTTAGCTAATTCTTCTGCCTTCTTCTTCTCATCCTCAGCTTTCTTCTTGGCTAATTCATCCGCCTATAATAAATAAAGGTTTTTGATTGATTTAACTATATTTTTGCTACTATAATGTACGGTCCTTTTTCCCCTTTCTTATTGTAATAATAATATTATTTTTTCTATTATTACTCACCTTTTTCTTTTCATCTTCCGCCTTCTTCTTCTCATCTTCAGCTTTCTTCTTTGCTGCCAACTCGTCAGCCTTCTTCTTCTCATCATCCATCTTCTTCTTTGCTGCTAATTCGTCAGCCTTCTTCTTCTCATCTTCAGCTTTCTTCTTTACAATTTCAACATCGGATGGTTTTGGTGCAGGTTCTGGTTTCATCTGAGCAGATTCTTCAACTTTCTGTTCAGGAATGGTTTGAGCTTCAGCCTTGGCTTTATCTTCTTTGATGTCTGAGACAGTTCGTTTCTTCTTCTTCGCCAATTGAGCATCATCTGGCTTTGGAGCCGGTTCTGGTTTCATTTGAGTTGGTTCGGCTAATTTTTGATCCGGAAGTACTGCTTGAATTTCGGCTGGTGGCACTTTCTGTTGTTCAGCTTGTTTCTTTTTGGCCAATTCCTCGGCCTTCTTCTTATCATCATCAGCCTTCTTCTTAGCTAATTCTTCTGCCTTCTTCTTCTCATCCTCAGCTTTCTTCTTGGCTAATTCATCCGCCTATAATAAATAAAGGTTTTTGATTGATTTAACTATATTTTTGCTACTATAATGTACGGTCCTTTTTCCCCTTTCTTATTGTAATAATAATATTATTTTAGCTATTATTACTCACCTTTTTCTTTTCATCTTCCGCCTTCTTCTTCTCATCTTCCATTTTCTTCTTTGCTGCCAACACGTCAGCCTTCTTCTTCTCATCTTCCATCTTCTTCTTTGCTGCTAATTCGTCAGCCTTTTTCTTCTCATCTTCAGCTTTCTTCTTTGCCATCTCAACATCGGAATCCGATGGCTTTATTTTTGCGAATTTAATTGCTTCTCTTCTTTGTTCTTCTGTTATCGTTTCTTCAATAAATTCAATTGTTTCATATAAGAATACTTCCAATAAATCATTTGTTTCGTAATTAATTTCCACGGTCAAATCAACTTCATCTACATCAACTTCCCTTCTTGCTTGCCTCACTTCTCTCATTTCATCCGTTTCCATAATTTGCGGAATGTTATTGGACGAAACTTCCTCAAATGTCTCATAAAGATGAACATCAAGTAGATCGGAATCCTCATAATTGATATCCACTTTGAGGCTGACTTCCTCCGCAAATTTGACTTCTTTCTTCGTTTTTGGTATTGCTTTCAATGTGATTTCTGCATTCTCAAATATCCTCGTCATTATGCCGACTTCGATATTTGCTGAGGCGTCGATTTTTTTGCATGCAACTTTTACATCCGCTTCATTTTCGACCAATGAATCTGAAAATATGAATTTTTAAATTCTTTCTAATATTTTCAACTATCAAAAATATAAACGTTTATTTTTATTTCCAAAATTTATATTCCATTATTTTATTCTCATTAAAAAATTCAATTTAAACTTTTCTTATTGGGTGGTATTTATTTTGGCAAAAAAAAAACATGAAAAGACACCGAAAAAATATAGAAAATTGTGAATAGATTATAACGGTTCAATGATTCCTAGACACCTAACCCTTTATTTAATTGATAGATTTCATCAAGACACTGGTATAAATATAATTTGTACCTAAGTTTAATCAATATAAAGTATGTGTATCGAAGAGATCTATCGATTGAACAGGGGCCTATTTCAATTCAGTCAGAAATATGATATGATTCGCTGATATGATATCATATCGCATGTAAAATTTCTGTTTCAATTAAAAAGGGGCAAAAATCATAGGCTGCGTATGATTTATCATATTTTTCTGTTTCAATTAAGTCAAATATCATATCTGCGATATGAGTATCATATCAGCGAAGAAATCATGTGCCGCATACGATTTTTCCTATGATAAGTCATATTTCTGTTTCAATTCCCTTATGCATCATATCAGCGATATGATACCGTCCCTTTGAAAAATCATATGCTCGTATATGCGGTTTCGAGGGGATATATCCGCATATGATGCGCCGAAAAAAATTCATAAAAAATTTAGAAAAATTCATAAAAATATGAAATAAAAAAATCTGATAGAAAAGACTCTGCTCTATCCATTGAGCTATAATTTATCTAGCGAAATTTAAATCTTGATTTTATATGAATTTTCAAAGATAATGTTGTTTAATCATCCCAAAAACAATTTATTTTGGTTTGTATGAATTTTATAAGTATTTTAAAAATATTTCTCATCCATAAAATTGAAATTTTACTAAAAATCATATTTAAAAAAATTTGCTCCATTTTCAAAAATTTTTATATGAATCGATAGAGAAAAATTTTCTTATTAAAATAGTGAAAAAATTAAAAGTTAAAAAATTTAAATAAAAAAGTTATAATTATTTAAAATTAATTTAAATTAATTATATGATGCGGGAAAGGGAAAAATCATATCATATGTAGGAAAATTAATTGAAACAGCTTCTTTTACATATGATATCATAAACTTAAGAAAATGGCCTAATTGAAACAAAAATATGATATATCATAGAATCATATCATATTTCTGACTGAATTGAAATAGGCCCCAGGGGTCCATAAAACACTGAATCGCTATAAATCGTTATAATCTTTTCGCCATTTTAATATTTCGATATAGTTTTTTATTTTCAAAAATTAAAATTCCAGAATTATTTTATAATCTTTATTTTATATTCTCATTTTTTCTAAAACAATTAAAATAACAATTTTTCAGCCTTCCATTAGGAAAAAATTTTCAACTTTTCCAAAATTTACCTGAATCCGTCGACAATCTGCATTCTGTCAATGCCCGACCATATTCATTGATTCCTTCGCATGCAAATGTGTCCTCATCTGCATGGTCAAGTTCAAAAATAGTCAGCCTAGTCTTGCCGTTGGACTCTTCGGAAATGTTGAATTTGCTGGAAAAAATGGTTGAATAATTTTTTTAAATTTTTTCACCCACTCTTTGTTTGGCACAACAATGGATGCTCCTTTCTTCCAAAGTAAACGTTTAGCGCCAACGCATTGGGCAAAAAGTGTGATGTTTTCACCTTCCTAAAATTTAATAAATTTGCCAATTAAAAATCGTGATTAATTTAAATTAGATGTTTAATTTAAAATATAAAGGATAATATTTAAATATTATATTAAAAAATTATTTTAGATATATTTTAAAATTTTCTCAACAATTTTAACCAATGGGCTATTTAAAAAAATACAAAAATCAAAACCCAAAAATTTTGTTTTCAAGTGCACGCATTTTTTAACCAATTAGATTCATTTTAAAAGTGAATTCTTGAATTTAAAACTAAGCCAAAAAGTAGTAAAACAGGCTAAAATCGTTTTTTTCTTTTCTTACCATGATTTACTGGTCTATAAGTAAAATTAAAATTTAATCAATTATTTTTATTCAAAATACTCTAAAGAAAGAGTTTATTTATTAGCCGGAAAGTAATGAATTAACCTTTTTATTATACAGCGCCTATAATTCGGATGACAAAAATCAAATATTTAGAAAATTTTTTTAGATTTCATTATCGAATAATTTTAGCATATTTATGTACCCCACTTCCCTGGGAATTTACCTAAAATTTATTATGTTTTCAAAAAATCGTCACCCAATTTTACATATTTTTAATGACATAAAAGATATTTTTGAACTTTAAATTGCAAAAAATTTTTCACTATTTTCGAATCTAATATATATTCAAAGAAATAATTTTTCCAAAAAATATTTTCAAAAACATACATTCACATAAAGATTTGGCACTAATGGAACAATGAAGAATGGTGGAACACCGCCGAATGAATTCGATGTGCTGATTGTTGCCTTTTCGCCTTCCCTTTCCTCCAACCTTTCCAAAACTTGCGATAAACTCTCTTTGGAGCCTCTACGTTCCGTCGATGGAATTTTTGCACCAAATTTTGCGGAATAGAATTTCTGATTTTCCCTCTGGACTCCATCAGATGGCTCCACTGCTTCCAATGTGAAATCGTCCGAGCATTCGGCATTCCCTAAAATTTAAATAGTACATGAATTTTAAGAACTATCAAAAGTAACACAATCAAATAATTTTTTGGAAAAAACGATATCTTTAAAATTTCCTTTTTTTATAATATGTTCATTCAAATATAATTTCTTTTTTTTTCAAATTTTAGTGAAAAATCTATGATTATAAGGCAGCGACATAATAACTTTAATTGGTTAAATCATTTTGAATTCATTCGATATAATAGAGAATAGTTGGATTTAATTAATAAAATATCACAAAATCAATCAAAAAATATATATTTAATATATAATATTTTAATTGTCCTCATCTTCATTCGCATATCAAATTAAAAATGAGAAATCATTTTACTTTTTCACATTTTTTGTGTTGTGCATTTGGCATTTTTAAGGCCATAAAATCTGACCATAAAAAGTTTAGGTAAAATTTGGTTTAGGACTTGAGTATAATAGAATAAAAAATAGAGCCTAATTTGGCCAAATTTTATGGTCAATTTTGCGATAAAAAATTGTGGATATAAATGTAAGTTTTGTCTTCAAAAAAACCGACCATAGACTTGAATTTTGCTTTTGCTTGTTGAGGCGCCAGCACAATTTCGGAGTTCACATCGCAATTCTTTGCCATTCCATTCCATTTTGGGCTAAAAAGGATGAACAGTAGGAATTATTTTTCTTTGAAAAATTCACCTTGGGGATGATCAATTCCACAACGTTGTCCCGAATTATGCAATCGGCAAACCTATAATTTTGTCAAATTTTTAAAATTAAAATTTGTAAATTTAAAAGAAAAATTTTAAATTTTTAAAAGAAAAATTTGTAAAATTTTTAAAAGAAAAATTTTAAATTTTTAAAAGAAAAATTTGTAAAATTTTTAAAAGAAAAATTTGTAAAATTTTTAAAAGAAAAATTTGTAAAAAAGAAAAATAAATAAATTTTTTTATTTTATTTTAATGGGGAAGATATAAAATTAATTCTTGTCTAGTAAAATTTTATAAAAAATATTAATTTATCTCTTAAATATTAAAAATGGAATATAAAATATTATTTTAGGCTTGCTCATTCAGATTTTGGATTAAGCCAGAGCTAAAGCGTAAGAGGGATAATTTAAAATGGAATAGCCAAATTGGCCTAAAAATGTCGATTTTAGATAAGAATTATTGTAAATTAATATATTTTTGATTAAAATTTAACATTGATTTGAATTTTTTAATCACAAAAAATGGGTTCAGATGATTGTTCATTTTTTTTAATTCACGGACATTATATGCTGAACCAAATTGATCAATGTTTTGATTATCCTAATCCCCCCTCCAGAGTGTGAGGTAAAACATAACAGCAGTGGTCGCTTTTTTCATAATATTACGGGAACATCTGTTCTCCAATTCTAATCGATTTTGCTTGATCTGCTGGACCCGATTTCCCTCATTCAAGAGGAAGAAAATACCCGGCGACATCTGCTTTCTGCTAAATGCTCAAAACAAATCAGCCATTGAAACTATTAATCTTGGAGGCTTGAAAAGCCAAAGTGTTATAGGCCACTAGAAAGTATGTGAAAAATTTTTGGGCATGAAAATTCGACACTTTTTATTAACTCAAAAATAGTTTTTTACTCAAGAAATTTTTTTATTAGAGTTCTAATAAAATCAGAGAACGGTTTTAAACCATAAAAATATACCAATTTGTAGATCTCATCGAGATGCATTGAATAATATATAAAATGTCAGGTTTTGGATCAAAATTAAAGTGTTTGAAACCAAAAATTGGATGGTTAAAAACGGTTTAACTCGCTCAATTTAAATTAAACATATGTGAAAAGAAGTGAGATCTATAAATTGGTATAAGGTTTGTAGGTTAGGGTCTAAAACCGGTTTCTGAGTAGGGTCTAAAAAATTACTCATGAAAATTTGTATTTTCTACTTAAAATGTCCCTTTTTAATTTTGATTTAAATAATTCCGAAAAATATATAATAAATAAACTCACTTGGTTTTTCCACCTGCCTTCACCAAATTGCCATCAATGAACCAACAAATCGTCGGTTGTGGCACACCAGCGAATGCACATTTCACCATCACTTCTTCGTTTTGAACAAAATTTTGTATTGTTGCCAATGATTGTAGCAATTTTGGCTTTGTGTATTTGACGGGTGGTTGAATTGGCCCATCGCCGGAACCAACGACTAGAAAAAAAAATTAATAAATTATTAATTATCAACAATAAGTGAATAGCCAAATTAAATGCAATTTTAATTTTTAAAAATCAAATTTTTTAATGTAAAATTGTGCCGGCCGAAGATGAAAACTTTCCCAAAAGATATTATGGTAGGAGGTGATTGGCCCGGTGGCACGACGATTCCTAAAATTTGGATACCATAAATCCTCGTATAAAAGTCAAAGCCTTATATCTAAATCTTAAATTAAAAATAAATTCGACTAACATCTCCCTCCTCTAAAATAGAATTTAATGTTTATTACTTAATACTTACTTAACCAATAATGGAGTTAGAGTTGGGACAGTTAATGTCGAAATGGCGAAAGTGAATAACTCATGGAATTTTAGATAATTTCATTTTTATATGATTTAATAGAAATTCAAAAAAATCAGTTATATATTTTTTATAATTAGAAAAATCAAATTTGTAAAAAACATTTTTATTCATATCATTATAACTTTTTCTATATTAAATTTAAAATTATCTTGTCAGTTTCTTGCCTTATCATTATCAAATATTTGTAAAAGAGGTACTTACGTATTATCTACCAGCAGATTTGAAAAGAAGGAAAGGTCTCCCCTTAAGGTGTTTAGGGTTAGGGATATGTGAAATGATAACCTATCCCCTAAGTAAGGACCCTAACCCTATACTGGATGGCCCATGGGGATCACCGGTACCTTTCCCAAGTTGACCAAAAAAATCTGCTGGTAGATAATACGTAAGTACCGTAAAAGAATTCAAAATGCCCCAGTTTTAAGAAAGCGCTATAAATCAAAAATTCTTTCACTAAGCCATCCACTAATAAGGCTTTCTTATAAATAATAGTAATTTAAAAATCTAAGTAAGTAAAGGGATAGAGATAAACATTTTTCGTATCAATTTAAGAATTTTTCACATATTATATATTAATCAATTTTTAAGAATCTAAATTTATAATTTTCCATTCCTTTTGTGACTAACCTTGTTCATAAATGGCATCTGCCATTATCACTTCAATGATTGCTTCCTGCGGCTTTTTGCTGAATGTGGCACGTGTGCCGGCATTTGAAATGAATGAGAATTCCATATGAATGCCACCTTCTTCATCCAAAATTTTCACCGCTTTCATTTTCAGGTGATAAGGTCGTTTTTGGGCTTCCTTTTGTGGAAGTGCTTCTTCTTCAATTTTTTGTGCCAATTTTTCAGCTTTTTGCTGATTCACTGATTTTATTTGATCCGCTAGGGCTGCGGCTTTTGCAAATGTCTAAAGAAAATTGAATAATATTATTTTGAAACTAATTGAAAAAAATCTTGCCTTGGCCAAAACTTCAATTTTCTCAGATTGTTTTTTCTTTGTGATTCGCATTTTTATGGAAACTTCTGCCGGATCAATTGTTGTAATTTCCACTAATCGAATGTCTAATGGAATTTCAGGAAGTTCTTTCTTTTTGGGTGTTTTCTGAAGTTCATTCATCTTTTCTTTCTTCTTTTGTTCTGATTTTTCTCTATCTTCTTTAATATCGGAAATAGTTTGTTTCTTTTTCATTTTTGTATCTTCATCTGCTTTCTTCGCCAATTCGTCCGCCTTTTTCTTCTCATCCTCAAACTTCTTTCTGTTTAATTCATCCTGTTTTTTCTTCTCATCTTCCATTTTCTTCTTTTCATCTGGCTTCTTTTTATCTTCTTCAGCCTTCTTTTTATCTTCTTCAGCCTTCTTTTTAGCCATTTCGGTATCATTTGGCTTTGGTGCAGTTTCCGGTTTCAATTGAGTGGGTTCAGCAACTTTCTGATCAGGAAGTACTGTTTGAACTTCAGCTGGTGGCATTTTTTCGGCTTGTTTCTTTTTAGCTAATTCCTCAGTCTTTTTCTTCTCATCCTCAATCTTCTTCCTGTTTAATTCATCCTGTTTTTTCTTCTCATCTTCCATTTTCTTCTTGGCTGCTAATTCATCTGCCTTCTTTTTATCTTCTTCAGCCTTCTTTTTATCTTCTTCAGCCTTCTTTTTAGCCATTTCGGCATGAGTTGGCTTTGGTGCAGTTTCCGGTTTCATTTGAGCTGGTTCAGCAACTTTCTGATCAGGAAGTACTGCTTGAACTTCAGCTGGTGGCATTTTTTGTTGTTCCGCTTTCTTTTTAGCTAATTCCTCAGTCTTTTTCTTCTCATCCTCAATCTTCTTCCTGTTTAATTCATCCTGTTTTTTCTTCTCATCTTCCATTTTCTTCTTCGCTGCTAATTCATCAGCCTTCTTCTTATCTTCTTCAGCCTTCTTTTTAGCCATTTCGGCATCAGTTGGCTTTGGTGCAGTTTCCGGTTTCAATTGAGTGGGTTCAGCAACTTTCTGGTCAGGAAGTACTGCTTGAACTTCAGCTGGTGGCATTTTCTGTTGTTCGGCTTGTTTTTTCTTAGCTAATTCATCAGCCTTTTTCTTCTCATCCTCAATCTTCTTCCTGTTTAATTCATCCTGTTTCTTCTTCTCATCTTCCATTTTCTTCTTTTCATCTGCCTTCTTTTTATCTTCTTCAGCCTTCTTTTTATCTTCTTCAGCCTTCTTTTTAGCCATTTCGGCATCAGTTGGCTTTGGTGCAGTTTCCGGTTTCAATTGAGTGGGTTCAGCAACTTTCTGGTCAGGAAGTACTGCTTGAACTTCAGCTGGTGGCATTTTCTGTTGTTCGGCTTGTTTTTTCTTAGCTAATTCATCAGCCTTTTTCTTCTCATCCTCAATCTTCTTCCTGTTTAATTCATCCTGTTTCTTCTTCTCATCTTCCATTTTCTTCTTTTCATCTGCCTTCTTTTTATCTTCTTCAGCCTTCTTTTTATCTTCTTCAGCCTTCTTTTTAGCCATTTCGGCATCAGTTGGCTTTGGTGCAGTTTCCGGTTTCAATTGAGTGGGTTCAGCAACTTTCTGGTCAGGAAGTACTGCTTGAACTTCAGCTGGCGGCATTTTCTGTTGTTCGGCTTGTTTCTTCTTAGCTAATTCATCAGCCTTTTTCTTCTCATCCTCAATCTTCTTCCTGTTTAATTCATCCTGTTTTTTCTTCTCATCTTCCATTTTCTTCTTCGCTGCTAATTCATCAGCCTTCTTCTTATCTTCTTCAGCCTTCTTTTTAGCCATTTCGGCATCAGTTGGCTTTGGTGCAGTTTCCGGTTTCAATTGAGTGGGTTCAGCAACTTTCTGGTCAGGAAGTACTGCTTGAACTTCAGCTGGTGGCATTTTCTGTTGTTCGGCTTGTTTTTTCTTAGCTAATTCATCAGCCTTTTTCTTCTCATCCTCAATCTTCTTCCTGTTTAATTCATCCTGTTTCTTCTTCTCATCTTCCATTTTCTTCTTTTCATCTGCCTTCTTTTTATCTTCTTCAGCCTTTTTTTTATCTTCTTCAGCCTTCTTTTTAGCCATTTCGGCATCAGTTGGCTTTGGTGCAGTTTCCGGTTTCAATTGAGTGGGTTCAGCAACTTTCTGGTCAGGAAATACTGCTTGAACTTCAGCTGGCGGCATTTTCTGTTGTTCGGCTTGTTTCTTCTTAGCTAATTCATCAGCCTTTTTCTTCTCATCCTCAATCTTCTTCCTGTTTAATTCATCCTGTTTCTTCTTCTCATCTTCCATTTTCTTCTTTTCATCTGCCTTCTTTTTATCTTCTTCAGCCTTCTTCTTATCTTCTTCAGCCTTCTTTTTATCTTCTTCAGCCTTCTTTTTAGCCATTTCGGCATCAATTGGCTTTGGTGCAGTTTCCGGTTTCAATTGAGTGGGTTCAGCAACTTTCTGGTCAGGAAGTACTGCTTGAACTTCGGCTGGCGGCATTTTCTGTTGTTCGGCTTGTTTTTTCTTAGCTAATTCCTCAGCCTTTTTCTTCTCATCCTCAATCTTCTTCCTGTTTAATTCATCCTGTTTCTTCTTCTCATCTTCCATTTTCTTCTTTTCATCTGCCTTCTTTTTATCTTCTTCAGCCTTCTTTTTAGCCATTTCGGCATCAGTTGGCTTTGGTGCAGTTTCCGATTTCAATTGAGTGGGTTCAGCAACTTTCTGGTCAGGAAGTACTGCTTGAACTTCAGCTGGCGGCATTTTCTGTTGTTCGGCTTGTTTTTTCTTAGCTAATTCCTCAGCCTTTTTCTTCTCATCCTCAATCTTCCTGTTAAATTCATCCTGTTTCTTCTTTTCATCTGCCTTCTTCTTATCTTCTTCAGCCTTCTTCTTATCTTCTTCAGCCTTCTTTTTATCTTCTTCAGCCTTCTTTTTAGCCATTTCGGCATCAGTTGGCTTTGGTGCAGTTTCCGATTTCAATTGAGTGGGTTCAGCAACTTTCTGGTCAGGAAATACTGCTTGAACTTCAGCTGGCGGCATTTTCTGTTGTTCGGCTTGTTTCTTCTTAGCTAATTCATCAGCCTTTTTCTTCTCATCCTCAATCTTCTTCCTATTTAATTCATCCTGTTTCTTCTTCTCATCTTCCATTTTCTTCTTTTCATCTGCCTTCTTCTTATCTTCTTCAGCCTTCTTTTTATCTTCTTCAGCCTTCTTTTTAGCCATTTCGGCATCAGCTGGCTTTGGTGCAGTTTCCGATTTCAATTGAGTGGGTTCAGCAACTTTCTGGTCAGGAAGTACTGCTTGAACTTCAGCTGGCGGCATTTTCTGTTGTTCGGCTTGTTTCTTCTTAGCTAATTCATCAGCCTTTTTCTTCTCATCCTCAATCTTCTTCCTGTTTAATTCATCCTGTTTCTTCTTCTCATCTTCCATTTTCTTCTTTTCATCAGCCTTCTTCTTATCTTCTTCAGCCTTCTTTTTATCTTCTTCAGCCTTCTTTTTAGCCATTTCGGCATCAGTTGGCTTTGGTGCAGTTTCCGGTTTCAATTGAGTGGGTTCAGCAACTTTCTGGTCAGGAAGTACTGCTTGAACTTCGGCTGGCGGCATTTTCTGTTGTTCGGCTTGTTTTTTCTTAGCTAATTCCTCAGCCTTTTTCTTCTCATCCTCAATCTTCTTCCTGTTAAATTCATCCTGTTTCTTCTTCTCATCTTCCATTTTCTTCTTTTCATCTGCCTTCTTTTTATCTTCTTCAGCCTTCTTCTTATCTTCTTCAGCCTTCTTTTTAGCCATTTCGGCATCAGCTGGCTTTGGTGCAGTTTCCGATTTCAATTGAGTGGGTTCAGCAACTTTCTGGTCAGGAAGTACTGCTTGAACTTCAGCTGGCGGCATTTTCTGTTGTTCGGCTTGTTTCTTCTTAGCTAATTCATCAGCCTTTTTCTTCTCATCCTCAATCTTCTTCCTATTTAATTCATCCTGTTTCTTCTTCTCATCTTCCATTTTCTTCTTTTCATCTGCCTTCTTCTTATCTTCTTCAGCCTTCTTTTTAGCCATTTCGGCATCAGCTGGCTTTGGTGCAGTTTCCGATTTCAATTGAGTGGGTTCAGCAACTTTCTGGTCAGGAAGTACTGCTTGAACTTCAGCTGGCGGCATTTTCTGTTGTTCGGCTTGTTTCTTCTTAGCTAATTCATCAGCCTTTTTCTTCTCATCCTCAATCTTCTTCCTGTTTAATTCATCCTGTTTCTTCTTCTCATCTTCCATTTTCTTCTTTTCATCTGCCTTCTTTTTATCTTCTTCAGCCTTCTTCTTATCTTCTTCAGCCTTCTTTTTATCTTCTTCAGCCTTCTTTTTAGCCATTTCGGCATCAATTGGCTTTGGTGCAGTTTCCGGTTTCAATTGAGTGGGTTCAGCAACTTTCTGGTCAGGAAGTAGTGCTTGAACTTCAGCTGGCGGCATTTTCTGTTGTTCGGCTTGTTTCTTCTTAGCTAATTCATCAGCCTTTTTCTTCTCATACTCAATCTTCTTCCTGTTTAATTCATCCTGTTTCTTCTTCTCATCTTCCATTTTCTTCTTTTCATCTGCCTTCTTTTTATCTTCTTCAGCCTTCTTTTTAGCCATTTCGGCATCAGTTGGCTTTGTTGCAGTTTCCGGTTTCAATTGAGTGGGTTCAGCAACTTTCTGGTCAGGAAGTACTGCTTGAACTTCAGCTGGCGGCATTTTCTGTTGTTCGGCTTGTTTCTTCTTAGCTAATTCATCAGCCTTTTTCTTCTCATCCTCAATCTTCTTCCTATTTAATTCATCCTGTTTCTTCTTCTCATCTTCCATTTTCTTCTTTTCATCTGCCTTCTTCTTATCTTCTTCAGCCTTCTTTTTATCTTCTTCAGCCTTCTTTTTAGCCATTTCGGCATCAGCTGGCTTTGGTGCAGTTTCCGATTTCAATTGAGTGGGTTCAGCAACTTTCTGGTCAGGAAGTACTGCTTGAACTTCAGCTGGCGGCATTTTCTGTTGTTCGGCTTGTTTCTTCTTAGCTAATTCATCAGCCTTTTTCTTCTCATCCTCAATCTTCTTCCTGTTTAATTCATCCTGTTTCTTCTTCTCATCTTCCATTTTCTTCTTTTCATCAGCCTTCTTCTTATCTTCTTCAGCCTTCTTTTTATCTTCTTCAGCCTTCTTTTTAGCCATTTCGGCATCAGTTGGCTTTGGTGCAGTTTCCGGTTTCAATTGAGTGGGTTCAGCAACTTTCTGGTCAGGAAGTACTGCTTGAACTTCGGCTGGCGGCATTTTCTGTTGTTCAGCTTGTTTTTTCTTAGCTAATTCCTCAGCTTTTTTCTTCTCATCCTCAATCTTCTTCCTGTTAAATTCATCCTGTTTCTTCTTCTCATCTTCCATTTTCTTCTTTTCATCTGCCTTCTTTTTATCTTCTTCAGCCTTCTTCTTATCTTCTTCAGCCTTCTTTTTAGCCATTTCGGCATCAGCTGGCTTTGGTGCAGTTTCCGATTTCAATTGAGTGGGTTCAGCAACTTTCTGGTCAGGAAGTACTGCTTGAACTTCAGCTGGCGGCATTTTCTGTTGTTCGGCTTGTTTCTTCTTAGCTAATTCATCAGCCTTTTTCTTCTCATCCTCAATCTTCTTCCTATTTAATTCATCCTGTTTCTTCTTCTCATCTTCCATTTTCTTCTTTTTATCTGCCTTCTTCTTATCTTCTTCAGCCTTCTTTTTATCTTCTTCAGCCTTCTTTTTAGCCATTTCGGCATCAGCTGGCTTTGGTGCAGTTTCCGATTTCAATTGAGTGGGTTCAGCAACTTTCTGGTCAGGAAGTACTGCTTGAACTTCAGCTGGCGGCATTTTCTGTTGTTCGGCTTGTTTCTTCTTAGCTAATTCATCAGCCTTTTTCTTCTCATCCTCAATCTTCTTCCTGTTTAATTCATCCTGTTTCTTCTTCTCATCTTCCATTTTCTTCTTTTCATCAGCCTTCTTCTTATCTTCTTCAGCCTTCTTTTTATCTTCTTCAGCCTTCTTTTTAGCCATTTCGGCATCAGTTGGCTTTGGTGCAGTTTCCGGTTTCAATTGAGTGGGTTCAGCAACTTTCTGGTCAGGAAGTACTGCTTGAACTTCGGCTGGCGGCATTTTCTGTTGTTCGGCTTGTTTTTTCTTAGCTAATTCCTCAGCCTTTTTCTTCTCATCCTCAATCTTCTTCCTGTTAAATTCATCCTGTTTCTTCTTCTCATCTTCCATTTTCTTCTTTTCATCTGCCTTCTTTTTATCTTCTTCAGCCTTCTTCTTATCTTCTTCAGCCTTCTTTTTAGCCATTTCGGCATCAGCTGGCTTTGGTGCAGTTTCCGATTTCAATTGAGTGGGTTCAGCAACTTTCTGGTCAGGAAGTACTGCTTGAACTTCAGCTGGCGGCATTTTCTGTTGTTCGGCTTGTTTCTTCTTAGCTAATTCATCAGCCTTTTTCTTCTCATCCTCAATCTTCTTCCTGTTTAATTCATCCTGTTTCTTCTTCTCATCTTCCATTTTCTTCTTTTCATCAGCCTTCTTCTTATCTTCTTCAGCCTTCTTTTTATCTTCTTCAGCCTTCTTTTTAGCCATTTCGGCATCAGTTGGCTTTGGTGCAGTTTCCGGTTTCAATTGAGTGGGTTCAGCAACTTTCTGGTCAGGAAGTACTGCTTGAACTTCAGCTGGCGGCATTTTCTGTTGTTCGGCTTGTTTCTTCTTAGCTAATTCATCAGCCTTTTTCTTCTCATCCTCAATCTTCTTCCTGTTTAATTCATCCTGTTTCTTCTTCTCATCTTCCATTTTCTTCTTTTCATCTGCCTTCTTCTTATCTTCTTCAGCCTTCTTTTTATCTTCTTCAGCCTTCTTTTTAGACATTTCGGCATCAGTTGGCTTTGTTGCAGTTTCCGGTTTCAATTGAGTGGGTTCAGCAACTTTCTGGTCAGGAAGTACTGCTTGAACTTCAGCTGGCGGCATTTTCTGTTGTTCGGCTTGTTTCTTCTTAGCTAATTCATCAGCCTTTTTCTTCTCATCCTCAATCTTCTTCCTGTTTAATTCATCCTGTTTCTTCTTCTCATCTTCCATTTTCTTCTTTTCATCTGCCTTCTTCTTATCTTCTTCAGCCTTCTTTTTATCTTCTTCAGCCTTCTTTTTAGCCATTTCGGCATCAGTTGGCTTTGGTGCAGTTTCCGATTTCAATTGAGTGGGTTCAGCAACTTTCTGGTCAGGAAATACTGCTTGAACTTCAGCTGGCGGCATTTTCTGTTGTTCGGCTTGTTTCTTCTTAGCTAATTCATCAGCCTTTTTCTTCTCATCCTCAATCTTCTTCCTGTTTAATTCATCCTGTTTCTTCTTCTCATCTTCCATTTTCTTCTTTTCATCTGCCTTCTTCATATCTTCTTCAGCCTTCTTTTTATCTTCTTCAGCCTTCTTTTTAGCCATTTCGGCATCAGTTGGCTTTGGTGCAGTTTCCGGTTTCAATTGAGTGGGTTCAGCAACTTTCTGGTCAGGAAGTAGTGCTTGAACTTCAGCTGGCGGCATTTTCTGTTGTTCGGCTTGTTTCTTCTTAGCTAATTCATCAGCCTTTTTCTTCTCATCCTCAATCTTCTTCCTGTTTAATTCATCCTGTTTCTTCTTCTCATCTTCCATTTTCTTCTTTTCATCTGCCTTCTTTTTATCTTCTTCAGCCTTCTTTTTAGCCATTTCGGCATCAGTTGGCTTTGGTGCAGTTTCCGATTTCAATTGAGTGGGTTCAGCAACTTTCTGGTCAGGAAGTACTGCTTGAACTTCAGCTGGCGGCATTTTCTGTTGTTCGACTTGTTTCTTCTTAGCTAATTCATCAGCCTTTTTCTTCTCATCCTCAATCTTCTTCCTGTTTAATTCATCCTGTTTCTTCTTTTCATCTTCCATTTTCTTCTTTTCATCTGCCTTCTTCTTATCTTCTTCAGCCTTCTTTTTATCTTCTTCAGCCTTCTTTTTAGCCATTTCGGCATCAGCTGGCTTTGGTGCAGTTTCCGATTTCAATTGAGTGGGTTCAGCAACTTTCTGGTCAGGAAGTACTGCTTGAACTTCAGCTGGCGGCATTTTCTGTTGTTCGGCTTGTTTCTTCTTAGCTAATTCATCAGCCTTTTTCTTCTCATCCTCAATCTTCTTCCTGTTTAATTCATCCTGTTTCTTCTTCTCATCTTCCATTTTCTTCTTTTCATCAGCCTTCTTCTTATCTTCTTCAGCCTTCTTTTTATCTTCTTCAGCCTTCTTTTTAGCCATTTCGGCATCAGTTGGCTTTGGTGCAGTTTCCGGTTTCAATTGAGTGGGTTCAGCAACTTTCTGGTCAGGAAGTACTGCTTGAACTTCGGCTGGCGGCATTTTCTGTTGTTCGGCTTGTTTTTTCTTAGCTAATTCCTCAGCCTTTTTCTTCTCATCCTCAATCTTCTTCCTGTTAAATTCATCCTGTTTCTTCTTCTCATCTTCCATTTTCTTCTTTTCATCTGCCTTCTTCTTATCTTCTTCAGCCTTCTTTTTATCTTCTTCAGCCTTCTTTTTAGCCATTTCGGCATCAGTTGTCTTTGGTGCAGTTTCCGATTTCAATTGAGTGGGTTCAGCAACTTTCTGGTCAGGAAGTACTGCTTGAACTTCAGCTGGCGGCATTTTCTGTTGTTCGGCTTGTTTCTTCTTAGCTAATTCATCAGCCTTTTTCTTCTCATCCTCAATCTTCTTCCTGTTTAATTCATCCTGTTTCTTCTTCTCATCTTCCATTTTCTTCTTTTCATCTGCCTTCTTCTTATCTTCTTCAGCCTTCTTTTTATCTTCTTCAGCCTTCTTTTTAGCCATTTCGGCATCAGTTGGCTTTGGTGCAGTTTCCGGTTTCAATTGAGTGGGTTCAGCAACTTTCTGGTCAGGAAGTACTGCTTGAACTTCAGCTGGTGGCATTTTTTGTTGTTCGGCTTGTTTTTTCTTAGCTAATTCCTCAGCCTTTTTCTTCTCATACTCAATCTTCTTCTTGTTTAATTCATCCTGTTTTCTCTTCTCATCTTCCATTTTCTTCTTTTCATCAGTCTTCTTTTTATCTTCTTCAGCCTTCTTTTTAGCCATTTCGGCATCAGTTGGCTTTGGTGCAGTTTCCGGTTTCAATTGAGTGGGTTCAGCAACTTTCTGGTCAGGAAGTACTGCTTGAACTTCAGCTGGCGGCATTTTCTGTTGTTCGGCTTGTTTCTTCTTAGCTAATTCATCAGCCTTTTTCTTCTCATCCTCAATCTTCTTCCTGTTTAATTCATCCTGTTTCTTCTTCTCATCTTCCATTTTCTTCTTTTCATCTGCCTTCTTCTTATCTTCTTCAGCCTTCTTTTTAGCCATTTCGGCATCAGTTGGCTTCTTTTCAATTATACTCAATTTTCCATTCTTCAATAGGCCTTCAACACTATCGAATGCATCCTCATATAAATAAATATTGTAGGCTATTAGCTGGGGATCTTTAACAAAACTGGCACTGGCAATCAATAAATTCTGGCCATCAATATCAATTGACTCAGATTGTACTTTCTCTTTGATCTGAGGAGTTTCTTGAATTTTCTTTTCATTTATTGCTTGAATATCCGTTGGCAATATTTTCTGGTTTTCAGCTTTTTTCTTCTTTGTTAATTCATCTGCCTTTTTCTTATCATCTTCCGCCTTCTTCTTTGCTGCTAATTCGTCAGCCTTTTTCTTCTCATCTTCAGCTTTCTTCTTTGCCATTTCAACATCGGATGGTTTTTGTGCAGGTTCTGGTTTCATCTGAGCAGATTCTTCAACTTTCTGTTCAGGAATGGTTTGAGCTTCAGCCTTGGCTTTATCTTCTTTGATGTCTGAGACAGTTCGTTTCTTCTTCTTCGCCAATTGAGCATCATCTGGCTTTGGAGCCGGTTCTGGTTTCATTTGAGTTGTTTCGGCTATTTTTTGATCCGGAAGTACTGCTTGAACTTCGGCTGGTGGCACTTTCTGTTGTTCAGCTTGTTTCTTCTTGGCTAATTCCTCAGCCTTCTTCTTCTCATCCTCAGCCTTCTTCTTGGCCAATTCCTCAGCTTTCTTCTTCTCATCCTCAGCCTTCTTCTTGGCTAATTCATCAGCCTATAATAAATAAATGTTTTTGATTGTTTATAATATAATTTTTTACTGAAATTTACGCTACTTTTTCTCCTTTCTTATTGTAATAATAATACTATTTAAGCTATTATTACCCACCTTTTTCTTATCATCTTCTGCCTTCTTCTTCTCATCCTCTGCTTTCTTCTTGGCCAATTCAATAGCCTTCTTTTTAGCTAAATCATCAGCCGCCTTCTTCTTCATTTCAGCAGATTCCTGTTCCTTCTTTTTCGATTCGTCTTCAATAATTTTTGCACTTTGTTCTGAAATCTCACTCCTTTCAGAAATATCAGATAATTGTTTCTTTTCCAGCATTTTCTTAGTATCTATAAATTTAAAATTCAATAATAATTCATAAATTTAATTTTCTTACATCCTTTCTTCATTTTGACCATCATTTCTGTATCAACATCCAATTTTTCTTCTGCAATCAACATTTCATCTGATGCCGATTCTCGCGCCTTGAAAACTCCTTCGCCATAAACATCCTCTTGTTTTGTTGGAATTTCACCTAGAAAATAAATATAAAAATAAAATTTATTTAAAAATATATACAATTTTACCTTCTTTTCTCTCTATTCTCACATTACAACCACTGGTTGCCCTGCCAATTGGGCTCCACGCCTCACAAACATATTCACCAGCCATTTCTGGTGTCAATTTTGCAAAACGTAAAAGCGCTACTCCATCCTCATAGATCATTTGTTTATTGCTAGAAAAATACATATTATTTTTTTAAATATTCTTTTAGCTAAATTTAAAAATTGATATTTAATATTGCTAATATATTTATTAGAGAATTTCAATTTAATTATACAAAAATTCTACTTGTCTCTTTTGATCTCCTTTCCATTGTAAAACCATCGTACATTTGGATAGGGCATGCCAAAAACGATGCATTTCAATTGAGCCGATTGGCCGACGGCAAAATTCATATTTTGTGGCAAATATTCACGGAATGTAGGGCCCTAAAAAATTAATTTTTGCATTAATAAACTTTAATTAAATAATTAAATCCAAATTTCCAAAAAAAACTGTCAGTCAAAATTTGTTAATTTTATATTAATATCTTTTTAAATCAAAATTGAATACTAATTTATTTTCTTAAAGTGAATGAATTTTTAATTTAAATGATAATTTTGCATATTTTTACAATTTTTAAATTCATTTATTATGTGAAAAGCAATGAATAAAATTTTCTCAATAGAGTAAATATGAATAGACAAAAGAAAAACAACTTTTTAGAGAAGCCCATTGGCAATATTAAAGTTCTATTAAGAGGATTTATTCCTCGCAAGGTACAAAATTAATATTATTGAATTGACATTTTGTTGTCACTGGAAATTTTCATAATTTATTGTATTCTGCCCTATTATTTTACTATAGCTAAAAAATTCACAAAAAAAAAAATTCCATGTATATGGTGTCCGAATTGCCCATTTGAAAAGCCTAACTAATAAAATATTGTTCTTAAATTAATTTAAACAGAAATTTATTGCAAATAATTTATCAATTTTTGAAATATTTTTGATAATTTTTATAAATATTCTACTCCACTATTCCAATTTTTTACCTGTTCACTTGTCGTTGAACTTGTTGACGTGTACATTATATCATCGGCACTCAAACTTGGTTCCACCGAAATATTCGGAACATCCGTGTGCTGCTGCTGAAATTTGGGAGCAAATTTCGGTGTTTCAGCAGCTTTTGGCAAATTTTGTACTGGCTGAAGGGGCACGGCTTCTTCCTTTTTCGGAAGAATTTCCCCTCCTTTCTTTGTTATTCCAATTTCGGGTTCTGCCGCTGTTTTCACCAATTCCGCTGCTTGTTTTGACAATCTCCTGGAAATTGTTGCCTCAATTCCAGTGTTATTCGGTTCGAAGAAGAAAATGTCGAAACAGATTGTTTCCGGTGCGGCACTCAAAATAATATTCAAACTGATTTTGTACAGTTTTGGTGATCCTCCGTAGGGAATTTCCTTGGCTCGTTCATCCTCAGGTTTTAACCTTTCCGGATGGACAAATTTCTGTTCAGTTACGATTATTTGCATCAGAGGGCGTTGTCTTTGGACTTCTGGAATTCTGCCTCGCTTCTCTTCGATTAATTTTTGTTTCGGTACTTCAGCCAATTTGGAAATTTCCTCAGGCTTTTGTTCAAATGCTTTTGGTATTTCCACGGCTTTTGAAGAGTCAGCTTTTGGCTTTTCATCGACTGGTTTTGGTGTCATTTCATTTAACTTTCCAACTTCAATTTGTTTTGCCTCTTTTTGTTGTTGTTTTGTTGTGTCCATTTTTTGAGTTTCCATTTGTTTCTGGGCTTCCGGAATTTTTTGAGGCTCTAATTTTTGAGCCTCGTCTTTTAATTTTGGCATTTCAGGTTTTTGTGTATCTTTAGGTTTTTGCACTTCACTTGGTTTAGGCAAAGTTGTTGTTTCGGGTTTTGATGCCTCTTGTTTCGGTTTAGGCTCTTCTGGTTTTGATACTTCTTCTGATTTTGGTAACAATTGTTTTTGAGTTGCAGGTTTTGGAGGTTCAATAGATTTTGGTCCCTGTATTGATTGAGCTTCTTGGATCTTCTGATCTGGAATAACAGCTTGAACTTGGGAAGGCGGTATTCCTTTGTGTTCTGCTTGTTTTTTCTTGGCCAATTCCTCAGCCTTTTTCTTCTCATCCTCAATCTTCTTCCTGTTTAATTCATCCTGTTTTTTCTTCTCATCTTCCATTTTCTTCTTTTCATCTGCCTTCTTTTTATCTTCTTCAGCCTTCTTTTTAGCCATTTCGGCATCAGTTGGCTTTGGTGCAGTTTCCGATTTCATTTGAGCTGGTTCAGCAACTTTCTGGTCAGGAAGTACTGCTTGAACTTCCCCGGGTTGCATTTTTTGCTGTTCTTGTTCTGGTTGTTTTTTCTTGGCCATTTCGGCATCAGCATTCCTTTTGGCCATTTCGGCATCAGCATTCCTTTTGGCCATTTCGGCATCAACATTCCTTTTGGCCATTTCGGTGCCGGCCTTCTTTTTGTCTTCCTCGACTTTCTTTCTAGCCATCTCAATATCGGATGGTTTTGGAACCGGTTCTGGTTTCATCTGAGCTGGTTCAGCTGGTGGCATTTTCTGTTGTTCGGCTTGTTTCTTCTTGGCCAATTCCTCAGCCTTCTTCTTGGCTAATTCATCAGCCTGTAATAAATAAATGTTTTTGATTGTTATAATATATTTTTATTACTATAATGTTCGGTCTTTTTTCCCTTTCTTATTGTAATAATAATACTTTTTAAGCTATTATTACTCACCTTTTTCTTTTCATCTTCCGCCTTCTTCTTCTCATCTTCCATCTTCTTCTTTGCTGCCAACTCGTCAGCCTTCTTCTTATCATCTTCCATCTTCTTCTTTGCTGCCAACTCGTCAGCCTTCTTCTTATCATCTTCCATCTTCTTCTTTGCTGCCAACTCGTCAGCCTTCTTCTTATCATCTTCTATTTTCTTTCTTTTTGCCTCTTCTGCCTCTTTTCTTGCAATTTCTTCCTCAGATTTCTTTTTATCCATTCCAATTTTTATTTCATCTACTTTTGGCTTCTTCTCAATTATGCTCAATTTTCCATTTCTTAATTGACCTTCAACACTGTCGAATGCATCCTCATATAAATAAATGTTGTAGGCAACCAATTGTGGATCTTTAATAAAATTGGCATTGGCAATCATTTCGGCAATCAGCACACTTTGCCCCTCCTCATTAAATTCACTGAGTGGCGCCAATCGAATTTCCTCATTAGAAGCCAAAAATGTTTCCACCGTTTTCAGCCGGTCCAACAATTCAACCATTGTCCTGTCGCGAAGGTTCACGTCATCCAATTGATTTTGTGGAATTTGCAATGGCAAATATTCCGCTTCTTGTGGCATTCCCCTTTGGCCACTTGGCTCCATAATTTGACTGCTCATTCCACCGCTAATTGTGCCCTCAATTTCCTCTCCTTCTTTGCCCATCATTCTCTGTTGAGATTGTCTTTCCACCAATTTTTGTTGCTCTTTTGGCTTTATTTCTGCTTGTGCTTTGGTGGCTTCCGATTTTCGTCTTCCTTTTTCTTGTAATTTTTGTTCGGCTGATTCCTCTTCGAACATCTGAATATTTTGAAATTATTTTTTAATAAATTTTATTATTTATTTCGCATACCAAAACTCTGGCAATTTCTTCATGTGAATTCTCTTTACAGGCTAATTCGATTGTAATTTGTTGTTCCGTTTCTTCTAATTTAAATGACTCCGGTTTTTTGGATTCTGGCATTTTTTCTTCAGGCTTTTTCGGCAATTTTTCTTCTGGTTTCTTTGATTCTGCCATTTTTTCTTCAGACTTTTTCGGCATTTTTTCTTCAGACTTTTTCGGCAATTTTTCTTCAGGCTTTTTCGGCAATTTTTCCTCTGTTTTTTCTGTCATTGTCTTTTGTGATGATTCTGGCATTTGTTCGTCTTTCATCGGCACCTCTTCCATGACAACATCTGTCCCAAGGAAATTCTCAACTTTTTTCAATTCTCCAAGCAATTCTGGCAGTGTTTTTCCCTCCGGATTCACTTCCAATTTTTCTGTAGATTTTTGTTTCTTCATTAATTTCCTCCTCTCTTCATCGGAAATCATTTCCGGTTGAACGGGTTGTTCAACTGCTGTCCGGCCCTTTGATTCCCTTTGTTTCTTTGTGCCACGCATTGAATCAATGGTTGCTTCTTCACCATCGTACATCTGAAAATTTATATATAAAATTAATTCAAAATTTTTAAAATCAGAAAAAATAAGGAAGTAGTAAATTTTCGGTAAATTTAATCTTGTTTATTCTAAAAGTATTTTCCAATGAATAATTATAACTATGAATGGCTGAGTAGGAATTTGGCTTCAATTTTATTAAAATTTATGAAAACTTGGGTAAGCTAGATGAATACCAACATTCACCCTATGAATCTGTTGGCACTGTTGGACTTATCAAAATTGCCAAATATGACTGAGTGATTGAAATAGGGACAAATTACATATTTTAAATTCCGAAACTAACCTATTAAAATTTTCTAAAATATATTTTGTAACCATAAAAGTGACAGAAATAATTCATGATATTAAATTAGCTAAATTATTAAGCTAATTATTAAGTCAAAAAATTTATTCATTTTTACTCCGCAAATTTCGTTTACGAATTTTTTTATAGAGAAAAAAATTTAAAAAAATATTTTAAATTAATTTCAATAAAAATTTTATTATTATTTAATTAATTAAATTAAATTTAAAAATTTGGGAAAAATATTTGACGAGAATGGGATTCGAACCCATGCCCTTTCGGACTGGTGCCTAAAACCAGCGCCTTAGACCACTCGGCCATCTCGCCACTGCTGGGGGCCGCCCAAATATTTATTCTCGAGACTCTCTCTTCTCTCCCCTCAAATAATACGAGAAAGGCCGGAGTAATAAATAATAACCTAAAAACGACAAATATAATTGTTTAAAAATTAAAAACTCTACACAATAAATAAAATTTTATTGGGCTAAATACATAAATTAAATACTCTCTTCCTGCAGGAGTAATTTTTCCTTAATATTAAATTGAATTATTTCTGTCGCATTTACGGTTATAAATTAAATAAAAAAATTTGATTGAATGAAATTTGTGTCTATGAATATTGATTTGGGTGAATATTAGCTTCAAGTTTAGGAAATTTTTACCATTAAATAAACATAGGATTAATAAGGGTAATTTATTTGAAATTAATTTATTTATTTTTTGGAAATTGTAAGGGCAAATATAGCAAAATTGGGCTTTAGCCATAAAATTCTGGCCAATTGTTTTATCATTAATTTTTACATTAAGATGCTCTAAAGAAAAGTTTTTAACCTAATGGTAAAAAAGGTTTATACTGTAAGTCAATATTCTAAATTTTATAGCCAAAAAATTAGGATTTAAGAATTATTTGCGAATATTTATATTTACCTGAACTGTTGCCTCGCGTTTGGCCGCATCCTCCTCCTTCACAATGTTCACATCCAATTGGCGTTGTTCGCCTCGTTCCGTCAAAATTTGTGTGGCTTCTTGGATGGCGGCAACAATGATATTGGCAACCAATTGGTCGGCCACACTTTCAGCAACTTTTATCAAAAGTGCATAGCTTTCTGGAAATTCAGCATTCAAATAAAATAAATATTTAAATAGAATTTAAATTTTGAGTGAAAAATTTTTTATTATTTTCAAAAAATTAATAAAATTGCCCAAAACATTTTTGAACCCATCAATTTTATGGCATAAATTAGCTGGAAATTTTTTGACAATTTCATTTTTTCGAATAAATAACTATTTCATGATTATTTTACCTTCTTCCTTCTGGATGCTGATCAAATCCTCACTCAATTTGCTTTCATCCAATTTTGCTGGCTCAACTACAAAAATTTTTTTGAAATATAAAAAAATATTCTTTATTGAATTTTATAAATCCATTTAGGAGTATCAAATCAAAATAAATTTATATTATTATTATTATTATTATTCTTTTTTTGCATTTTTTAATTCCATCTAGGGTAGAACGAGTATGGATATTGCCCAAGGGTAAATTTGATTTATTGCTTAAAATTTTCTGCTATACTTATGTAATAGGGGCAATCCTACATGATAGGCTAGATTCCAAAGTTCTATGATGGATCTAGGAAGTTATTGAAATAGAAATTGCATCTTTAGGGCATAAATTCAGTTTAAAATGTTTTCACTTTTCAATAAATACTAGAACTTTGGAAGTTAGCTTATCATTTTGGGATTTGTCCTTATTACATAAGTATGGTAGAAAAATTCAGGAAGAAATTCATCTGCTGGGTAAAACGTTATTTAAATTTACTCCCAGCAGGCAGTATTCGTGCTCAGCACCAAGTTTATAATGATATTAAATTTAAAAATTCATTCATTTTGCTAAATTTGCATTCAAGCCTTCTTTTATCCCATCCTAAAGTCAAATATTTATTTAATTTTTGTAATTAAATATAATAAATTATGTCCTCAAAATTTACCCACAAGCACACTTACCATCCGCCTTCTTTCCCTTTCGCTTTTTGACAGTGGAAACTGTGGCGGGCTCCACATCCACTTCCATTGCTTCCAATTCTGGCACTTTGGCGCTTGTCTCTTTTTCTTTTGGCTTTTTCTTTGCCTTTTGCTGTTGTTCATCCGGCACAAAATCATAATCCACAATCACTTTTGTCCTTTGCATATCTTTGCCCAATTTATTGACCGCATGAACTTCAATGAATCCTTCAATGCCTTTGCCAAATGTGATTTGTTCGTGATTGGTGGCAACATGGTCGACGCGTACATCCCCACCATCGGGTTTAATCTCGAAATTGTTGTGCTTCCATTGGAATTGGGCTAAACAGATAAAATAATAAATTTTAAATAGGAAATAGTTTTGTCAATTAACAAAAATTATTTTTAAAAAATTTATAAGGGTAAATTTGATGCTAAAACATGAATATGACATTTCAGTGTATATTTGGCCATTTTAAAATTAAATTTTCTAAAATTGGAAAAGGCAGTTTTTTCGTGTCAAAATATTGAAAATCACCAAAAATTATTCAAAAAGATTTTTCTAGGTGTAAATTTTTAATGCAAAACATATGAGTTGGCCATATTTCAGTGCATATTTGGCCATCTTGGGAAGCCAGTTATCAACATTTATCAAATGAGACCTATCTCCGTGGAAAATGTTGGCCTTGTATTTATCAAGATTGGCACAAATTCTACAAATTGATGCCTGATTTACTGCGTTTAAGTATATCGAATTAACCTTTGATATAATATTAATACTAGTCTAGGTTTAGGCTTATTAGATGAGCATAGAAATTATAAGAAAATTTCTAACTTGCAACTTAGCATGACCTTAAAAACATTTAATTTCAAAAAAAAAATAGCAAAAATCTTTCCCTAAAAATGTACCTTTTAAATATATAAATAAATAATTAAAAATTATTTACCCTCTGGCCTGGCCTCAGCCTGCACTTCCAATTGGAATTTCTGGCCCTGGCCAATGCGATAGGCTTCCTCAAATTTGGACAAAATTCGTGGAGGACAATCCAATTTTTTCGACTCTTCCTCATCCAATTTTGGCCTCTTTTCCGGCTTGAATATTGGCGGCGTTGGGCTTTTGACGAGGATTGCACGTTTTCGCATGAATTCGGGCAATCCGGCATCGGTGGCTATTTCCACCAAAACTTTGCATTCATGAGTGGCCATTCCATGCTCATTTTGTACTACAGCTTTGTAGATGCCTTCCGTTGGATTATGAATTGTCCTTTGAGGGAGGAAAATATTTTTTAATGAAATGTTTTTTTTATTTTATTAAAAATATTTGGATTAAATGCTTGAAGGCTTCTAACTAATATAATCTGAGTTTTTCAGTTGTTTTCCCAATCTAGATAAAACTTCAACAACTAATTTCAAAAAGTAGAAAATGCAAATGCCAAATCAAATGATATGAGAGATTAAGTAGTCATCTAATATAATAGAGTAAAAAATAAAAAATAAAATATTTAGAAAATATAAATTATTATTATTCATTATGATTGAAATCTTTTATTTTGCCCATTCATTAAATCATTCGGTTCTCTATTTTTGATTTTTTAAAATGTTAGAAGTTTGAATTGCCATTTATTTAAAACTATCTTACAAAAAATTTTGTGATTAAAAGAGCCCTTTGCATTCCTATAATTTTGGGCCTAGTCCGATGCACCGACTCCGGATTAACCATACGAAAACAAAAAAAAAAAAAGAAAATTTAATTTTTAATCGTTTTTCTTAATTTATGAATATTTTTGATTCATTGAGAAAAAAATAAATTTTTAACTTACATTTTTTGATGATTTACGTCCAATTGTTCGCAAATGATGTCTTCCCCATTTGGATGCAACTCAAAATTGCGTAAATACCATCGAATTGTGCATTCACCCTGCGGCGATTCGGCCTTCAATTCCAACACCAAAGGAAGGCCGCCAGGCACAAAAATTCGTGACTCGGGTGCCAAAACAATTTGGGGTTTCTAAGTAAAATATTAAAATTAATTGAAAAATTTTGTTTATAAATAAAAAGATTTATTTTCATAATTTCGGGTACCGAAAAATCATTATTTTATGTGGCATTATATAACTTTGCCATAAACATTTTTTAATTTATAGGTTATGTTAGAATTTGAGCTATGGCGGGACATCTACTAATATGCTCCATTTTAACCGTATGGACTCAAAAATTATCTATTTTCTATATGAAAATTATTAGTAGATTTTAAATTATCCATTTTGTATGTAATTTTTCCCTTAACCCTTTTTTGATTTGTTGTTGGATTGATAAATTCCTTCTGGGAAATTTCCACAATGACTTCCATTTATAAAGTATTTGAATTAATGCCCAAAATAAAATTCAAAAATGGTTTGCAAAAAAAATGAATAAAAATCCAAATTTTCATCGCACAACAGGGTATCTTAAAAATATTATGGATTTTAAAATTTTATAGAGAAAATACCTAACCTATTTTACTTTCCATTTTTCGCTGTTTTATTTAACAGATAATTTTATAATATCAATAAATTATTATGGATTTTTTAAAAATTTTATAGAAACATTAATTTTAAGTAACGTTTTTCATAATCTTATTTAATAGCTATTTTATGCCATCGAATTTTCCCTCTTTTTTTAATTATTTTTTTTCTACCAAATGCATGAGTGGATGATGAATTTGCTGATCCAATTGTTCATTTGGCACCCCAATTGGCACTTCTTGTAATGTGTCCGTGTATGTTCGAACATAATGATCATTTTCTTCGTCCACATCGGCTAATTCATCCTCGGATTCTTCCTCGTAGAATTCTTGTGTTTCGACCCGTTTTTGAATGATTTTTGTGACCATTTCTTCTTCCTCCATTTCCTCATCGCCAATGGCCAATTGCGATGGGCCAAGGATCTTTTAAGAGAGAAAAATTTTTATTTTTTCAGAATTTTTTCCCAATTTTAATTTGCTAAATTTATCTTTTTCTGGCTTAAAATCAAAAGAAAAATATTTAAATTATTTTAAATCGTTTTTTGTGAAATTTTGACACTTGTAAATTGTTTAAATTAACTAATAATATTTAAAAATAAAAAATATATATTTTATGACCATCTTGATAAGAAAATACAAAATAGAAATACCAATATTTACAAACTTCTTCAAATTTACATTATTCAACTATCAACGACAATTTTTGGCATTTCATAATAAGATTGTCATAAAATTAACAAAATGGAGACCAAATTCCTGTATCCTATTAGCTTTCCTAATTATTCCTGAATTAAAAGGCTTCAGTAAAAATTAAACATAAAATTTTGCAAATTTTAAATTCTCGTGGATCTAAATTTACGAAAATCTAAATATGTTGTTTAGAAAATTTTTGGTCGCTTTTAAGTACAGTAATATATTTGAATATTTTTGTCGAGACTTATTTCAAAACTTTCTAATAGTCTAACAATTGTTATCATTATTCCCAAAAGCAAATAAAAAATCAAAAAAATAATAAATTTACCATTGTGCCCGATTGCACAGTGCCATGGGCATTGCTGGCCTCTACCACGTAATGGCCTTGACGAATGGCTCCGCCGCCTTCCAAAATTAATTCCGAATGATTTCGATCAGTCAGAAGGCGGAAATCGCCTTGGCCCAATTCATCGGCCAATTTTCGTCCATCCAACATCCAATGGATTTGTGCCGGAGGATTTGCCTCCAATTGGACAGAAAGACTCAATTTTTGTTGGCCCGGCTCCAATCGAATTTCGCTGGGCAATGGATTGAGGAATGTGGGTGCCATGGGTGATTGCTGCATTTCGGGGGTGGCCGATTTTTGGCGCAATGTTGGGGTCGGCGGCACAGAGGAATCTTTGGTGAGAAAAATGACATTTCAATAGAAAATTGGAAAAGGGGATTAGAGAGAAAAAGCTAAACTTTTTCCGCTTTAATTAAGAGGCAAAAATCTTATCATAAGTAGAATTTTTTGTCTCCAAAATGGGTCAAATTTAAACAGCAGAAACATTCAGTAACTGAGTCTGCGTTCTTTTGGTTATCCAATAAGGAAGAAACCAATTTGAAAGGTTTGTTTACCATTAGAAGGCCCTTAAATTTCTTCAAAAATATGGCATTTCTAATTTATTAGAAAATTTTTCAATAGCTTTTAAAAGCGGCTTTTCCTCAGAAAATTCGAGTATTTTAAACTAAAAAATGTTATTTTTTAAGATTTAAAATTTTAAAGGCCTAATTGAGAAGGCATTTAAGGATCTTCATTAACTAGGAGCTATAGAAAAAAGAATGGCCAAGGTATTAAAATTGCATAAGGCTTATTTAACATCTCTAACACTTAGAAATATTAGAGGACTAACCATCCGCCGATTTTTTCGGCCTCGGCAAACTCGATGATCTGTGCACAACTGTGGTTGTGTGAATTGTCGTTTTGGTTCGGGAGCCAGAGCGGCGTTCTCCCTTCAAATCGCTGACTGGGGGCAAATTCGTTTCCCGCAATAAATTTGCATGAATTTCTGCTGGAGTTTGTGGGTCTACAAAAAATAAAAATTAAATAAGAAAATTATTAACATTTGAAAAAATATAAATTTTTGAATAAATTATTTGAAGCAAAAATTTATTTTATTTTATTTTAAAGTTACCTTTTAATTTTTCCACGAAACCGGTGCTCTTTGCAATGCCGGCATCATTTTTCACAACGCAAGTATATCCTGAGATAATGACAATTACAAAATATAATTTAAAGAAATTTATATTCTATTTATTATTATTTAATAAAGAAAATAAACGGCTTTAATTAATAGTTTTTGATGAAATTTAATTAATTTATTGAAAAACAAGAAAATATGAATATATTCTTAATGAAAAAATTACATATAAATATTCAAAAGCCTTACTTTTTATTTCAAACAAAAAATTCAATCTTACTTCCTGAGTTGGTGTCGCTGAAAACGGCAACACATCGAGTGGGTTTTGGTAAATAAAAGACGGCTTTGTCCCGTTCAAAGTGGATTCCATCCTCGGGCACCATCCCCGCATCAATCTCCGCTATTTTGCGACCATCCAAATACCAAGTGAAACTGTAAATATTTTCGAAAGAATATTATTATTTTTGATCCCATTTTATTGACAAATATGTTTTAACAATTTCTTAATTTGTAGTTAATTTAACTTCCTATTTTTCTATTCTATAAAGTAAAATATATTGCCCCTCCCGCAGATGTAAAGATTTCCTGACATTTCCTTTGTTAAATTATTTTCTTGAATATTTTAAAAATAAATCCTATGAAATATAAATGAGTATCCATGTTCCAAAATTTATAAACAATTTCCAGAATTCTTACCTATATCAATAAAATTTTTGTAGGTTGGAATTTACTGTAAACGTAAAGGAAAAATTCTTATATAGTTCTATTATCTCGGAAAAAGAATGCGACATTTTATAATAAAACATTAATTAATACACAATAAAAATGCTTAAAATTACCTGCTGGGCTCGGCGTTCACCTCAACGTCGAGAACGGCTGGCACATTTGGTGCCAGTGCCAAATTGGGAACCTGAGTGAGGAATGCCGGTGGCTTTTTCGACTTTTTGGCTGCTGTGGTGACAGTGGAAGCCGTCTGGGACATTGGACTGCTTGGAGTCATTGGGCTCATTGGAAGGCTGATTGGCAATTCCAATGGTGCCGGGGAATGGATTCGAGATTGGATGAAACTTTCTGAAAAGTAAATGAAATTTGGAGAAGAGGATTTAAATTTCGGCTTAAAATAATTTTTTATTAAAACATTTTTGAAAATGGTAATTTAAAATATCTCAAATAACCTAATGCATAAGATGAAATTTTCTGATTTATTTTTTTTTTTGAAATTTTTAAAAATTTGAAAAATGTCTGAATGGGATATTCCTGCAAAAATTTGTTTAAATAAGTTAAAAATGGAAAATTTAAAAAGGATAATTGAATTTTCCCTTTAAAAAAATATTCTAAATGATTTTAAATTAGTAAAAAATCTAAAGTAATTAAATATATTCTTTAAAATTTTATTAAAAGAATTAAGAATCATATCCCAAAACTTACCGTCAACTTTGATGTAGCCATATGATTTGGATATGCCTGCTGGGTTTTTTGCTGTGCATGAATAAATTCCCTCGATGGGATCTGAAAGAATGAATTATATATAGTATTTGGCCAATTTTAATTAGAAAAATCCCATTTTAATTCATCAATTTTTTATATGTGAATAAGTTTTTTCGCTTAAAGCTTTTTAAGAAAATTTACCAATCAAATTAAAAAGTTCATTGGTGAAAATAAAAATTTAATTTAAATAAAGCACTCATTTTTAGAAAAAAATAATTCCATCGTCAAAATTTAGAATATTCTGACTTAGAAAAAATAATAGATATAATTTTTTATCATAAGAAATTCCAAATTAATTTAAAAATTAAAAGAAAAAATGAAAAAAAAATTACTGGAGCTGGGGGGAATCGAACCCTCGACTTCATGCATGCAAAGCAGGCACTCTACCACTGAGTTACAGCCCCTCACGAAATGGTGCTCTGTCTATTCCTATTCCCTCTTTTGGAAAAAAGCAGAGGAGGGAGAATAGGAGGAATAAATGAAAAAATTGGTCTTTGTTGGATTTTTTTGTTTAATTTTGCCCAATAAAATTACAATAATTATTTTTTTTATTAAATTCATTATAAAATGGATAAGTTTTTAAAGATTATAAAAAGAGAGGAAATTTCTTTTTGTACGATTTAATAATTATTTTACCATTATCATGTTCAATAAATTATTTCCCCACTAAATTTGCTCCATCCATTAAAAATCTCCCCCATAAAATTAAATGAAAAAATTTACTCTGAATGTGCATTGTGCTGACATTGCCAGCCGTTCGAACGGTGAATTGTTGCTGTTGTTCGGCATTTTCCTCCATCACAGGTTGATCATTGCAGCACCAAGCAAATTCGGCTACTGGATAGCTGACTACTTCGATGACCAATGTAATTTTGTCTGTTGGCTGGATTCGGTAGGCTTTGAGCATCTAAAAAATTTAAAAGATTTTACAAAATTCGTATTTAACTAAAATTTTGACCTGTTTGAATTTTGGTGGGCTGAGCACGACAAATGATTTCACTTCGGAGGAGAAATGTTCCTCCATTCGAAGAACGTCTTTCAGACTTTCAGTTTGAATCAAATGTGTTTCCTGCAATGTGGAAGAAGCATCCAAATTGGCCGTATCAATTGGATGCTGAATGACCAGCTCTTGAGCTGAAATAAAAATTGGAATAAAATTCATTGGCAAAAATATCTTTTTCATCCAAATAGCAAATGTATTAATAATTTGGTTTATCAAATTAAATCATTAAATGTATAAATAAAACCAATTGTATTGAAATAGATTTTCTAGGTGATTTTTGGAAAAAAATAATTTATAATTTTTGTCCCATTATTTTGGCCAAATCTAAGCAATGCGAAATAAATATTTGAGCGATAAGAATAATTATCTTTAAAAATTGTAATCCATTAATTTAAAAAACCCATTTTTAAATTAATAGCCAAGATTTCTGATAGGAAAATATCTCCCAAACATAATATGTTCTCTTTCGCTTCATTATTTTGCAGAAATGTTATATCAATCTAAATCCCAAACTAGCCTGTCTTAACGTGTTCTACGGGTTGATGTGTGTCAAAATACGGTGAATGCATTGGAGGACTGGTCAATGGGGCGGTGGCAGACGACGATGGGCCACCGCCATCCGATGAGTCCAAACTGACTGTAATTACTGAAAGTGCCTGCGATGTGTCCTCATCGGCCACGCTTAGTTCCGGTGGCGATTGTGGCTGCGGCGCTGGAGCTTTTGGTGCTGACGGCATTTTGACCGGTGCCTTTGATGCTGGCGGCACTTTCGCTGGAACTGCTGGTGTTTTTGCAAATATTGCCAATGGCACTGGAGCCTTTGGTTCTGGAGCTGGAGCCGATGGCATTGATGTAGCTGTCGGCAAATTCACAAAACGTGGAGGCTCTTCCTGACGGGGGAAATAATTTTTCGATTAAATTGACACTTTTTTGCTAATTTTTTTATTATCTATTTCCGATTAGAATTAAGATGTTTTTCTCTAACTAAATGGCAAATTATTTTAGAATTTATTAAATAATTATTAAAAGTGGGCATTTTTTGGTAAAAAAAACATGCATTCCCATTTTGTTTGACCCATATGCCTTATTAGTAATTATCTTTTACAATTTCTATATGTGCCAAATTTGGCCTAAATTTTTTAAATTATTAAAATTTCAATTTTTTGTCTAATTAATCAAATTAGTATTTTCTTAAATTTTCATAAATGAAAGTATTTAACAAAAGATTCAGAGGCTAAAATTAATGCCGTTTTCAATACCGCCATTGGCGTTTCTGGAGGCACAGCTGCTGATGGTCCGCCAAGATTCACAAATCGTGGTGGCTCATCCTGTTGCTGTTGTGCCATTTCCTCTTCCGGTTGCTTAGGTTTCTTTCCCGTATTCTGCTGCTGCTGTTGCCTTCCTCCCTTATTAGGGGAAGGCATTTCTGCTACTTCCTTCTTTCGCTGCTTTTGTTGTTCCAATTCGCTTTTTCTTTTGGTTCACTTTTTTGTTTGTTGTTAATTTAAATTTTTTAATTAGATTAACATTTTTTCTATAAATTTTTAAAATATTTACAAAATTTTAATTGAAGTTTTTTATAGAAAATTCATTGAAAGATATCCAAGCCTAGACAAATTTTAAGTCTTTTTGGACAAATATCAGTTTAGACATACTTGAATTACTAAATTAATTATGACACAACTGCAGAATTGCAACTATAAATAATTACAGAAAAAAGCTAATTCTAGCTTACGGATTAATTTATTAATTATTTTGCCTTTTTGAACTATTCATATTCACAATTAGTAAATGCATTCGGATAAAAATTTGCCATTACTGATTTTATAGTCGATTGATCGATATTTAAGTAATAAATTTTAACACATTCAAGCAAAAAATCAAGCGTTTCACTCCAGCCAAATGTAAAATGATCATAAGGATTTTTTGAACTTATGGTTTACGGGGAAGAATATTTGCAAAAAAATGAGGCCATTTAGTGATGAACAGCTTTGGCCGCGCCGCCATTGCCCTTTGGGAGGGATCCGTCAATTTTTATGAACATCGTCAATCGGCGGAACCCGCAATAATTGACTTATGAAAGAGGAAGCCACGGAAATATGAGGGGGGAGGGAAAAATGTGTGGTTGGCCATTTGAAAAGGAGTTGCGGTTCAAAGCAATGGATTTAGGCGGGGAAGGAGGGGGTAAGCTTGTCAAGCCACCCTTACTTTCGAGAAAGGCCAAATCGGCATGGATTTTGGCGCAGTTGGCTTTTTGTTAGGTGAAAAATCTTCGAGAATTTACCTGGCCCATGGGCCGCCAAACATTTTTGAGTGATACCTACCCAATTTTTGCCTCGGGAGATGGGCTCTCTTCCTTTTGTCCATGATGAAAATAACAAGCCATTAAATTCACCTCAAAGCTGGAATGGCCAATTGTTCCCCCTTTGGCTGCTGATTGGCCCAAAACACTCAATGAAGTGATGGAAGCCCATGCCGTGGGCCGGTGGATATTTCCATCCAAAAGATAACAGGCGCCTAAAATTCTCTTCACTTAATTTCCCGACTGTCAGATTCCCCTTCCTCCCATATCCGCGATTGGCCCCTTCCACACTTTTCTCTATCCACCTGCCATGCACTCCTTGATCCGCCTAATCTTTTTTACCCATTCAATTTTTGTCTTTTGTTATTTTTGTTTCTGGGCCCCAAATGGATGAGTATTGACAGCCGTGGGCCACCTCCGCTTCCTCCATTCTTTTCCTTCATCAATACCCACAGGAGCAGATGTCCTTCACGGCCATAGGCGAATATTTTTGAAATATGCCTGAAAGGAAAAGGCACGCCTGTCCCATTTTGAGGGAGAACTTGGCGAGAGAATGAATTTATTGGAGGATCAAGCTTTCACAAAAAGAGCTTCTTTCTTGCCGTTGGGCCCTCGACTGAATTGTTGAAACATTTGCCACCATGGCTCCCGGCATTGTGGTGTAGATGGATTCATGTCCGTCTATTATGGAATGGCAACAGAAAATCAGGCGAATTATTGATTGATGAAAGAAAAATTTGGATGAGGAAAAAAAGCAGATAATGTGGACTGTTTCCATTTATTCAGATATGCATCATTTGCTTTAAATTCGCAACTTTTTGTGGAATTCTACCTAACAAAGGAAATTACGAATTGATACCAAAAAAAAAAATTAAAAAAGGGATTTTTGACTGGGGTTTTTACAGGGTTGTGGATGGCACCTTTTATTTTTACTGGGTGACCGCTTGGTTTTCTGGAAAATTTTAATTCCGCCTGTTTTCCGGAGGAATTTTATCCGTTTGTTCCGGTTAGTTTCCGGAAAAGTTATAATCTAAGCTTTCCGGTTGTTCCGGTTAGTTTCCGGAAAAGTTATAATCTAAGCTTTCCGGTTAGTTTCCGGAAAAGTTATAATCTAAGCTTTCCGGTTGTTCCGGTTAGTTTCCGGAAAAGTTATAATCTAAGCTTTCCGGTTGTTCCGGTTAGTTTCCGGAAAAGTTATAATCTAAGCTTTCCGGTTAGTTTCCGGAAAAGTTATAATCTAAGCTTTCCGGTTGTTCCGGTTAGTTTCCGGAAAGCTTTCATATCTCCTATTTTCAGAATGTTTTCATTCCGCCTGTACGGAAATTTTTATTAAAAAATAATTTTTTGGGACTCGTAAGGAATACCCTAAAAAGGAATAGGAATGAGTGGCCATTTTTAATAAAATTAAGGCACAGGAACACACTTTTAGAGGTAAAAAAATGTTTGAATTTGTCGAATAATGAAAGTTTTTCTGATTGTGAATAGAAAATTTTCAAAAAGTTTGGTGTTCTTTTCAGTTGTATAATCTCAATCAATGTTTCTTGATGAGCTGAATTGAAAGTCAATACAATACTTTATCGAATCAATCAAAATCTAAATTGATAGATAACAGAACATATAAAATTCATCAAACATCAAATGAAATTACAATGCAATATCTTCCAAATTATTCGTTCGCCATTTATGCAGTGCTTTTGGAAGTCTAAAAAATTTTTTATTATTAAACATTAATTAATTTAATAATTAGTTATCAAATTTTAACTTAACTTTTTAAGTGATTAATTTTATAAATTTTTAGCCTGCAAAAATGTTCCAAATACGTTGTTTTCCTTATCAATCAATTCGTGCAAATAAAGTTAGCAGCAAAGCATCATTTTCAAATTGGCAAAATTCAACCGCAATATTTGGTGGTCAAATTTCGCAAATCCATGGTTGCAGACCTAATTGGAATATCAGGAATCATCAGGTTTTTTTTATCAAAAAAAGCTGGTTACTTAAATGGGGGAAAAGAGAATTTTGGTTATTTTTGTCTCCAATAATGGGCTGAACTTGAATTAAACAAAATAAATTAAAATTCAAAAACATAAGAAACAAAATAAATTGGGCATTCATTTTAATACAGCTTGTCCACCGCAACCAATTTTGCACCAAAAATTATGACATTTATTGTCCCAACAATGATAACACAAATTCTTCACCAATTTCATCAATGGCTGAAATGCTAACTTCAAATGAACAATCAGAATTACTCAATGTTGCAAATTCCACTTCGTCGATTTCATTACCCGAAACATCAACAAATATTGCAAAGGAACAAAATGAGCAACATGAAATTCCAATTCCCGACATCAATATGTTATACCGCAATTATTTTTTTATGAAAAATTCAAATAAAATGCTAAAATACAAAAAGGAAAAAGTGGACAAAAATTCTTTCGAATTGAGGTATATTTTGTTGGCATTTATTTACAAAAAAAAATTTCTTTCCCAAATTAAAGTATTTCGACTTAAAAACTCAATTAGTATTGAATCTTCCCAACATCTTGGTTCCCGAGAATGCCTATTCCTTCGTACACAAAATGAATGAGCTCACCAGGGAATTGGCTGATCAAAAATTTATTCATCAAGGTTTGCTTGAGTTCATGGCGAAAAAACATTTAAAAATTAAGGATACTATTAAACCGTTTAAACCATACGATTTATGGTTCAAAACTTAACTAAAATTAGGCAAGCCTAAGTAAAATCATTATCAAACGATGCGTCTCCAAGAGATCTTTCGATTCAGTAAATACATGGTTTAGATGTATAGGACAAACCACTTATTAGGTAAGACTGAACCGTAAAAAAACCACTAATCTTTTGCCATTTTCTGTTTTTGTCATTTTAAATATTTACTGCATCATAATTACTTATTCTATAGATAATGTCGACCAACCCAAACAAATGAAACAACGCACCGTCGAAATGATTGGCAAACACCACAAATTTCAACTGGACTTGTTCTTGTTTCCAAATAAGAATAAAAATGACAGCCAAACGCAATTATGCATTATTCGACTTTGTGCACTGAGTTTGGAGTTCAATACAATTAAAAGTATCTTTCTACCATTGGAAGCATTGTTTTGGCTACGTCAACATATGGTATATGGTCGATATGTTGGTGCGACATGATGGAACAGAAATAATTGAGCGGAAACCACTGGCCAAAATACCCCAACAATTTCTCACGAATGGACTAATGCTTACAAACAAATAGAATTGAAGGAAGAATAAGATGAAGAATATGCAATTTTGTTGAAAATGTTTTGAATAAATGATAAATTTAAAATTTTCCAATTTTATTTTAAAGTATTTTTATTTAATTTCAAATTTATATATCGATTATTTATTTATGCAAATTTCATCAATATTTTTAAGTTCATTTGAGTATTTTATTGAATAATTTAATTTGCAAATATTTTCAAGCGACAAAATAGCAACAACCAAAAAAATGATAATTGATTTATCTGCTGCTTCCGATGATGGTCTGGCCTTGATCCTGATGAGATTGCCAATAAAAGAATTGTTGCTAACTTGCACGCAGGTTTTGATTTATTTTAAAAAATATGGTTCCAAAAATTGAAAATGACAAAAAAATTATAACGGTTCATTTATACTAGACCCTCAAAACATACCAATCAATAGATTTCATCATGAAGCATCGTTTAATGATTTTGCATAGATTTAACCAATTTTAAATTCTTGACGGGTTCTATCGATTGGGTTATAGGGTTTGGGGTCTAGGACCAACCATTGAACACCTATTATCTTCACCATTTTCTATGATTTTGGCCAAATTAAATACCACAAATTCATAAATGCTAATCATTATCTTATTAGTTAATAGTAGCCACTAGCTAGGGATATTAAAAATGGTGAAAAATTATAACGGATTTATGATCTGTCCTAGACCCCAAAATCATATAACCATTCGAAATTCGATAGATTTCGTTAAGACGCATTGAATGGTATATAATTTGTATTGTTTTGGTCAAAAATTAAAGATGTTAAACCGTCTTTTCTATTCAAAATTAAGTTTAGAATTGGTTAAACCTTGACAAAATATCTATCGATCAATACTTTCGGCGAGATCTATCGATTGGATATGGGGATCTAGGATAAATTTCTAAACATTTATCTACATTTTTAATATTTTTTTTCTGTAAATTAAATATTTCACTAATAAAACAATTAGCATTTCACAATTAAATTCGAAGTAGAATTTTTCAAAAATATATTTTCCCAAATTTTTCCAGGTCTCGCCACAATGGAACCGAATTTTGTCAGAAAGTTACTTCTGGCGTGACAAAATGGACTATGATGGATATCATTTGGATTGGCCAAAATTGACTGGAATTTCCACAAAATCATTCCAAATGATGGCATTGAAGCACTGTTTTGGTCGGAACTTCATCAAGGACTGTTGGGATTTGGAATTGCGAAATGAACGGAGCTTAACATTGGACCCAAGATGGGATGCGGAACAAATTGTTTGGCAAGAAGAGGACAGTACTGGAGGGTTAGTTTTTTGGCTTACCATTTTATAGAACACTATACTTCTTGTTAGCAAGGGCGTAGCCAGAAAAAATTTTCAAATGAGGAAATAATCAAAAAAAATTTTTTGGTTACCCAAAAATTCAAAATTTTTATTGCACAAAATTTTTAGTAATATAAAAAAATTTTTGCAAACATTTCAAAATTGAAATGTTTTTTTGAAGGTAATCATAATCAAAGTTATGCCCAACCAATGGTGGTTTCAGGTTTCAGGGGGTATGTGCAGGGGTGCGCACCCCCTCCTTGAATAGGTAGCAACCCGTGGTGTCATGGGGTAGAGATAAGAAAAGGATTTTTCTTTTGCAAAATTCAGTAAAAACCAAAAAAATTCACCGCGTTCGCACCTATCAGTGTTCACATTAACTTTTTGTTACTTTTTTCCATAAAATCTCAGAATTTTTAAAAATTTTCGGTCGCTAAACCTAAGAACCCTGTAACCGCCACTGTGGCCAACTGAAATTTTAGGCTATACTCTGGCAACTTTTACCCAACTAAAAATTAATTCGCACTAGGGTACCTGCGAGTTTAGCAAAAAAAAAAACAACAAAATCGGGTGCATCATAATTCTTACAAAAAATATTACCAAAATGCGTCGATCAAATTTCATTTTTTCAGAGATGTACCTCGAATTGAAATTCCGCCAGTTTTCCTTGATGGTCAGCCAGCAGAAATTCCACCCGGATTCGACGAGCCAATTCCGGCATGCGTGGCCACCGGTTATCATCGCTTCACAAAGTTTATTGTAATCAAATTGGCTGATGAAGGATTGACTGTGAGTTTTTCACTTATATTGATTTTTTATAAAAAAAATAGAACTTTTCCTTAATAAAACAAAAAAGGTGAGAAAAATTACTATTTAAAAAAATTATTTTAAAAATTTAAGGATGACATCATGGACAATTTCCGTCCAACCATTGTTGTCACCGAAATGGTCGGAAATCGCCGGGATTGTGGTTCCCGCTATCAAATGGTCTGCTCATTGGGAGTCAACGATGAAATGGAAGACCAACATTATGGTCATCCGTTCATTCGTGGAGAGGATGGCGAATTTCGTGAAGAGCACAGGGATGATAATGACCGTTCTGTTGGCGTGACAATCACATTGCAGTTTGCACAATGGCAGGGTAAGAATTTTATTTACACTATTCAAATATTTTTAATTTGAGAAAATGTAAATTTAAATACTTAAATCATAGAATTTAATTATTGCTGACTTTTAGGCCATAAGATAATATTAATTTGTCCAAAAAAACATTGAATTTCTCCAAAATTATTCTTGTCGAAAAATTTTATATTTTTGAGGCCATATAACTTGGCCATAACTAGGTATTAGGGCTCATGGCTCAAAGTTAGGGTTCAAGGCCAGGATATTAGGGACTAAAGGTTGGGAATCTTAAAGAAGTCCGATTTGGCCAAGTTATATGGCCTCAAAAATATAAGATTTTTCGACACGAAAAATTTTGGACAAATCCTGTGTTTTTTGGATAAATTAATTGACTTCCTTTAGGCCATTCAGCTTGGCCATAATAAAATGTTGTCTACTTTAGGATTAGATGTAAAGTTAGATTCAAGCCTCAAAAATTGACAAAAAACTTTTAGATAAATTCCATGATTTTATGTGTAATTTAATAGGAATCTTTTTAATTTGTTTATTTTAATTTTAATTCAATTTAGCCGAAGGCTGGAACCGTGTGGAGCATACATTCAAAGACTATTCGGCCGGAATTCGTTACTTGCGATTGAGATGCTCGGGAAGAGACCGTCAAGGCTGGGCCGGACATTATGGCGTAAAATTGGCCAATTGCTCAGTGAAGGCATTGTTCGAGAAAAATGCCGAATAATGAGGAAGAGGAATAAAAAGGAAATAGATCGATTTTAATATATCAGATGTCTTTGTTTTGTTTTGTTCTCTCAATCAGCGAATTTAATTCATTCCATTTATTTAAAAATGCAACTTTGACCGAATTTCGATTTTTTGCTGAATTTATTTGAATAAAAGTAATTTTCAATTTTTTCTCAAAAAAATTAACGAATTTCCAGTGGTTTAATCCCCACATTCATTTTTGGATTTATTTTATTCATTTTTATGTCAAATAACTACCTAAATATTTGGAGTTTATCGTTTTTTTTTAAAGTTCATATTTGAGTATTTTATTGAATAATTTATTTGCAAAAGTTTTCAAGCGACAGAAAAACAACAACCAAAAAAATGATCATTGATTTATCCGCTGCTTCCGATGATGGGCTGGCCTTGATCCTGATGAGAATGCCAGTTAAAGAATTGTTGCTAACTTGCACGCAGGTTTCGAATTATTTTTAAATAAATTTATAATAAACTTTAAAATGGATACTAATTGGTATAAAGTTTATCCCAAAAACTGAAAATCAGAGCGAGCAACCAACGAATTTTTGGTAAAACAGAATTTCGAACTAAAATGAAAGCAAAAAATCACGCATTAATAATTTTGTTTAACAATGGTTTAGTTAAAACTAATGGGAGTTAAACGGTTTAAACTATTATGGGTCTAAGATAAGCCACTCAACCATCATAATCATTCGAGAATTTTTAAAAAAATTTTTAATATGATACTTTTTATTTTTCCATTTTTTTAAGGTCTCTCCACAATGGAATCGAATTTTGTCAGAAAGTTACTTCTGGCGTGACAAAATGGACTATGATGGATATCATTTGGATTGGCCAAAATTGACTGGCATTTCCCCAAATTCATTCCAAATGATGGCACTGAAACATTGTTTTGGGCGAAATTTCATCAAAGACAGTTGGGATCTGGAATTGCAAAATGAACACAGCTTAAAATTGGATCCAAGATGGCGCGCCGGTCGAATTATTTGGCAAAGAAGGGACAATGATGGCGGGTTAGCTTTTATATTTATGGTAGACTTTGATATTTGGTAAATAGAATTTACCAAAAATCAAGTAAAATTATGTAAATAGCCGATATTCAGCTGATCAGCGGTCACATTTAAATGTTAGAAAACGAAAGCTAGAAATTTGAGCAAGAATCAGTCGATATTGGGGTTAGGGTAGGGCTAAAGTAGGCGGTCTAGAGTGACTTTTCCCAGCTATTGAAAATTCCCAGTTTTCGGCGTAACATATTTACTAGAGTCCGGAATTTCAAAATTTCCGGGCCCGGTTCTGGGTTTTTTTTTTCAGAAAAAATTACCCGGGCCCGGTAAAAAAAGCCGGTTTTCGGAAAATTAAAAAAAAATTGCCGGGCCGGCTTCCGGGCCCGGTTGTATTTTAAAATGTGCCGGGTTCCGGGCTCAAAAAAATGGCCCAAAAATCGCCGGGTTTTCCGGGTCCGGCCCGGTTCCGGACTCTAATATTTACCATTCTACTCCTATCGGATTAGTAGTAAATGGTTATCAAAATTTAAAATCCGCCGCCGGACTAAACCGGTTCAAAAGTTACAAACTCAAACTCATGAAATCCACGAAATTTAAAAAATGATGGTACCCAATTCACTCATTTTATGGGTCTTCTAAAATTTAAAAAATTGAAATTTTTTGGCCAAATATAGCTCAATCCTCACTTCACTCTATACATATTGATTAGCTAATCATAAGTATGAATCTCCATTGGTTCTGGTTCGCATAAAAATCAAAAGTTTCGCAGCTAATAATATTAGGTAGATCTGGGTAAGGTTTATAAAGGTAAATCCAAAGTATCATAAAAAAAAACATTTTTTTTGCACAAAACATCAATCAAATATTAATTTTTAAGAATGCATCCTCGAATTGAAATTCCTCCAGTCTTTCTTCATGGCCAACCGGAATTTCCAGAAGAATTTGGCGAACCAATTGCAGCCTGTGTGGCCACCGGTCATCAACCATTCACAAAATTTATTTGCATCAAACTATCCGATGAGGGATTGACTGTGAGCTTTTTTTAAATTTTTACATGAATTTTTATTAAAAACAAATCAATTTGTTCTTTAAATAATATATTTGATGGTCGACAAATATCACTATTCGTAAAATATTTTAATTATATCAATCCAGGGATGATATCGATTTACAATTTTCGAAAATTTTTGACCCTTCGAAATTTCGATTTACAATTTTCGAAAATTTTTGACCCTTCGAAATTTCGATTTACGATTTTTGAAAATTTTGACCCTTCGAAATTTCGATTTACGATGAAACATTGATGCCATCTCTGATAGCAATTACAAATGTATTTATAAATTCAGGACGACATCATGGACAATTACCGTCCAACAATTGTTGTCAGCGAAATGGTCGGAAATCGAACGGATTGTGGTTCCCGCTATCAAATGGTCTGCTCATTGGGAGTCAACGAAGACGTGCCAGAACGTGACCAATATGATGGGCACTTTGTTCAAGGAAATTGGCATGATGGTGAATTTCATGATGAACACGGGGATACTGATGGCCATTCGGTGGGCGTGTGGATCAAATTGCAATTTGCACAATGGCATGGTGAGGAAATTTTATTTCAAATTTATTTAAATATTTTTACTTGGATACTTTTTTATGCATCAAAAGTAGTTATTTATTGACTTTTACTTCTAATAAATCCGGTTTTAGATCCTAAAAACCTTATAACATTTTGTAGATTTCATCAAGAGCATAGAATGGTATAAAAATGTCAAATTTTTGACCGAAAATCAAAGTATTTATTTAGTATTTAAAACTAAAAACTAAAATATGGTTTAAACGGTTTAATTCGCTCGCTCAGTTTCGATTTAAACTAAGAAATGAATATGTCATGAGATTAATGAAATAATATAAGATAAACCGTTTGATGTTATCAATACTGACAAATAAAATACGTTTAAAACATTTTCTACATTTTAAACGACAATAGCAACATTAAATTCTATCCATTTTAAATTATTAAAATTATGAATTTATTTTTTAAAAATTTTTATTCAATTTAGCCGAAGGCTGGAACCGTGTGGAGCACAAATTCAAAAACTATCCCGCCGGAATGCGCTATTTGAAATTGCGATGCTGGGGAGTAGATAATCAATTCTGGCGCGGACATTATGGAGTCAAATTGGCCAATTGCTCGGTGAAAGCAATGGTGGAAAAGAATGCCGAATAAAGAGGAAGATTGGGAATAAAAGAAATTATAATAAATCAATTTGAATTTATCACTTGTTTCCGTCTAGTTTATCCTCTTAATCATCGAGAAATATTAATTCATTCATTCCAATTATTTAAAACTTTGACCGAAAACATTTTCGATTATATTTGATGAATTATTTGAATAAAAATTATTCTTTTTCTTTAAAAAATGTACCTATATTCAAATCCAACGTTCATAATGACTCCTAAATTCATTTATTCTATCTTAATACAAATAAGTCAAAAAGTTAAATTAGTGTCAAAACAATTTCAAATTTCGAAGCAAAATTTGGCTTAAAACATAGATTTTATTAATAGAAATGAAGTTAGGAATGATTAATTAATTTTTAATCGAATTGAAAAAAATTAAAATGCCGAAAAATATTGGAAACGCCGAAATTTTTGTAACTGTTCAGAAATTTCCCAGACCCAACTTTATTCCCAATGGATAAATCTGATCAGATGCATCGCTTGATAATTGTTTAACCAATTTTAAATTCGTTTTGAACCAAAAACCATAAGATTTTTAAACGGTTTAATACTCTTATTTTTTTTTATTAAACCATTGCAAATTATATATCAATCGACGTTTCTGGCTGGAATCCATCGATTGGTCATAAAGTTTGGGTTGTCTAGGGCCAACCAATGAACTGTTATAACCTTTTGGCCATTTTCTTTGCTTTTTTGACCAAATTAAATATTAATAACCATTCTAAACTAAATACTAGATTTTAAATAATTACAAATACAAATGAGAAATGATGCAATACTACGCCAAAAATCCATAAGCCTTAGTTTTTCTGCCTATCAAAATATTATTTATCAAATGTACAATGTACATTTGATCGGATCGGATTTCACGTGAAGATGTGCCGTGCCTTTGGCGGCCGCTGCGCATCCAATGGCCCAAAAAAGTGCCATCATCGTGCCAGGAGGTAAAACCGGAGGTAATGGGCAGCGTGTGGCCAGCAAATCATCAGTCATTCCATCAAAATCCAAACATTTTTTTGCAAATTCCATCATTTTTTATCCACTTTTCCCCCATATTCCTCTCTCCATTTTCCCCGGTTATCCATAGCAAAAATGGCTCTTTCTGCTGATTTGCTTTTTTAAAAAAAATTAATCCTACAAATAATTGAAATTTAAATATATTAACCATCAAAATCCAAAACATTTTGCAAATCCATCATTTACTCAAATTCCTTTCCCCCTTATTACCCTGTTATCCACAGCAAAAATGGCTCCTTGTGAATTTGCGATTTTATATACAGCCGATTTTCATCCGACCAATAAATAAAATTTAAATACGACAAGGCAAAAATTTTGTCCACAAATCCTTTTCTATTTTAAATCATGTATTAAAAAACAAATCTAACATTAAATTATCTCAATATGTAGATTTTGAATGACTTTTTAAAATCATTTCTTTATAAGACAATCCAGGATTCATATTCTTCCTACTTTCATAAAAGCCGGCTATTATTCATAGGCCTAAAGTTGTTTGGGGCGAGAGTGGGCCTAGGCTCTCGCCACGGGCTTTGGCCGGGGCCTAAGCCATCAATGGCCCAAATAACGGTATAGGGATTTTAGAGGAAATAACCTTTAAATTATTATTTATCTATTGCGAGAGAAAATGTGATAACAAAACGTCGCAAAAAGTGAACGAAAAAGTGAACATTTGTATGGAAAATGAGCGGGTTTAAAAAGGCAAATTGTGGCATGGCAATATTTGATTGATAGGGTGATGGGTGACGGGGCAAAAAATGAAGGGTACAGTAGGATAAATAGGAAAGGCCCTTTTAGGCATTATTGACATTGACATCGGCTTTAAAACTATTTTTATTTAATTTTTATTTTTTTAATAAAAATATTTACTTTGGACTTTGTTTTATGGAGCTATAGCTAAAATAGGAATTGGCCCAAATTTTCACGTGAATTTGCGCACTCCATGCCGCAAATAGCTTGCCTGTGCCAGTCCATGCCTATTTCCTCCCATCTCAAAAGCCAATGTCGCGCGCACGCCCTCACTCACTCAGTCAGGCAAATCAAATGACTATAACCTATAAATGACCAAATAGGTGGAGTGTGGGTTTCTATTTAGGCCGGCCAATATTCTCGTTTTCACTTCATTTCTTAAAAAAAATTAACAATAAATCAAAATATTTTATATCAGAGTACTTAGTCCCAAAAGATTTTGGCATTTTGATCCCCCTTGAAGGTGAGTTTTGGCACAAGAGGTCAGATGCCTTCAAATTAGGGTATTCTGAGATACATTATTTGTAATCCCATTATAATTTAATTTAAATTCACTTTCCATATTAATATTTGAGTTCAGAATTGGCCAAGTTAGGATTGGATCTTAAGAATAGCCAAATGGTTTATAAAAAAAGTCATCATTTATTAGACAATTGACCCTTAAAATAACATTTTAAAATTTATGACAAAAAAAAATAAATTATGAAATCAAATTATTATAAGATGGATAGTAGAATTAATTAAATGTTTTATATGATTTAGGAAAGTTTTATTAGATTTGATAGAAATTGCAAAAAGTTATGTCCAAAGCAAAAATAGGCCAAATTCGGTTAAATTTTCCTTTTTTGGCCATAATTTTGTTGTCAATTTATATTTGCTCCAATCATTTTGATACTAAATATCTGAATGATTTAAAATTTTTTTTAATTATTTGAGAATTTTCCGAAATATTACCATTTAGTAAAATTTTTAATTAAAGCCTTCCAAATATATTTCTGCAATTAATTAACAATAAAAGGATTTTTCTTTGTTAGTATAGCTCCTTGCCCTTAAATATAATACTTAATTATAATTACTCATTAAAAAATAATTGTTTCTTAAAATTAAATTTTTTCCACATTTCTCTTACCAATTAAATTCGCAAATGCAGAGAATATTTATGCATTTCCGACAATTTGAGCAAATTCCAATTTGAGAATTACACTTTTAGGAATAATTCAAATTCCATTTCAATATTTCACACTTTTATAAGGATATTTAAATTTGAAGAGAAATTAAAACAAGCCAATTCTTTCTGGCTATTCCAAAATTCATTCCCGGTTTATTTCTGTGTGTCGAAATTTGTGTCCCCGAATTTGCGGCCCTTACCAAAACTAACAAATATAATATAATTATAAATTATAATAGAGTAAAATTTAGGGCTAAAATTAAGGTTATAAATGCTCGGAGGATGAGTCTTTAGGATTTAGGCTAGGCTTTAAATCTCATCAAAGGATAGATATTGGACTACAAATATCGTTTTTGAAGGGCTGGTAAATTCGGGCTACAAACTTCGGTTAACCTTAACTGTAAGCTTTATTTCAATGATTTTCGATTTTTTCTCTAGCTTTTTTCTATCTTTTCGAAAATCATCCCACACAGTTTTGCACTCATTTAGGCTTTCCATCTATTTTTGGCACTGATCCCATTTTTTGTTAAGATGCTGCCTTTGAGGCGTGGCATTCACCAATTCTTTACCCATTATAAGCCATTTTGAGTAAACCATTTGATTTTGCCCTTAATTAGTTATTTTAAGTCATTTAGTAATTAGTCATGGAGGACCGCCCCTTTTCCTCTCCAACAGGTTCAAAAGAATGAAAATGCGGAGAGGCGAGAGGTAACAAGGGAAAATAGAAGTGACTCTTCATTTCGCTTCTCTGCCAACCACTCAAAGCTGTCCCAAAAGAGCAAGCAGAGAGCGTTACTCGGGGTCTTCCCCGCCAGTATTCCCACCTCCTTTCCAAATTTCTTGTTGCCAGCCGGCAATGGCCATCATTTTGTTTGGTAGCTGATGTTTAGAACTGGGAGGGAGAGGTTTGGCTCCAATGCTGCCGGCGGGGATGACGCCCAACTTCCCTCCTCCCACTTTTCACACAAATATATTTGTGTGTCTACATAACCTCCTAAAAAAGCCCGCCCATTCCCTTCCCTTCCTTCTTGTTCCCCATTCCCACATATTTCCCCCCAATTGCCGCCACGACCCCCCAAAGTCCTTCCCCCACACCCGAATCGGCCGTCGTCGTCGTCGCCTCATTCCCATCCCCCGTCATTCCCCAACATATATTCCACATTTTGTTCTATTTTTTTTCTTCCTCCTTTTTCAATTCCAAAATTTTTTCTTGTTTACCTCAGCCAATTTTTTTCTTTCCTTTCAAAGGGAATTTGCACTCATGTAATATTAATATTGCCCCTTTTGGCTGAAAATTAATGTCTGGACAAATTTAGCAATTTTTTTACGACCTGAAATTTCCTATTTAGCCACAAATCCAGCTGGGTCAAGCCAGATCGTACCTATTTTAATCTTTTCCTCTAGTTGACACTTTTTTGTCCCTCTTGGGTTATGGGCCAAATTTTCAGTTTTCTTTTCACTCATTTTTTGCACATTTGTTGCACTTTTGTTTACCACCCAAATTAAACCGCCCATACCCGATTACCTATTTAAATTTACAGCCCAAATAAAAAAGAACTCTCAAATTCTCACAAAAAATCCTTCAAATCCTTCAAAATTCCACTGAAAATTCGACAAAAATGCTGAACTCATTGATCATTGCCCAACAACAACAACAACAACAAAGCCAACAACAGCAACAACATGTTGCGGTGGCTGCTGCTGGCACTTTGGAACAGTTGATTCGAGCGGCAAAGCTGATGGAACAACGGGCGGTTGCCAATAATTTGTTGTTGGCTGCTGGCCCAATGGCAGCTTCCACCTCACCTTCCCAAATTCAAATCGCCAAATTAGGCGGTAAATTCCCGTAATTTTCTACCAAAACTAAATTCCCCAAATTCAGAGGACTACCAAGAGCGAATGTTGGCTTCCAAAATTCGGGCCACCCCATTTACGGATGCAATTGTCTCATCCTCCTATGCGGCACCAAATTCCACTGGGTCAAGTCGCCGAAGTTCACCAATTTCAGCGGCCTCTTCCGCCCCCCATTCACCGGACACCACCAATAGTCATTTGTTGGCATTGGCCAATCCCAACGCTGGCGGAATGTTGCCAACCACTTCCGCGACAACCCATCATCATCATCAAATGCAGCAATCCGCCACCGTAAACATTGTTCGGGCTTCGTCCTCGGCAAGCAGTTCAGCGCATTCGCAAAATGGCAATGGCAACAATGGAAATGGTGGTGGTCGACGCGTGAGCGGAAGCCGTCAAAGCAGGTGGGCATTTTTTGAAAAATATTCAAAAAATTCCAAAAAATTAAAAATCTGCTCTTTCCATGTGCCAAAACTCAAAATTCCCAACTTTTTCCCCATAAATTGGTAGCCACTTTTGATGGCACATTTTCCAAACTAATTGCCGTACAAAAACCTTACATTATTTTTTTAATCCCCTTCCTCCATGGCTTAATCACATGCCAACAAATTTGAGTCACGTGAATGGCTCGCGCACTGTCTCAAAAACTGCAAATCCTTCCACTTTTCCTTTCATCGTTGGTCGCTTAATTAAGTTTTTGTAGTGGCAAAAAGTGTGACAAGTCTATGGTGCAAAAAATTGGGCACATTTTTGTACATTCCAAAACACACAATACAAATTTGAAAAGGCAATTTGTGCGCGCATTTCTGTGTGTGCTAAATTTGGCACTTGGAAAACATAAAAAAATATTCTGTTCCTTTTTTCCCCACATGATCCTAATTACACATTCCAATTTGTGCCCCATTCCCATTTTTGGATTTACGGCATATTTTCATCACCCAATATAGGCTGGCACTTTCCTGGAATTTCCTCCCATTTTCCGCGCCCCCAAACCCAAAGTCGTTTGTGGCCCATTTTTCCCCTCTACACATTTTGCTTTCTATTTTCGTCTTCCCTCACCCAATTCGGGCCATTGGCCATCATTCGAAAGCTAACATAAGCACGAGAATAGAGGTTGGGGGCTCTCAGCAGACCGCCCTGACATTTCCCCCTCCTCCTTTGGGGCACACACAAAAGAAGGAAGGAAGAAAGCCGCCGCCAAGGACTTTCATCCCGCCACAAACGGCGACGGCGAAAATATTTTTGTGTGCCTTCCACCCATTTTCAAGAAGGAAGCACAAGGGAGAGCCGGGTCCGTGCCGCTGCACGTGCACCGCACGGGGGCGCTCAGTCTGAGCACGTGAATCCATCATCCCGCAGTGGATTGGGAGCCAACGGCCGCACCACTCGACCAACCATTTGTTGATGGGCGCGAGGCAAATGGTCCAGCATACACTTTTCTGGCTTCTCTTCCCTCATCACATCATAAATCCCCCCAAACAAAAATTCTTTCTGCCTCTGTGAAGGCAATTTGGGCAGCACAGCCGCGCCCATCGACAATTCCTCCTTTCAATCCAGTCATCCCCCTTCCCCTCCCCCATCCATTCGCCATTTCCAAACAAGTGGCGAGGGGGAGGGCAGCAGGCGCCCAGGGTCCATAGTACACCCATGGGGTTGTGTGTGAATATGTGTGTGTGGGGTGGTTTGTTGGTGGTTGAATGGGTGCATGTGAATGTGGCGGGGATTGCCCCCGGCCCACAGAGCTCACAGTCAGCTCACGAGTCAGGCGGCCCCGCCGACACATTCGCCCATTTCCACCACCATCATTTGTCCCGTGTGACTGTTTATGTGTGTGTGTGCTCTTTTCAGCGAGCCCCGCATAGCCCTTTGGGGCTGCAAAATGTTTGTATGTGTGGGGGAAAGACGAGAAAATGTGGTGATGGCAGCGCCCTATGGGGCGAGCGCCGTCGCTGAAATTTAGGCAGCGAGGAAGTTGGTGGCGAGCTGAATTGCTCACTAAAGTTGGTCGGGGAGGCTGGAATGAATGGCGTGTGATTCCCTCCTCTCCGCCACATAAACCGCCCTCTAGGCGCTTTATTGGAGGCAAAGAATAGAACATTGAAAGGAATTGGATGGAATGGGTGGTTGTTGTGTCGACTGCTGGCGGTATGAGACATGCTTTTTGGGGACTGCTGGCTGGTTGGGGGTTGTTTAGACAATTTTGGGCAGGAAATGTGGCGACGGCTGGCTGAAAGCCCTAAGGGAAATTGTCGTGGTTGAATGAATGTATACGAAAAAGGGCAAATAGAATAATTTTTGGGGGTATTCTCAATGGAATTTTGACTTTTTTTTGACTATTTTTTGGTTTAAATTCCAACAAAAATTGTAAAAAAAATAGAAATCCATTAGTTTGTTATTCAATTTTGGCTCCAATTTCTAATTCTTCCGCAACATTTTTGGCTGATTTGGAAGAAAAATTAGGGTAACAAAACAAAATAAAACGACTCACGAGGAACAAAAGGTTAAAGAGAAAGTGTAGGGATAGGGAAGGACGAAACCCCCTTTCAATCAAAAAACCAAATCAATTCAATCAAATCAACAGTCAGCCAGCAGCCAAATATGGTAGCACATTGGGAAAATGTGGACTTTGAACTTATTTTGGGAAATATCATGTGTGTTTGTGTGCGCATTTTTGTTTGAAAGCGTGACGAATTGACGAGGAAAAAACAAAGAAAAAAATTTCGATAATGGAAAATGTCAAATGAATTTCTTTTTTTTTTGCGCACTTTTGCACACAAAGTTCATCTGTGCCTATGGCATCATTTTCGCCCTTTTTTGGCATCTTTTTATAGTTGCACTTTTTCTTCTATTTTTTGGCCCAAAGTTTCCCTCTAATAAAATATTCCGCAATTTCCTCTTTCATTCCACTCATTTTTGTGTGTTTTTGCAAAAAAAGTTGCTGTGGAACCATTCTTTTGTTTCCTTGTTTTTCCCCGACTCAAAAACACTACCGCATTGCCCCCAAATTTGCCAGAATTCTTCCATTCTCCATAAAAGGAAGGGAGGATTTGTGTTCGTTGTTTTTCTCGTTTTTTTTGCCGTCCGGCGAGGGTGTCCCATCTGTGACTGGCACGCTTTTACTCGAACAATTGAGTGCCCCGTGGGCAATTGACAACCGGTGGCATTCGGCAATTGACGATGGCGGCATCCGCGGCAATGGTCACATTTGCGGAATTAATAAGGAAGGCACAAAAAGGGACGGAAAAGGGGGAGAGGGCGGCAAAAATGCCAAAGCCCGTACACGTACACGTACATCGATGTTTGTCCTCCCCAAAATTGTTGTTAGCCATTATGGACTTTGAGCCAATTTTAAAATGTTATTTGACCGGGAATATGTTCCCAAAGGGCAAAATGTGATGAATGATTAAATGTAAATATTTTTGGTCCGTATTTTCCGCGTAAACATCAGAGGGTCGGCTTCATTAGAATTGAGTGAAAAGTGCGCAAATAATTTTGAGAAAAAAACATGGATCTATGTGAAAAACAAATGCAAAAAAACAGTCCGAATTTCTTGGAATTAATTTAATTGTTCAAAGACAAGAAAAAATGGAAAATATTTGAAAAATTATGGAAATTATTAATTCTATTAAATTTGAATATTGGATGAAATTAGAAAGTACAAAATTTCTGACATTTTTAAAATCCTAAAATCCTCAAACTTTGTTTCCGCTTTATTTGTGTGAAATAATCCTTAAAATCCACACAAAAATAGAACATCTCATTTATCCGAGCGCCGAGGTGTACTTTGGGCTTTACCACCATTAAAATTTAATAAGGAAAAGAATTAACAAAAAGAAACAACAAATTCATTTTCGAAAGTCACATTTCCATCAAATATGGGGAGAGTACGAGTAACCGAAATCCTTGCAAAAAAGCCCCTGCTGGAGAAAGCCTCAAAAGGATTTTTGCGCATTTGCACTCTTTGCTTTTTGCCGCCTCATCGAAAATTTTATTATTAGTTCACTTTACGCAATTTGCATGCATATTGCACATTCCATGGTTCTGTGGAATTGCTTCTTTGTCGTTTTTTGCAAAAAATGAATGGCATTCCAATAAAGGAAAATGGGAAAAATGGCTGGGAAATGGAACGGATATGATGGATTATTTATTGTTGGGATGAAAATGTAGGCGTCGATGAAGCATATTTTCCTTATAGTAATTCCACTGACTATTGATCAGAATTTGCAAATAAAAAATGGCAAAAAATTGTCAAAAAGTTTTTTTTTCAATATAATCCAAATATTCTAGCATACTAAAAACTAAAAATAGGCAAAAATGTGGGTAATAAAAATAAAAAATATCATCAATTTCCCTCGTCATAAATGTGAACAAAATAATAATAATATTTCCAATTTCACCTGTTACCAACTCGAAAATATCTTCTCAAATTAGATCGACAAAAACACGCTTTTTGTGAATATTCCAAGAATTGTTTCGTATGCAAAAATGTTGGAAAATATATTTTTTGCAATAATTCAGTGGATAAAAATAGTTGAGTGTTTTAATTCGAGTTTATCAAAAAATCTTCAAATTATCCTACCATCTGTTCCTTTTCAATTTTAATTTTACGAACAAATAAAACTCATCCAATTGGCTGGATAATAGCAATTCCTAATAAAATTGGATAAATCAACATCACTTAGATGGTTTCCTATAAGCCTAGCCAAAAGAAAAAATATAAAAAAATCAAATAATAATGAATTTGTTAATTTCCATTCACAAAACCAAATAAACAAATATTAGAATATTCATCTTTTTTGCCATTCAAATTTCTCCATAATCATAACATAAACCACATTCCCCCCAAATATGGTAAAGGAGAATATTGTCGAATCACAAAGAAAAAATGCAGCCAGCCAATCATCACAACACATGCATTCATTTAATTCCTCCCTCGAGGGTCTCCACACAAAACCGCCGTTTTTGTTGATGGTGGTGGGAGGAAAATGGTATTTAAAATGTGGAAGAAGGCGCAGGGTTCATAGTCCACTGTCGTCGTTCGCCCCTTCCCCCACCTTTCTTCGTCCCCTTCCATTCCCCTAAATTCACGTGCACCAATCAAAGTCATGTGGCTTTTTTTAATGTTCTCCCCTATTCCCATTTTTGGTCGAAGGCCACATTTTTTCATCAGCAGTGTTCAGAAGGGAATGGGGGACCATTAAACTTTTGCAAAAAAATGGGGAAAAATTATGAAAAAAGTCATGAGGGATTTTTAAATGGAAATATGCCGGGGGAACACAGCTATTCCTAAGAAATGGACTTTCAAGATTTAAATGGGAATTGTGGGTGAAAAGTGCATTCACATTTGTGGAAAAAAGGGCAGAAATAAATGCAAATAATTGTAAATGTAATTTTATGGCGAACAAAGGCAGAAGGCACTCATTGATATGTGTGTTTTGGATTTACATTGTTAGTGGATTTTATGAGAAATTGAGCAATAATTTCTGACCAAAATGTAGCAAACAAAATAGGCCAAAATTAGGCGGTTTTTTTTCATTTTCTGATTATAACATCAATTATGTTTTGGTTCAATCATTTTGATATTAAGATGCTCTATAAAAAGAGCTTAATCCAATGGCATAAAAGTCTTATTTTGTTACAAACATTTCCGCAAAATGTTTTCAATGGACTTCTATCTCCCAGGGATTTTCCATGAAATCCATCCCAATATTATTTTCCTTATAATGTTATAACCCATATGACATGTGGGTCCAAGATCCATGTCCAAAATGTGTGGACTTTGAGATGGATTTGCATTTGAGGAAAGCGCGCGTGCTCAAAGAACACACAAAGGAAGAAGGAATACGTGGAATACTGCATGAAGGAATTACTGTGTGCCCACATTTGACGTCAAAAGATCAGAAATGAAAGAAAAAAAATTAACCAAAATTTTGTATTGCGCAATTTTCAAAGGCTTAAAATGGGGGAAATTGATTTGAAAATAAAGCTTGGAAATGGCCAAAAATTGGAAATAAATTGATAAAATATTTAATTAAAATTAAATTGGTTTGAAAATTGAAATACAATATGAAAATGGAAAGAGCAAAAATTGTAAAATATTCGAAAATAATTAATATTTAAATAAAATCAATTTTATATTTATTTCAGAGCCGCCCACAATGAATTGGAGAAGAATCGCCGGGCAAATTTGCGCGGCCATTTGGAAGCATTGAAATCCGTGTTGCCACCCGAATCGGATTCGCATCGGGACACCACACTGTCGTTGTTGACCCGGGCACGAAATCATATTCGAGTGAGTATTTTTCAAATGTTTTTTGAAAAAATGAAAAATTTTTCTAAATTTTTGAGAATGGATTTTAATTGAATTTTCTTGTTATTTTTATTTATTTTATATTTTCATATTTTGACCAATTTTTGATAATTTTTGAGCTGAAAATTCAAGCTAAAATTAGTTCATAAAATTGGGTTTCAAAATTCCAATAAAATTCACAAAATAATTCTTTAAAATCCATCTTATAATTTAAAAATAATTCGAAAAAATTCCAATCTTTTTCTTTCATTTTCCAAATCATATTCTTCAAATCTCCTTCCAAATTATGGGTTTTCCTTCTTTACAAATTACCCAATCACCATCATCAACAAACAATTACCGTTTCCATTGCCAAACAATTCCCCCAAATTTGTGGCTGCCGATCAGCCGATCATTTTCATAAAGGACAAAGCAAAAAAGTGTAGGGGGTTTCCTTCCACAAATCACAACGAAGAGAATATTCCTCCCCATTTCATCATTTCAATGAAAAATGCGCCAGTCGATCAGCCAACAGCAGCAGAAGTCCAACAAAATGATGAAAGAGGCAAAAAGCGCCATGTTGCCTTGCCTCCCCCCCTTCCAATTTTGGGAGCGCCCGGACCCTCTTTGGAGGCATAGAAACTTTTTGTTGGCGCGGCCATCATCAGTCATGCGCCTTCCCCAACATAGGGAGTCCACCTTTCGCAACCAATCTGACCATATTTTAGGCAATAATGGAAAATGGTTTCGTTGAAACATGTTGAATCATCTCCACTCAATTAACATATCGTTTTCCCCACTTTTGACTAGAGAAATAGGGAAAATAGACTCATTGAAATGAGGGAATTCTTCCCTATATACCGTAATTTTTCTATTAGTGGCCTTCTCTCTCTATTAGGAGATCCCTCCAGAATGTCTGAAAATTAATATCCACGGGGCGACTAATAGAGGATTACGGTACCTACAGAAAGTTTGGTGGATTGATGACCACTTAAGGCATAATAAAGCTTTCTCGCCTTCTCTCCTCACATTGGATGGCCTAAAGGAAGTATTGAACAGTAAATCCCTTAAAAGGGCCTAAAGGCTTTCTCTCATCTCCCAATGGGCTTAATTGCCTAATTCCTCTCTTCCAATTCGACCTTCTCCAATTTTGGGAGTGCCCTTCTCTTCCATTCCTTCCCTTTATTGTGGAAGTGGTGTCCTTTCCCTGCTGCTCCACAACATAAGGCCACCACTACATTTTTGGGTCCACCGTCCGCTCTCACTCTTCAATTTGGGTCCATCATTAAAATGGCCCAGTTGAAATGCACGTGAACTCCTCTCTTTCCTCCCTTCTTCAAAATGATCCGCGTCCGGCGGGACGCGGAACGTTCAATTTATGATGTACGGGTACGGTATGGCTGACTAAATAGTATGTCTCATCAGTCAGTTTCATGTAATGGTCAATATTTATTTTATTTATTTAAAGTGCCAACAACATATTTGCGTGCCTTTTCCCTTCCTCCAAATTCCACAGAAAATGACATAAACATTACATAAATAAAAATGATGAGGGAATAATAAATTAAATGGGGAAAAATTCGTCCTTTATTGAGGGAATTTTGCCGGATCATTCGTACAACAGATTTCCTGGAAATATTCTTCCATATTTAGTCATTTCGAAGGGAAAAAATTCGGCACATTTTTTGGTTGATTTTTCTGGGTTCAATTTTTTAGATTAAATTATGTACCAACTTTTTGTGCCATTCATGGAAATTGAGTGGATTTTGTGACCAATTATTTAATTAATTTATGTCTTATTTAATTAATTAATCAAAAATGTTGCCAATTCTCACAGTTGGCATTTCCATTATAAATTCAATGGCATTTTCTGACTCCAAATAAATTGAAAATTGAATAAAGACAATTTTATGTGTTTGTCCGGACAAATTAATTAACATTTTTCCCACTCATTTTTTCGGGTACAAAATAAACAAAGAAAAGAAAAATGAAAGGTGAATATTCGGTGCCCTTTGGTTAGGTACATTCCCGCTGGAAAATTGCCCAAAATATGTCCCAATGAATGGTCGAGAAGTTCAAAGTTTTCCCCTTCCATTTTCTTTTGGGCCTGACACCGCGCGGCATTCTTTTCTTGTGTGGATTTTGAGACCAATGACATTTCCAATCCTTTCCATTTAGCTTCCATTCAATTTTGTCCCTTTTCCTCCCCCTCATTCCCATTCCATTCTTTCCCATGCCATTTTTGGCACATTTGCTTTCTTTTTTCCCTCGGCCATTCATCAGAGCCCTTTTTGGGTCCATCCAAACATTTCTCAGAAATATTTTTTGGCACTCTTTTCCTCTTTGCTGATCTTCGTCCTCTCAGCCATTCGGTTATTTGTTTACATTGGCACAAAATGTAAAAAAAGGCCATTGGTCAAAGTTGGCGGGAAATATTATTATGTGCCCGGAAGGCATAGACGGCACTCAAATGGCACGAAAGGCTACGGCCGCGGGCACATGAGGGAGAAAGATGATGGGGGCAAAAAGCCAAAAGGAAATGAAGAAAATTGTTCATACAGGGAAAATAACCTATAAAAATGTGTTCAACGGATGCTCCCTTTTGGAGTTTTAGGAAGGAAAAGCCGAAAGAAGAGAAAGGGGAAAGCCATGGGCTATTCCAAAAAAGATTATGGATAAAAAGGGTTGATGGGGATTTATTAGGCCATATTTAGGAAGAATGGTTTTTATTCACGTGAATTTCGGAAATAAAAACCAAAGATCCATCCAAAAGGGGGTCTAAAGTCCCATGTCGGCGATTCTCGGGGTTAAAGGCTGTTTTCTTGTTTACTCATAAAAAATGTCCCGAGGGACGAAAGGGAATTTGGCAACTTTGTAAGTGGGTAAAAATGCTATTTATTGTTTTTCTTCAATGATCCATAAATAAACACATTTTAATAAATAAATTGTTCCTCTGCAAAAAAGCAGCTAAAAGCGAGGCGGAAAGCCATTAAAACAGAGTCAATTTAATAAATAATAAAGGGGAAAACAGGATGAGTGGAATTTTAGAAAATATGAAGAATTAGATTGGACTTGGGCTACATGTGATGAAGCGAAAAACAAGGACAAAAATAGATATTTAAGGGAAGAGGATGGATGTTTACGGCCAAATTTTGCTAAATGAGTGAGTAAATGAGGCGAAGGCATTTCCGAATGGATTTAGGGAAAAAGCCGTATATTTGTAAAAATGTGATTGCAGGGAGTGGAATGTGCCGAAAAAGAAATAAAAATATCATCATTTTGGGGGAAAATTACCAAAATTTGGATGGTCAAAGGAAATTTTGGACAGGGATTTGGATGGGAAATTTGAGCTACTCTTGAAAAAATCTCAAATATTTTCACTTCTTTTTCTTCTTCTTCTTCCAAATTTCATCCTTCATATTCATGTTTACCAAAAAATTTTAAAAATTAATTATTAATAGATCAATAAAATTAAACTAATAACTTTCTAATTTTTCAGTTCATCAAAGAGCAAAAATGTGGATTGGCAGAACGTCGTGCCGCATTGTTGGCTGAACATTTACGCTTGCGGGAAATGTTACAAAATGGAGCCATCTGCAATGTCAAAATTCAACCAATTTCGGAAGAAGATGAACAAATTGCCGTGGAAGAAGAAAAATTGCCGGCACCAAAGCCAATATTCGCCAACTTTTTGGCCTCAACAACAACGGCGAATGAGGAAAATGTTTCGGCACATCAATTGGAAGAAAATGAAGAGGATGGAGCTTCGTCATCGCCGGTTACCGCAAAACCGCTGGATTTGAACTTTTTGGCTCTGAATGGCCTATTGCCGGCACTTCCACTCCTCTATCCGTATAATTCGCTGCAAACTACCATTTTGGGTTCTGCACCGAGTTCGGCCACTAATTCAACAGAATTTTGCTGAACCCTTTTTGGAGCTGTACGAAATTTTTTTGCTAGTCATTTTGTGGAAAGATGAATAAATGAACCTCGACAATTTGGAAATGAGAATCAAAACACACGCAAAAATAATATTCTTTGGATTTATTTGGAATTATTTAATTAATTTACATTGTATTTATTTTTATTTTTTCTCCAAATTTTCCAAAAAATTTTGTTAATTGTTTTTTGACCTCCTTTTACCGCAACGGAATTTGTAAAATTTTTTCCGAAATGTTTCATATTTTTTAAAAATGCCAAAACATCATCTTCCCATCCAAAATTCGGCACACCTTCAATCAAAAATAAATCCCATTTTGCTAATTTTATTTTAATTTTGCTTCTTCTCTCCACTCATTTTTAATGCTTTTTCTCCATACCAAAATATGTGTATTATTTTTTTAAGTCTCAATGTTCATTTTTTCATGTATTTTTTTCATAATTTTCAAATCAATGATGCGAAATAAAAATTATAATTAAATTTATTTGGATTTGTGTATTGGAATATGGGATTTTGGGGTCTAGGGAATTAAGGCTTATGAGATTCATCAGCATCTGCGAATTGTTGTGTTGCGAATGAAATTTCAGCCATATTTGCCACTAAAATAATTTATTTTACTATGTGAATGTAAAATTAAAATGTAACAAAATGGGGCATAATTCTAAATAATAGTTTTTTGCCCTGTCTCAAGCAAATTAGCAATGTTAACGGTTAAGAAAGTCGAATTTAAAATTTATAACGGCAAAGAATAAATGACATGGAGAGATATCAATTCCAATTTTATCGAGAGAAGATATTGCGGCTAAATAATGATTAGGATAAATTAAATTTATTTTCCCATATTAATTTCTATAAATTCATTTCTCTTAATAGTGTGATTTAATGAAACTGCTGATAATTAATAGTCTAAAAATTTCAAACATGCAGAATTGCAACTAAAACTTGCATAAAATATTCCTTAAAATCATGAAACATAGATCAATAATACTTCATATTAGACACTAAAAACGCAAAAACACCAATATCCAAAAAATAATGCCCAAAATTTAAATTTCGATTAAGTAAATTTAAATTCCATTCACAAAAAATCCCAGTTAAAATGCACGTGAATTCACGTCGCCCCAATTCTCTCACTTTTCCAACAATTTGCACACTTAAAAGAATGAAGAGAAATGTTAAATGGGCGGTGAAACAACACTAGGAAAAGAATGCTGCTGCTCTCTGCTGTTGGGTCTGCTGATGATGTCTTGAGTCTTGATGAGGCATATGTATGTGTTTTATATTTAGTGTTTTGTTATTTATTTTTATAATTGGCAAGGGCGAGCGGCGAAGATGAAAGATCATGGAAAAAAAATAAAAAAAAAGGAATAAAATTTGCTAAATTTTTAAGAGAAATATTTCAAATGGCGAAAAGTTTATTTAATGGTTTGTCCAAAATTCGCAAGCCATATACCATTGGATAGAGCTAAGACGCATCAAATGGTATATAATTTGTCATGGTTTAATTGGTTTTGAACCAAAACCCACAAGAAGATGGCTAAATTGGTTTAATACCCATAATTTTAATCAAACCATGACAAAATATATACCAAACGATGCGACTCGACGAGATCTATCGAACGAGTATAGATTTTGGTGGCCTAGGGCAAACCACTAAACCGATATAAACTTTTCGCCATTTTCAATGTTTTTTCGCCAAAATACCATCCAATTTTTAATCGTTTTTTGGCTAGAAATCCAATTATTTTTTTTCACTTGATAGCCGATGAAATTTCGGAATATTCAATATATTTTTAAAAAATTTTATTCATATAATTCAGTAAATTAAATCGAAATTCGTTCAAAGTAATTAAATAAAAATTTTTTATGAATTTGAGGGAATAAAACTAGATGGAGACAAGTGATAAATTTAAATTGATTTATTATAATTTCTTTCGACTTTATTCTGCATTTATTCGGCATTCTTCTCGAACAAAGCTTTCACTGAGCAATTTGCCAATTTGACGCCATAATGTCCGTCCCGGCATTGACGATCCTTTCCAAAGCATCTCAATCGCAAGTAACGCATTCCGGCGGGATAGTCTTTGAATTTATGCTCAACACGGTTCCAGCCTTCAGCTAAATAATAAAATTAAAAAGTTAGTCATAATTAATTTTCATACTTATTTTAATTTCTTTCAACAATTTTAAAATATTTGATACTTATCGTCTATGAAGTATGAATGCCAATTCATATAGGAAAATATTCTTTATCAATTAAAGTATGTGGTTGATCCCACAATATATATGGCGGTAAATGCTAATTTAAATTTTATTCATTCGTTTGGAATAATTAGAAATAAATTTATGGTACTTTCCCATTATCGGGGGGACCGGGTCATTATCGGGGGGACCGGGTAAATATCGGGGGGACCAGGTGGGCAAAAGAGGATGATGATGAAGATGAAGAAATGATGATGAAGATATGATGATGATGATGAAGATGATGATGAAGATGATGATGAAGTTGATGATAATGAAGATGAAGAAATGATGATGAAGATGATGATGAAGAAGGTGACGATGACCTAATCATCCTATATATTATAGATCTTGCCCACCCAGTCCCCCCGATATTGACCCGGTCCCACCGATAATGACCCGGTCCCCCCGATATTGACCCGGTCCCCCCGATATTGACCCGGTCCCCCCGATAATGGGAAAGTACCAATTTTATTAATTTAAAGGACTAAAAATAAAAAAATTTATATTTTTGTTTCTTTTGTTTTTATTCATCCAAACATTTTGTACTTTTTCTAAATATTTTATGTGAAAAGATTAAAAATCTTGCCTTGCCATTGTTCAAATTGTAATTTGATCATCACGCCAAACGATTGGACAATCGGATCCCTGTGCTCTTCATGGAATTGGCTATATTTTCCATTAGTAATAAAAATAATGAATTCAATATTATTATCAATATTATCCTCTTCGTCGTTGGCTTTCAATGAACAGACCATTTGGTAACGAGAACCACAATCCCGTCGATTTCCGACCATTTCGGTGACAATAATTGTTGGACGAAAATTATCCATGATGTCGTTCTTAAATAATTAATAATAATCTTTATGATTAAATTGATTTTTTTAATTGCAATAACATTAATTATAATTAAGAATAAGTTAAAATCCATTAAAACGAATTTTTAAAAAATATTTACCGTCAATCCTTCATCAGCCAATTTGATGATAATACATTTTATGAATGGCTGATTACCGGTGGCCACGCAGGCTGCAATTGGTTCACAAAATTCTGGCGGAATTTCCGGTTGACCATCCAGAAAAACAGGAGGAATTTCAATTCGAGGTACCGCACTGAAAAAAATGAACAATTGATTGATGCTTTTTTTTTTACAAAAAAAAAAGAAATGATTCTGCGAATTTTATATTTCTCACTCATTTTTCTTATTAAATTTCCCCATTTTTCCACGTCCCAACTTGGCCAGCAACGAAATGATTTCGTCCCGCGCGTGGACTTTTCCATCCCCGTCTTATCCGAGAATTCCTTCCCACATTTCGATCATTTTTTCTGATCATCCTCCATCCCATTTTATCCTATTCATTCCCTGCAATGTCCCATATTTTCCTATAATTTTGCGGTAGGTTAAATGTAAATTATTTTATTTGTAAAATCCCATCTAGAGGCAAAAATATTTAACCCATTTCCCCAAATCCCCTCTAGACATGTCACTAACCCGCCTTCATTGTCCTCTTCTTGCCAAATTATTCGATCCGCTTCCCATCTTGGATCCAATTTTAGGCTGTGCTTATTTCGCAAATACAAGTTCCAACTGTCCTTGATGAAATTCCGCCCAAAACAGTGTTTCAATGCCATCATTTGGAATGATTTTGGGGAAATGCCAGTCAATTTTGGCCAATCCAAATGATATTCATCATAGTCCATTTTGTCACGCCAAAAGTAGCTTTCCGAAAGAACACGATTCCATTGTGGCGAGACCTGAAAAAATTGGAAAAAAGTTTAGCTTTCCCTTATTAATATTTAAAAAATTTTAATTGGGCATGATTCTTCAATGGTTTATTTTAGAATGGCAAAAATTTATTATAAAAAATCTTAGACCTTAGTCAAGGTGCATCAATCGATAATAATTTAGCTTACTATTTTGTTAAACTAATGTTAAAGTAGTTTTGAATTTGAACCAAAATGGGTTTAAATCATTTAATAATCTTAAATTTAGATTAAATCATAGCTAAATTATATATAACATTCATTACTTCTTGACCCAGCTCTATCTAATTGGGTTTGGGTATATGTTTTGTGAATGCAAAACAAACTAGAGTAGTTCATAGTTGGTTTCGGTTTGAGAAAATCGATGTGTTTTCAAACCGAAATTGGGAAATTTTGCTCAAAATAACCGAAAATAGGAGAAACCGAAACCGACTTTTCCCAAAACCGGGTTTTGCCAAAATTCGGTTAATTAACCGACTTTGAACTACTCTAGAACAAACCTATAAACCATTTTTTACTACCTAATGTAATGTGTAATTTTCGTTTAGTTTGGTCCGAAATTATGGTTTATCAATATTTTTCTGCTTTACAATTTTTGAGAAACTTTATAGCAATTAATTGTAAAAATATCTTATTAATTCATTTCTTATCCATAAAAATAAAATTGAAACCTGAATGCAAATTTTCAAAAATTCTTTAACCGGCAATCTGATCAGGATCAATGCCAGCCCATCATCGGAAGCAGCGGATAAATCAATAATCATTTTTTGGTGGTTGTTATTCGAAAAGTTTTGCAAATAAATTACTCAACAAAATACTCAAAATGAACTAAAGAGAAAATATTGGTGAATTTTGCATAAACATTAATCGATATTCAAATTTGGATTAAACAAAATTGTTTAAAATAAAATTGGAAAATTTCTTTTAAATTCGTCATTTATAAATTATATTCAAAACATTTTCAACAAAATTGCATATTCTTCATTTTATTCATCCATCAATTTCTTCATTTTATTCTTAAGTAGTAGTCCATCCATAAGGAATTGTTTTGGTATTTTGGCTGTTGCCTTTTGCTCAATCATTTCTGTCCCATCATGTCTCATCAACATGTCGACCATGTGTTCACGAAGCCAAAGCAATGCTTCCAATGGCAGAAACATATTTGAAATTTTATTGAGCTCCAAACTCAATGCACAAAGTCGAATAATGCATAATTGCTTTTGTTGTCTATTCTTTGGGTTCAAATATGGAAAGATGTACAATTCCAGTTGAAATTTGTGGCGTTTGCCAATCATTTCGACGGTGCGTCGTTTCATGCGTTTGGTTTGGATGCCATTATTATTGGCAATATCTGCAAAAAAAAAAATTACAAATATAAATTTAACAAAATAGATTAATGAAATGTTAGATTATTTTGGTCTTATTTGATGAATCCGGTACGCCACGACTGGGCGACGGCGTTTGTAGCTCATTTAAGGCTAAACCGATATTGATGGTTTTGCTATCAAATTAAAGAGCTCACTGCTGGCTATCGAAAGATATAAAATTTATTTGATTTGGTTCAGAATTAGCAGAGTTGTATTTAAAAAAACTATAAAAAGATTATTATTATAAATTTACGAATTTTTCCCTGTTTTTTTTTTTGAAAAAATTCCACCAACTCTTAACCAATCCAAATAAATTTTATATCAATCAATAGCCAGAAGTGCGCTCTTTAAATTCAATTGATATCAAAATCATCAATATCGGTTTAGCCTTTAATCAGCTAAAAACGCTTTCGCCCAGTTAGGTGCGTCCCGATGAGTCAATTTAAAAATGGTTGAAAATTTTATGGGTTTTTTTAAATTCGGTTAACATGATTGATATCTTAGGTACTTATGGAGATTGGCCCCTACAAGAGAAAGGACTGATGGAAGGGAGGGAATTGATGGAAGGGAAATGTGTCACTCATCATATTGAGATGAAGGGAATGGATTCAGCGAGGGAGAAATGAATTTCCTCGTGCGGGGAAGATTCCTAAACGGTGCAAATTCTAATTTAAATTTTTGATTAAAAATTAAAATAATTCTGAATAAAAAAAATAAAATATTTAATGTATTACTCTTTTAATTCCCCAACCTCGATTTTGAAGATTCATAACTAGGCAATATAAATTAAAATAAATTTTTATCGAATTTTCTAAATTCTTTAAGTGTTTAATTCATAAATATCCACAAATTAAAGGAGTTAGACTCTAATTTCCCAATTTTTAAGGAGTTGAAAATCCCCATGCGAAATCAAAAGAGGTTACACAGTATATATAAAATTAAAACATTAAAAAACTAAATATTTTTTAAAATTTATAAAAACAAAATCATTCAATATTTAGGAAAATAAAAATAGAAAATGTCTAGAACACAAAAACACAATTCTTTAAAAAATGTTTGATAAAATAATAGAATTAAAGACACAAAATGTTTGGATGAAATAAAAACACTTTTGTTTGTGATGAACTAAGTTTTTTCTCTGATTTTTATTCCAATTTTATATTTAATTCTTAGTTCACATTTTACCGTTTTAGGAATCTTCCCCGCACGAGGAAATTCATTTCTCCCTCGCTGAATCCATTCCCTTCATCTCAATATGATGAGTGACACATTTCCCTTCCATCAATTCCCTCCCTTCCATCAGTCCTTTCTCTTGTAGGGGCCAATCTCCATAAGTACCATATCTTATAATCAAACCTTGAAGAATAAATTTTTGATCTGCCAATTCTCCGATGAGTTCATCCATTTTGCGTATGAGAGTATAGGCATCCTCGGGAACCAGGATTTTGGAAAATGTTATTCCAAATTGAGTATTATAGTTGTAATACTTCATGTTGGGAATAAAAATTATTGTTTTTGGTGTAAAGCTATCAAATATACCATCATCTCGAAGAATTTTTGTCCACTTTTTCCCTTGCCCAATCTCAGATTTAACATTGAATTGTTTAGCAAAGCATATTTGCGGTATAATATATTGATGTCGGGAATTGGAATTTTGTGTTGTTCATTTTGATCCTTCGCAGTATTTTTTGATGTTTCAGCCGGAGATAAAATTGACGAAGTGGAATTTGCACCATCGAATTTTTCTGGTTGTTCATTTTGTTCAATTGAAATTGGCATTTCGGCCATTGATGAAATTGGTGAAGAAGAATTTGTGGTATCATCGATGGGAGAAGAAATTTCGGTGCAAAATTGATGGCGTTGGTCAAGCTGGATTAAATGAATTTCAATAAAAGTCACACCGAAAATATTATTCTACCTTTTATTATAATTTTATCAAATAGATTTAATTATTAATTTAAATATGTAGATTTTTAGATATTCAAGAAAAATACTCCCGTTCTTTCATATTTTTATTATCCCATAATTAATATGAAGAGAAATAAGGTTTAATTAATTTAAATATTTTATCAATAAATCTCCCAATTTTCCACTTCATTCTTTCATTAACTCTCCATATATGGTAACTTTCTTCAAAATTATATTCTTATTAAATCATTTATGGCAATTACTCTCGATTTTCTATGGATCCACTAAATTTCTTCCAATGATTTATGATTGGGAATAACTAATGAATATTCAGAGATCCTCTATTCCTTATCAGATTTCATTTCCATATTTAGATATATTTGACAATTAGAAAAGTCGAATAAATATTTTATAATTTAACAGGAAGAAATGACATCCTCTCCTTCCTAAGAGTCTTCTTTTTTCCTTTAAGGTTCCTCCTTTTCCGTCCATCAATTGGACAGGTTTCTTATGTTTTATTTTTTCTCTTATCGTCTTAATTTTTAGGTGCTAACTTAAATCCTTTCACTCATTCTACGAGGTTCGTTCGATTATTCTAATTATTAGAATTTTAATAATTATTGAGATAATTTTAAGATTTTCCATTATATTTTATGGACCCATTTTTGGATCATTCTCCAGCCTATCTTTTGGCTATTTCAAAATATTTTTTTAATAAATAATCTTTGAGCCTTCATTCCTCCATCTTCTTAGGTTTTTTTGGGAATAATTATAAGGAGAAAAAATTTTATGGAATTTAATTTTTTGGAAGTTAATTTTTTAAATAATTAATTTTTGATTAGTTATTTAGGATCTAGAATGTTATTTCTTTTATTTAGTTATGGATAGAATGATAATTATGATCAATTAATTATGGCATAGAATGATTAATTAGGGATATAGTATTGTAAAGAATCGTTGTATTTGCGGCCCAAAAACTATTAATAATCATTTTTTTCAAGGAGAATAAAAAGGGAATAGTAAGATCATTGGCTTGGAAGGGACGAGAGTAAAAATGGAGGATATTTTTTAGCATACGGTCAATTTTCCATTATGAAATTTTCTCTTTTTGGACCATTTCCAATTTTAGAACTTCCACCCTTGACATTTTAATAGTCTAATTTTTAATAATTTATTGAGATATTTTCTATTAATCTATTTGGATAATTTACCATAATTTATTGGGATAATTTCTAATAATTTTTATGAGACATTTTCCCCTTTTTAGATTTACGGGAGCAAAAATACCGTAGTCCATACGTTTAATTAGTCCCAGTCCCTTTCCCGTTTCCCGTGGCGGCGGCGGCCGCGGCGGCGGCGGCGGGGAGGGGAGGGGAGGGCCAGCCAGCCAGCCGAGGAGGAGGGGGGCCGGAGGCCAGGCCGGGGGAGGGCCGAAGGCCGGAGGGGGTTGAGGAGGGGACTAATTTTAATTATAAATTTTTTTTCTATTATATTTTTCAATTAATAAATCTTTTTTTCTATTATATTTTTTTAATTATAAAACTTTTTTAATATTTTTTTCTATTATGTTTTTCAATTAATTAATCTTTTTTTAAATAATTTAATTAACTCACTTTCTATCATTTTTTCCCTTTTTTGGTATTTCTTTTCTTTTTTAGACTTACAGGAGTATCTATTATATTTTTTTTCAATTAATAAATCTTTTTTAATAATTTAATTGATTTATCTCTATCCTTTCCCCTTTTTTGACCTTTCTTTCCCTTTTTTAGAGGTACGGGAGTAAATTATTTGACCATTTGCCTATATAATCGGCTGGAGGGGGACAGGCGAGGCGAATAGGACGGGGGGGAGACGAGGTTCGGGAAGAGTTGGTCCAGGTGTTGTGGGAGCATTTGCGCGAAAATTTTTCCATATGAGAAGGCCCAATGAGAGAAACTATTTTTAATTAATTAAATTTGCTCCCGCTGATATATTTTTTACCTGAATGAATATGACGAGGGCCAAGAGAATGTAGAGAACGAAATTGTCATTATCAAATGGATCAAGAAGAAGATATTGTTCAAATTTGTCCGTCGGAATGTTATTGTGGATACAGAAAAGGGGAATTCTATAGCCGATAGGTTTAATACATTTGTATGAGGGAGAAGTACAATTGCAATCAGTCAATGTCCAGTTAAACATTATTATTTTTTTTGATTTATCTATAACGAATGTACGGGAGTAAAAATTTTAGGAATGTTTTAATTTATGGGTAATCCTCGATGATGAAATGAAAATGGAAAAAATGGAGTCCGGTAACGGAATAAGTTTTATTTTGCAGGTGTCATCAAAAGATCCAAAACATCCTTTCCTTCCTTCCTTCCTTTAGAGAAGACCCATCCCTTTATGTTAATTCATTCTTACATTCTTTCATAAGAATTTTTATTACAATCAATATCCAAAAATATTTACGAAATCCAAATAACAAAATATTGTAAAAGAATAATCATAATTCAAACAAATGATAATTTGAATATCAAATATTTCAAATAATTTTTTCCATCTGTTCTTCAATTCATTTATAAAATGGCAACAAAATAGAAAAATTGGGCCGCAGCGATGATGGAAGTGACGAGAAGGCAAATGAAAATGCGTTCTGAAATAGGGGGAGTAAATTATAAAGGAACGAGAGTAATTTTTACCGGTCCATGCAACTTTCATTAATTTTTGAATCCGGCCTGTCCCTTGTTCATTTTGGATTGGCTAGGGGAGTAATAAAATGATTTTTTAAAAATTATTTTTTCTACCTCTTGAGGCATTTGAATTCCCATTTGAGGAATTGACGGTGGTCGAATTGATGGAGGAAGATGGATGAGAGATTGTCGCCGGGATGAACGGATGGACGGGGGATCTTCGTAGTATGGCTCTTCGGACTAGGAAAAAATATTTTTTAATAATTTAAAAAATTACCCATTTCATTTTTGGAATTTTTTTTTTATTGACCAAAATAAATGAAGAGAAAATTTTATTCAAAATAATTATTTTCCAAAATAGATTGCTATTAATAAAAGGGGAAAAATTAATATGTTAATTGGGAGAATATTTTTTTTGGGGAAAAAGATTTTAAGGGGAATCTTTATTTTTTATTTTTTTTAATAAATTAGAGAAGGAAGGAATTTTTTTGATTGACATGTTTTTCTCCTTTATTTAGGATGGTCCCCTTTTCGGACTTGCCAAATTTTGTTGCTGGACATTTCAATAAAGGGCTGTTGTGTGACGTAATCATCGATTGAGAGGAAGGGGGAAATGGGAAGAAGGAAGAGAAGAGGAAAGGGATAGAGAATTTAAAGTTTGCTGCTGACCGGCGTCCTTCCATTCCATTGAGTCGATTTTGGGTAGAGAATAGGAATCGGCTAGAGGTAGAGAAGAGAGAGGCAAGTAGAGAATAGGATAAATTTTACGGGAGGAAATTTTGAAGGAAACTGGCCAATGGGCATTTGAACAGTTGTTCTAAAAATGAGTTTATTTTTTAACGGGAGTAAATTTTTAACGGGAGTAAATTTTGACTTGTGGCTTTGTGGCGATGGTCTATGAATTAACTACTCTTATATCGATTTCATCCTTAATTAGTTACAAGTGGCGTCGCCAGTTGAATCCCGTAATAAATGGGTAAAGAATACGGAGTTTAGGTCGGGATTTATATGGCGATATTGGAATTTAAAACATTGGAAACTCAAAGCTAAAAAGTCAGGCGTCTTCGATCCAGCCGACTAGGCCACCCATCACGCGCCGTTTCATTAAAAAATTTGTAGAAAATTGAAGAATAAAATATTAATTCGAGATACGCTTTATTTATTTATTATAGAAAAAATTGAATTTATTTATTACAAAAAAAAATTGGATAATTTGAATAGAATTAAAAAGCAATTGTTTTGACCACAGAGAAATTATTTAAAAATTTGTTTCTTTCTCAATCATGTTCATCATCACATCACTGTTGCCCATCTGCTTGCTGATTACGGTTGCGATTGCGATGATTTGCACGCCAACGAGCCACTTTCAGGCGTTTTGTTCTCGCAGTCGATCTTGATAACGACGTTCTTCATCCAATCTTCGCTGCAAATCTTCCTGTTCTCGCAACTCTTGTTCCCATTGACGAAGTATTTCTTCGTTTCGATGAATTGTTTCTTCATTTTGATGAAGTATTTCTTCATTTTCTGCCAACTCCTCCCTGCGTTGTTGCAGTTGGCGATCACGTTCAGAATTGGACATATTTGATGCAATGTTTTACGCTGAATAGAATAGGATTTTGTTAAAAGATAAAAATTATGTGTTTTTTATAGTAAAAAAATTAAAAGAGGAAAGATTTTGAGAGTTTGATATTGGGAAATATTTAAAATTGCGAAAAATTTTTGAAAATGGCGAAAAGAATATTGAAAATGGCGAAAAAACTATAAGGGTTTATAACAGTTCAGAACTCAGAAGTTTATCCTAGACCACTAAACCATATACCCATTCGATAGATCTCATCGAGAGACATCTTTTGATAATGATTTGGCGCGGATTTAACCAATTTTTAATGAGTTTTTAACAAAAAATTGACAAACGGTTTAAAACCCTTAATTTTTGAACAAACCACGACAAAATATATACCATTCGACGCGTCTTGGCGAGATCTATCGATTGGTTATATGGTTTGGGGGCCTAGGGCAAACCATTGAACCGTTATAAACTTCTCGCTATTTTCAATACTCTTTTCGCCAAATTAAATACCATCCCGCCATTTGATATTTAGGCGATATTTTTATTAATAAAATTTTTCCAACCTTATTAAAGTTATTATAAATAAAAATGAATTTTTTTTTGGAAATAATCTAATTTTAATTTATTTAGATTGAAAGGAAAACGCAAAAATATGTATCTATACTATATAGATTTTTCCAAAATCAATAATTTACTGGGAAGTGTTTAAATGATAAATCATTAACTTGCATAGGAATGAGATTGAAAATAACTACCCATAAAGTAGTAAAACGCTAATAACAAATTTGAAAAGAAGAATTTAATTGGAAGTTGGATAACCAATTCATTTAATAAAAAGATGAAATAAAAATGGCATTTATATTAATAGAAAACATTTTAATTTATTTTTACAACAAAATTATTTATCTTTCCTCCTTTCTTTCATCTATTCTTATTCTCATATCATTCATCATCACCATAATTGCTGTCCACCTTCCCGATTGCGTCGACGTTCAAGGTTTCGAGCATTCCTTTCGCGCCATTGTCGACGACGTTCTTCAATCATTTGGCTCAGTACCTCCTCCTGTCGTCTCACTTCTTCTTGTCGACGATTCAATTCCTCCCAACGTTGTTGCTGTTCTTCCCAACGTTGTTGCTGTTCCTCCATACGTTGCCGCTGTTCCTCCAAACGTTGCTGGTGAAGCCGTTCTTCCTCTCGTTCATCATTGGACATTTTTGATGCAAGGTTTGTTTAGCAAATCTGAAAGAATAGAATTAATTTTATTTTGAATGAATTATATGATATGGATATGAAAATGATCAAAATAGGAAAAAAGCGCACAAATTTTTATTACAAATATGAAAATATATTTAAAAAATGAACATATTCAATAAAACTACATTATTAATGGGATTAATGACCAGCAAATTCTTTCATTTAATCATCCCGTTCAAATTCTCTCATCAAAGTTAGCAGTGCCAAAAGTTCAGTTGAGCATTTTTCGCGCATGTAAATCTGCAATAATAAATTTTGTATATTTAATTTGAATATATTTTTTGCTCACTTTTGTGTTCCAAAGCATGTCGATGAGTTGTGTGTTGTTCACGGTGTCCAGCTGGATGTCACTTTGAAGGGATGGAGTCAACCGAAAATATGGAGCATTCCGCGAGTGGGCAATTTCGCGTGACGTTTCCACCACTTGACCATCCGATGTTGCCAACTAAAATTTATATTCCAATTAATTCATAATCCAATCAATATTTTATTCAGCCGATTTTGATTTCAATATGTTCTTATCAAACCGCCTTAATCTAGAGCTAAATCGATTTATTAGGGTCGAATTTCAAATCGATTTAATCAATTTGAACCCCATAATTATGGCCAATTGAAATAACATTTTTAAAATGGATCAAATCTAGTCAAAATTAGTTTTCTAAACTAAATCGATCATTCGGAATCGAATTGGTAAAAAATTTCCCATAAACTACAATGTGTACCATTATACCATTTTATAGCAGAAATCTAAAATTCGGCTAAAATATATTTATTTTGTTACCTGTTCAACGAGAATTGACTTCAAATTGCTGAGGGCATTTGCAGTTTGGATGATCGACTGAACGCTGAATCCTTTGCCCAAATCCACATCTGCCACTGAAATTGGCACTTCCGGTGTTTTGCCGGTGCCAAGCGAAAGGAGATAGGCCAAATCCGGGACTCGATCGGCATTTAGCTGCGTTTAGGGTGTGATTTGTTAGTTAAATTATGCCCAAAAACCAACCAAATTGGATTTGATTGCATCAATTTGCCGTGACAATTCCAGTAAAAGTGTGGCGCCTGGGTTGTTGGCAATCAACCCGCCGTCCATAATCCCATTGACACTTGAAAAATAGGTTGGTGCCGCACTAAAAATGTTGAATTGAATGAATGTTGGGGTATTGGCCATATTAGAAGGATAGTTTTCTAGTCCCATAACTTACATCAAATTTTTCTATTAAAAAATGGCAATTAATTTAACCATAAAATCCTTGCATTTTTCAATTTTTTTTGCCATTTATATCAAAAAATTGCGAATTTGGCTTTATTAAGATTCATATCCAGCCTAAAAACTGGCCTAACACTAAATCTAATTCCCAAATTGCCAAGTTTATGGCCTCAAAATCAAAATGATTATTTTTCGACTCGAATAATTCAATGATGTAAGGGTAAATTAACAAATATTACTAAAAGTTAAAATTTTTGACCAAGAATGTAAAAGTAATGGAACTTTTTGACTAAATTAATTTAATTATTTTTATAAGGGAAATATAATTATTGATGTGATGGGAAGTGGGAACTAAAATGTCAACCTTGAACATCTTGCCGCCTTCCAAATTTGCATTTTCTCTGGTTCATATTCCGGGTGAGGATTGAATGGTGTACGATAATTGCGAAATAGGACCAATTTGATTGGAATTTGGTCCGCTTTTGTGGCCGTCACAAAAACACTAAAAATTATTATTTAATTACTTCAATAATTTCGTGATTTTGAAAATAACCGAGTTTTGCCGGATCTCAAATCTGCCATTTTTCGATTTGCTCCAAATTGTTCCTTCAAAAATCCTTCAATACATTCCGAAGGATATGGTCGGATTGTGGCGCAGAAAATCTCATCCTTGAGTCGCAAATAAAGGCGCAAACAATCAATCAATTGAGTTCCATCGGCGAGGGCAAGGGCCAAAATCTAGGAGGAAAATTTGTGGATATATCAATTTTTGTCATCAATACAAAATTATAATTTAACTATAAATTAAAAATAAGAAACAGACCAACTTTTCACCGTTCATAATAAACTCATCAAGGAATGAACCTATTTTGATGATTTTAGTATTAATTTAAAGAGAGGACTTATGGCTATCCAATGATATTAATTTTAATTAAAGATTGATTCAGAATTGATGGAATTATGCTCAAAAAACCACAAAAATTCGGCCATGAGAAAGGTAATTTTAAATGATTTTTTTGGACACAATTTCAAGCATTTTTAACTGATTTAAATAATTAATATCATTTGATATCCATAAGTCTACACTTTAATTCGACATCAAATTTGGTTCATTCCTTTGATGAGTTATTTATAAATAGCGGCAAGTTTAAGGTCAATTTTTGTGATTAATTTAAATTATTATTTAAAAAATTAATTAATTAATATTTTATTATTAACCGCTCCGGTGCTTGTCCCAGCAATCCAATCGAAATTTCGTTGCACAAAAGTCTTCCGGCTGCCCGTTGTTCTTGTCTTTTTGCCGTCTTGTCCATATGCCCTCAATTCCTCCAATTCCATTAGCATCTTAATTAAATAATAATCAATTTTTATTTATGCGTAATATTTAATTTGGCGAAAAAATCATTGATGAAAAATGCCGGAAAGATTATTAAAACGGTTCAATGATTTGTTTTATTAGAACCCCAAACCGTTAACCAATTACCAATCGATAGAGCTCGTCAAGACGCATGGAATGGCATAAAATATGACATGTTTTGAAAAAGAATAAACATGGGTATTAAACCGTTTAACCATTTTGTTGTTTTTGGTTCAAAAATAATTTAAAATTGACTAAATCCATGTCAAACATTATCAAACGATGCTTCTTGATGAGAGCTATCGATTGAGTATAAGTTTTGGGGATATACAGAATAGACCATTAAACCGAAAACCGTTATAACATTCTAGTATCCCGTCAAATTAATTAGTCTTTTCGTCATTTTCAATGTTTTGTTTTCACCAAATAATTATTTTCCTTTATTTATTTTATGTGAACCCCTCAAACCTGAATTAGCACAAGCCCTCGAATGCCGCCGCCATCCAGGGAAAGCATCCGAATTGAGTTTGACTTTTCCTCCGCCGTTTTTGAGCGTTGATAATGAATTGCCTGATCCTGTCTGATTTGTTCACATTTGGATTGCAACATTTTGGCGCTTCCCATTCTTTCTTTATCACTTGAATCGATTACGCCATTTTCGGCGTGTGCTCGAATGTGAGAAAGAAGTTCGGCCACTTCAGAACTGAATGTTTTGGGATTTGGGTTTAATAATTTGACTATGGTGAAGAAGTAAATTTTATTCAGTGCTCCAATTACCAAAACAAAACCAAAAAAGAAAAGAAAAAAGTAACTAGTCTTTTCAACTGGTTCAAAAAGCGTAAAATTTTTGAAAATGCAACAAAACGATAGAGTTTCTTTTAAAATTAGTTTTAATTTAAGCCGAAACCGTCAGTTCAAAACCCATCTTGCAATCTGCAAAACCCAAATCTAAGAATTTTGGGTTTTATGCAAATTGCAATCCAGGAAAAAATTGAATTTTCGAGATTAGACAAAAAGAAGGGACCAGATAACTTTTGGTTTTTTTTTGATTTTTTTGAGACCTTAACTTTTTGGCCTTTTGCTCATATCGATTTGTGCAATGCAATGCAATGCATTCATCGACTCTTTTGCCGAGAGAAGTGTTTATATCATCTTTGACCGATTGGAGTATTCGTAATAATTTTATAGTTTCTCCAGTATTTCCAACAAAAAATTTTAATAAGTTTCCCAGTAAACCTTGTTTTAAGCGAAATTGCTTCCTTTCCAGCATTATTTTTCGCGATCGGATTGGCCCGAAACAGGAGAAGCAGCTTCACCATTTGTGGGGATCTGGCCATAATTGCGTGATGAAGTGCGGTGTTGCCGGACAAATCCACCGCATGAATATTTGCGCCATGAGAGAGCAGCAGGATGGCGGCATTAAAATTATTCCGTTTCACCGCATTCAACAGTGGGGTGCATCCATCTTGCGGATTGGGTTCTTCCAAAAGTGCGGGCGATTTTTTAACAATTTCCTTCAAAAACTGCAAAAAATGTTGATTGATTTTTAATTGGAATGATTAATAATTAAACCTCCTTGCTGAATTCCCCGTGCAAATTTTGATTTGTTATTGAATCAGCGGCGGCCGTAGGTGAAGTAAATGTGAGTTCATTTTGTGCGCGTTGAATGACCGATGTTTCTTCATTTTGTCCAGAAAATCCTTGTCTAAATTGGTTAATCGTCGAAACAAGTTGGGCCCCAGTCTGGGCGGTCGTCATAATTTGTTTAATTTTGCCACTTTGCAGAGAATTTAGCCAATCCATATTGGTTGGTCTATTTGCTTGAAAATTTGTGTTAAAATTAAACGTGATTAAAAAATGAGGATTATGTATTTATGAATTATGATGATTAAACCAACATAAAAAATTAAACTAGGTAAGTAGCTTCGAAAAATGCTTTCAATTTTATTTAAATGTTAAACCGGTCCGGCTGAAATCAAATTTTTGTGAAAATAAAGTGGAATATGCCAATTTTAAAATATCGATTTGATGCTAGCACGTTTCACGTTTACGCTATAGTAGTTAGGCTTTACCTTGTTTCATTTTCATTTCACTACCGATTCCCGAAAACGGTTTAAGACATTTTGTCCAAACCGGTTTTCATCAATTTTCAAGGATTAAACCAAAAAGCCATGATATGTTTTCGGATTTAGCACGTTGTAAAACCTTTAAAAGCAATTTCAAAACATAAATTTGAGATGACTAAACTTTAGAGCAAAAACATGGCTGAAATGTTATAAACGACTTTTTCGATAAAACGCGCAAATACACAAAATTAGGCTTAAAAAATGAAGAAAAAAAAAGAGAGGATTATGATGCATTTTTTTGCATTTGCCTCTATTTTTAGGAATTCGCCCTAAAATCCCTACATCGAAAATTTTTTGGCATATCAGACATCACACAAAACAAAATCCATAGAACATAAATAAAAATTTTAGATATAAAAAATTGCCAAAAAAATATGCAAGCAATGAGACTCTTTTCCCGTTATTTTGATTTTTGTCTTCTTCATCGATTCTCCCGCTGTTCAATTCTAAATTCGAATATCAGCCTAAAATATCGGATAATTGCAAATTTCGGAAATCAACAGGTTTATTTGCTTTTAAAAAGTATAGGCATTCGGTCAAAGAGAAAAGTTTCTTTTGCCCAAAGATCAGTTTTTTGAGGATAACTGTTTAGTGTTTGATCATAGACCATTAAACCCAACATTGAGACACGTCGATTGATGTATAGTTAGGATTTGGTTCAAAACTAAAAGAGTTATAAACCAAAATAGGGTTTAAACCCTTTAATACTTTGAATTTTTGCCAAATCCCTTTTAAGGTTTGAGTGTCTTGGATTAAGCTTAAACTTGTTATCCCCCAAAAAAACCGATCTTTCGGCAAAATAATGTAAATCTTTTGGCTAAAAATATTTTCTCAAAAATCAAAATATGAGTGAAAACTTTGATGATTCTTTCCCCCAATAAATAAATAAAACACTAATAAGTTGGGTCACTACACTTTATTCTTTCGGAGGGCTCCGACTCAAATTTAATAAAACACCGAAGTGAATATTCACCAAAAGTGACTATGAATGGGGATTGGGGAGCTATTTTTAAAACAAAATGCGAGGGGAGAAAACAAAGAAAAAGAATAAGGACAAAAGGTATCAATTTATGGGGGAAATGTCATATCGCCAACTTTCTTTCAAATTCCCTTCCGAATATCACATTCCGACCCTCTAAAACAAAATCGTCCCCTGATTTTCCTTGTTTCTCCGCGATTCAGCTTGTTTCCGAAAGGTATCGGTGGTCGAACAAGTCAAAGACACCATCAAACATCGTCAACAATTGAGGAAAATCAATTGCATTGGACACAGAGCGATCACAAAGATTCGCCACTGATCTTCCTCCGAATTCATGGCCAAAGAATTTCTCGAAAAATTGTTCACATTCCACTGAAATCTCGTCGTTCTTTTCTTCAACTCGGAATGATCCTTTGGTGCCATAATTCATCCCTTCAAAACATCCCAAATCATTTTCACAATCGGCCGAATCATTGGCCCCCTTTGCATTGGACATGGGACGATCAGATCGATTCGTCTCCAATCCTTTATCATTCATTTTTCCACAAATCCAGCCGAATTTCTCATTTTCCACAGCTTTTTTAGCATTGACACAATTTTCCCGCAATGCCGAACTCAATTCATGGCCTTCCTTTGAATCAATCTCATTTGGCTCTTCACAATTCAAATTTTCCGAATCAATTCCTAAGGATCTCTTCAAATCATTATCCATGGCTTTTATTTTTTCCCAATTAGCCATTCTCTTTTCAAACCACTTTTCCACTTCAGGATCAATACCATTTCTAAATCGACCTTTCTTTTTCCAATGAGCTTTCATTCCGACATTCTTTGACCCAATCGATCCATTTCTTTCTATTCCAAAATTCTTAAACCCATTCCGACCCTCAAAATGATCGATTGTCCTCAATCGATGATGCTGTTCTTTCCTTGCTGGATGCTGAGAAAATGCTTGGTCCCTTTTTGGATAATTCTGCTTCTTCGGTTTGATCCAATTCCAACCAAAATTCTTCTTTTGCTGCTCAACTCCTGCTGGATGAAATTTTATTTGCGGATATGGCTGCTGCTGATTAGAATTAATCGGCTTTCGCACGATTTTTCCTTTTCCTTCTCGAAAAATTCCAAATCGGCCATTTTTTCTTATAAAACCTTCTGATTTTGAATTGAAGTTTTGACCAGAAGAATTTTGTTCTGCCAACTTCTTTTGAAGCATTTTCACGTCATTTTTCAATCTGCCATTCTCTTCTAACAAACATTTCTCATCGGCTAATTTCTTTTCCAATTTTATTTCCAAAACCGCATTCAAATCTTTCAATCTTGTCTTTTCTTCAAATAATTTTCTTGCATAAACCTTGAATTGCTGCAACTCTTCGCATTTTTGTTTCAAACTTTCCTCGAGTTTATCATTGTCGTTCACCAAGAACAAATGTTTCTCTCTTATTTCATTCCAATCTTCCAATCGCACTATTTTTCCAGTACGTTCATCAATAAAACCTGCTGGAGGATGTTCAAAACTTGGAAATTGATGAGGAAGTTGGCCCAAGTTCGAAGTATTTGTACCAAAACTTTGCTGCTGTTGTTTCCACATATTGATCAATTTGAAGACCACTATTTTTCTCGATTTTCACTGATTTTCTCGCTCCAAATATTTGTTGAATTATTGAACCCACAAAGAGAACAATAATCGAAGATCAGTACTTATATCCCACAAAGAAATATAAGCCACACTCCACAAAGGCGTGTTTTCAAAAATCAAAACTTTGAAGCTCAAATCAATTCAAATAATTGCTGTTGTTGTTTTCCTGCTCCGTCGCAATAATGATTAAAAACCTCGGTGCGATTGACTTGTTCTTTCCGGGAGCGCCAAGTGAAAACTTTGATGATTCTTTCCCCCAATAAATAAATAAAACACTAATAAGTTGGGTCACTACACTTTATTCTTTCGGAGGGCTCCGACTCAAATTTAATAAAACACCGAAGTGAATATTCACCAAAAGTGACTATGAATGGGGATTGGGGAGCTATTTTTAAAACAAAATGCGAGGGGAGAAAACAAAGAAAAAGAATAAGGACAAAAGGTATCAATTTATGGGGGAAATGTCATATCGCCAACTTTCTTTCAAATTCCCTTCCGAATATCACATATGAGCCTGCTAAATGAAGGAAACTGTTTTTCAGTTGTTCACATATTGTACATTCCTAAAAGATCATTCACAACAAAATGTTGAAGCAATAGTAGAAGAAGAGCCGAAAACAGAGTATGCTTTTTTGTTCAAACATAACAAAAACCAGCTGCTGATTTTTAATTGTTTTAGCCAAGCGGGAGATGCAAGATTGCGTTCAGAAATGTTATTATGTGGAGGGAATATTGCCCTGTTTATTCAAATTCAAAAATCCAAAAGTGGCTACAAATGGATTGAATTGAATAAAAGAATTAGATCGGCCAATGGCAACAAATATGACAACTTTCCAAAAATTTCTATACCCGCAGATGCATATTTGTTGGTGAATGCAATGGACGCATTGATGAGTAAATCGGTGGACGACGAAAAGGTTTGAATATTATATATAGTAGGGAAGGGGTGACGATTTTTAGAATAAAAAAAAAGAAATACTGATAAATTTGAAACCAGTTTTAGACTCTAAAAACATTATACCCAATTTTATAATTTCACCGAGACACAATTTTTGACATATTTCTAAATTATATCGAAACAGAGCGAGTTAAACCGTTTAAACCATATTTCAATGTTTGGTTTCAAACACTTTAATTTTGGTCCAAAACCTGACATTTTATATACCAATCGATGCATATCGATGAAATCTACAAATTGGTATAAGATTTGTGGAATCTAAAACCGGTTTCAGATTTACTAGAAGTCAAAAACTGTTTTATAGCAAAATATAAAATAATTATCCTTCGATTTTATTCATTCAAAGGATAATAATTAGAATTTTAACATTTTTCACTTATATTTTCATTATTTTAGCCTCCATTTTGCCATGAATTGGTAAATGGCCTCTTTTATGATTACAAATTGGGAATTTCTCCATTCGAAAATGAATTCGATTTTGCGATCCAAACAATCCCAACGGAAGCAAATCCAACGCATAAACCGATTAGAATGCATATTCCACTTCGATTGCTCCCTTTATTCCGCAATCAAATGGCAGAAATATTGACGGAATTTGATGGAACTGAAGAAATTGCACCATTGCCGCCATTTCCCAAATGGCTGAATAGAAATGGTAAAATTTTATACTATTTTTTTTGCAGAAAAAACAGTGTTTTTGACTTCTAATAAATCAGAAACCGGTTTTAGACCCTATAAACTAGAATCCGGCGCCGGGCCGGGAAAAACTCGGCGTTTTTAGACAAAAACTTTTCTTTAAAAAACATTTTTTCTGCAAAAAATATTATCCTTAAATCTATAAATATTAAAAAATGCCAACAAAGGTTGGAAAAGAATTGGAATAAAACAATTGGAATTTATGGTTGATGTGGAACCACGGCAAAGAATGCTGGAAATTTCGATGGTGCAGGACGTTAATGGCACGAAATTCATTCGATTTACTCTGGTTTTTTGATTTTTTTTTTAAATTTTTCTTTAAAAGAAATATTTTTTAGCAATCCTTGAATGACAAAATCAATAAAAACAGAAACAAAAATACCACATTTTTAAATATTCTTGTGCCGGATGATGCCTATCCATTACTCAACGCAATGTGTGCTTTGTCCAATGATTTGCAGGAAAAGCAGTGGAATGGAATTCATTCAAATAATGTATGCGCAAAAATAGCTAATTTAACTTAATAAATACAAATAGGGCTCGAAAAAAGATTAAAAAAAGTGGAAAATTCACAGAAAAATTTCATAAATTCAAAATAAAAGTGACAAATTTTATTTTAGAAAAATTTTTATCTAAAGAGAAAAAGCATTATAAATTATGAACGAAATGATTTAACGACGGTAAAAATTTTTAACATCATCATAAAATGGTCCAATGAAAAAATTTTTAGACCAAATCAAGTTGTTTTTTTTATTTGGTTTAGAAACATATTAAAAGCTTCGCATGAAAAAATTATTTAACTTAAATTTCGAGCCCTACTAATAAGGAATATATTATGGGATTTTTCTAATATATAAGTAAAGTCAAAACAAAAAGATATATAAAAAATTGCATTCCAATCAATTTAAGGAAATGCCAATTTGTAGTCAAATGGTCGAAGGAGCTTTAAAATATAACTACAAACTGGAAATTTATTTACGCCAAAACCAACAACTCGATTTTGTGATGAAGAAAATAAAAATTGATGCAAAACCATTAGATAAACCCCGAAAATTAAATGGGCCAATTCCAATTGATGTGTTCGAATGGTTGAAGGATCAAATGACCGAAATGTTATTATTGGATTATTTGAAAGAACAACCAACAGCAGATTTGATTAATTGAAATGAATGATTGATTAATATGCTCACATTCTTTTTGACCCTTTCACTACATAAATGTTATTTTTTGGTGGATTATTTTTTTCAATTTTTATTGTATTTGAGAATTTTTTCCAAATTAAAATTAATTACCTATATTAGACAAATTGAAGGCATAAACAATGGATGGTTACCCAAAAAAATATTTTTTTTTTGCCAAGTAATTTTTTATTTCTAATAAACAAACCGGTTTTTTAGACCCTATAAACTTTAAGTATACCAGTTTATAATTCTCATAGAGATGCGTCGATTGGTATAAAATATGTCATAGTTTGGTCAAAATTAAATTAAATTTGATTTGAACCAATTCATCAGCAGTAGATGAAGCTCTCAAAAATAATTTTCTGAAAGATTATTTGGTCATTTCTTAGTTCGGCAATCCTAAAGAATCCGGGCCCCCAAATTTTTTTGCATTTTCTAGGGTAAAAAATGATGCAGAATTCATATATGACATCCTTTTCGCCATATCTTGCCATCTTGGTAAGGTAATGCCAACTTTTATCAAGAAAAAGCAAAGGGGGGACCAAGGGCATTATGGGTGAAAATTTTTATATGGCTATTATATAGCCCAATCGACGCAGTATGCCAAGAGGAATTGAATGGTACCATTTTTATAGGGTAATATTGCAATTTACGCAAGTTAGAAGTCAAAAATCTTACCAAGTCAAATATTTTTTTGTCTTAACTTGACAATAACTGCATTTTACCTTATAAAAATGGTACCATTTGTTTCAGCTCGACGAACTGCGTTGTTTGAGGTATTATATGGCCATATAAAAATTTTCACCCAAAATGCCCTTGGTCCCCCCTTTGCTTTTTCTTGATAAAAGTTGGCATTACCTTACCAAGATGGCAAGATATGGCGAAAAGGATGTCATATATGAATTCTGCATCAATTTTTACCCTAGAAAATGCAAAAAAATTTGGGGGCCCGGATTCTTTAGGATTGCCCTTAGTTCATTTGTACTTAGATTTTTTGGGGTCTAGATTTAGATATTTTGATGAGGATGAATGAAAATGAAATGATTCCATAAATGTTTTTGATTTACTATTTTCGGCTGGTTCTTTTTTTATTTTTTGCTATTGATGAACCGGATCTTAAATATTTTATAAAACAAAGCACTTTATAAGCAACTAACCCCTTTCATTTCTAGACTTTATTTTAAACGAAGTTTTCTCCCAAAGTTATCTAATGAATAAGCCTAGCAATTTCCAAATTTTCCAAGCTTCCATTTAGATTTCTTTTTATAAATTAAGCAGATTTATGCGAACTTTTTGCAACCAACTTTTTATTATTAATTTAACAAACGCTTATAGATAAAAAAAAACGAGAATTTATTGATTAATTGTGACCAATCAATTTAAACAACATGGCGGAACAAGAATCATTCATTAGCAGAATGGCATTGGCATATGGCGATGAACAAAATGCCGCATTGACTTTCGCTTTCTACAACACACTTCTTTTCACATTGGTTTGTCATTTTAGATGATAAAAAATTAAAATTAATTAAATTAACCAATTAAATGGTTTAATTTGGCAACAAAAACATTGAAAATGGCGAAAAAAAGTACTATAGAAAAAAGCGACAAGATCATACCGGTTCAGCATTCAATGGTTTGTTTTATACACGCCAAACCGGGTACGCCCCAGTTTGTCGCCGTTTAGTAACTCATCAATTTGTGAACCAGTTTGTAAAGTATAGTATCAAATTAAACAGCAGACTCTTGGCTATTAAATGATATAAATTTTATTTAAATTGGTTCGGAATTGATGGAGTTATGGCCAAAAAACCATTCAAAATGATCTTTATTATGGATTTGCGGAATTTTCAATGGTTTTTTGGGCAAAACTTCGTCATTTCTGAACCAATCTAAATAAAATTAAATCATTGAATTTCCAAGAGTCTGCTCTTTATTTTGATGCCAAAATCATCCAAATTGGTCACACCTTGATGAGTTATTTAACGACGACAAATCGGCTGGCGACAAATAGTCCTGTTCTCTGCCAAATTATATATCCAATCGAAATCGATAGATCTCATCCTCGTATAATCGTAAGGTGAAAAATGTATAATGGTTTAAGGGTATTAAACCGTTTGAACAATCTTACGGTTTTTGGTTCAAAACTAAACTTAAACAAAATCATTAGCAAACGAAGTGTCTCGAAGAGATCTATCGATTGGAAAGTTTGGGAGTTAAGGATAAAAATTGAACCATTTAAAATGTTAAACTGTTCTGATTTTTCCGCTATTTTCTAAACCATTTTTCGCCAAATTAAATACTATCCAAATCCAAATTAAACAACATTTCAGCTTGGCATCTCTTTGGCCAGCATTTTTGCCGTCTACCAAATGCTTTACATGTTTTTGCATCCAATTCTTTGGGCCGCATTGGTTGGCACTGTTTTATTTCCATTGAAGCGAATGATCAGCGCAAATTTGGGCACATAGCTTGGCCAATTGGATGCGCAGGATCGTCCATTGTTGGTGGGATTGGCCATTCTGCCTGTGCAAACTTTGATGACATTCTCCAATTATATTTACAAAACAACATTCAGGTTTATTTTTAAATTCCCCTAATAAATTTGAAAATATTTTTTAGCTTCACCGGAATCTGCATTGGCATTTGTTATTGTTTGCTGAAATTTTTCTGCTATTATGACGCACTGGCCACAATTCTGAAATGGATTGGCAACATTTATGACCGAATTGATGCCTTAATTGAGCTATTCACAATGAAATGGGTATTTTTTTCAAAATAAATTAAAAATAAAACGAATAAAAAATATCCCCCAAAAAAGTGCCGTGTCGGGCACCAGATTTTAGGCTCGGCTCTAGAGCTAAAAATTTTTGAAGTGGTCGGAGCCGGAGTAAATTATTTTAGAGGGTCGGAGCAGAATCGAAGCCCGGAATTGAAAATTTGAGTTAGGAGCCCGGAGCAGGAACAAAAATTAAGGGGTAAAAAATTCGTTCTGGAGCCGGAGCGAAAAATTGAGAGTCGAAGCTTGGATCTGGAGCAAAAATTTTTGGGGGTCAAATCCCAAAGATGGAGCCATAAAACTTTAAGACATAGCACTGCCCAAAATTATAATTTAGCCAATTTAGGTCTTTAGGGTGTAGCTCCTTTGGGTTGATCCGCCAAAATTTAAAAAGAAATGAGGTTCAATTAGATTTATCCTGGTTTCTGGTTCATTTATGGGGTGTTAGGTCATTTCTCCGGTTTCGGACATTTCCGTCACATCTGACAAGTTTTGTCGAAGAGCAGAACGGATTTAATAACCCAAATATTTTTTTTATCCAATATATATTGATCAATCGGATCGATAAAATATTAGCCAAGTTATGGTCAGAACAAAATCAGCCGTTATTTTAAATTCATTTTTATTTTGAGTTTTGACTATAAACTATTTCAAATATTCTACATTTAGGGCCAATAAATGCATTTTAAAGCACTTAAAAAGGCTCAAAATTTGCTTAATTATGGTTCGCTAAACATTCTAGGGCAGAAATAGCTGGGAAGGGACCAAAAATCACCCAATGAAAAAATTATACAAAAATTAAATCGAAATTTTCATCACAGATGTTTGTGGGCATTTTACTCTATACTCTCGGATTTGGTGCCTGGGTCTACCTTCAAGATTTGAAACAAATCAACAAAAAATTTGCCAGAGTTCTGTCATTGCCAATTTGGTAAATTTTTTGATAATTGAAATATTTAATTTGCCCAAAAGAATAAAACGGTTCATAGTTTATCCTAGCCTAGGTAACTCAAAACTTATTTCCAATCGTCAATCGATATATCTTGTAAAGACGCATCATTTGATAAAGATTTTGTCTCAAGGTTTAATCAATTTTAATCGGTTTTTTAAATCAAAAATTTAAACCGGTTTAAACTGTTTAAAACCTTTTAATTTTGGCAAAAACCACTAAAAATTATAAGATGCATTTTGACTAGCTCTATCCAATTGGGCATATGGTGTGAATGTAGGAGAACCCTTAAACCATTATGATTATTTTGGCCTTAAGAATTACTCATTTTTCGACATTTTCATGTTATTTTTGACAAATTAAACTTAAACTTTTGAAAATTTTTTAAATTAATTTTTAAGGCTTCTTCTCCTTGCCCACATTTCAAATTTCATTGCGCCACTTCGTGTGATTATTTTCGCATTCATTTGCTCAATGTTGGCTTTGATATCAGCCGGAATAATGGACCCAAAAAATGGGAATGCCGAAGAAGGAGAGGATACGAAAATGGAAGGGAAAAAGGACAATGATAAAATGAAAGAAGGTTCAGAAAATGAAAATGATAAGGATACAGCAGAGATTTCCACAGCAATTTTACACTCTTCAGCGGATGATGAAAATCGACTCGATCAAGTTGGTTTTTCAAAAAATTCGTAAATAAATAAATCAAATGATTCCGAGGAATTTAGTTTTTGACCACAACTTTAGATTTAGTAGGATAATCCAGAATCCACATCTTAATATATAATCTTCATTATGTCAATTTATTTAAAGAGCAAAAAATGGCGAATCAAATATTATTATACAGATTGTTCGAAACCGAATTGATATTGATTGATTGATAAATGATAAGCATTAAAAAATTATTAATTAAAAATTGCTTATTATTAAACTTCGGCCACTATTCTGTGTAATAATTATGAATTTGGCCGAACAATAATATCATTTGAATAACCATTTTCTGATTTTATGAAATCTTATTAGAATATTATATAAAAATTATGACCAAAAACCTTAAGATTAAGGTAATTTCTCTAACCTAAAAAAAATAAAAATTTCACTTCAAATATCCAAATTGTAAATTTTAGGCTTTGACATCGGACACAAATTTGCGCATCATTACTTCACTTTGTGCCATACTTTTCGTGGTCAACCACAATTCATTGCTTTTGTTCTTCTTCATTTTTCCATTCACTTTGGCCTTACTCGTGGACATCGGTGGGTAATTGGAATATTAATAAGTAAATTTTTATATTTTTAAGGTGAACGAATTGGCATTACTGAAATTATTTGGAACTTTTTGCTTTCTACAAAACAATTGATTGTGGATAAATCAAGCAAATTCATTCATGTCATTGTTGCTGGCCCTTTGCGCAAATTTGTTCATTTGATATTTACCAGCGATCGAATTGTGAGTGAATTTTGCAGAAATTAAAATTCAGATAGTATTTACTATTTAATTTGACAAAAAATTATCGGAAAAAGAATACATAGGGATAGGGTTTAGATATAGATGGTTTAATTGTTTTCCCAATAGTCACATATCGGTACGGTATCCGGTACTAATGGAGTTGGAACTGGGAGATGAGTAGGAAAAATGGAGGGTTAATGTTTTTATGACATGGCCTTAAAATTATTTGAAATTTAAGGAATTTTTATATCATTATTATTGTAAGGGTGTCTTTCCTAATTAGTACCAACGAACTATATACAATCTGCTGATAGAGCTTGTCAAGAATCGATCGGTATATAATTTGTAATGCGAAATAGATTGGTCAAAATTAATAGGTTTTAAACTATTTAAACGGATTTCGTTTTTTGGTTCAAAACTATGCTTGATTTTTTATCCTAACCCAAAACATAATCAAAAACATAATAAAATTCAAATGATACTTCTTGACAAAATTTATGATTTGAATATAGCATATAGGGTTTTTAGGCTCTAGGACAAACCACTAAACCGTTAAATCGTTTCGGCATTTTAAACAAATTTTTTTTGGGAAATTTCAATGTTTTTTTCTACAAATTAAATATTTCCTTAAAATTTTTAATATTCCAATTTTCTTCAGTTCATAAATGGCCTCTCGGCTCGAGTTGATTTGATTTCGTCAATTTGTGTGATGGCTGCATTGGCAATTGGCACTTTGTTCTTCGCTTTGTTCACCGCTTTCCAACTTCACAATGAAACAGTGCATTTGGTCAAATTGGGCGGAAATGTTCTCTCATCCAATCCGGATTGGTTTAAATATGCAATGAATTACACGGAAGGACATTTGGCCGAACATGATTTGGACAATTACATGCAACAGGTGGGTGCAATGCAATTAGAGAATTTTATATATTTTTTGGCCAATATTTTAGAATTTTTTAAGCTATTAAAAACATATATCAACGGATTAAATTTTTCCTTTGGAGCATTTTTAAATCAAAATATATTAATCAAACTTAAATTGACAATGAATTATCCAACCTGATTTTTGGCCCATTTTACCATTTTCTAGTCATAAATTTTTTTAATTTTCAATCAAATTCATTAATTGCTTTCCTAATCAATTCATCTTATTTAAATCAGAACTAAATACTGATACCATATTTGCTAAAATTGAAACTAATATTCACTTAAAAACCATTAATTTTTATAAAAATAAGTAGGATTTTCAAAAACGATTTCGTTTTTAGAAAATCGGTGCAAACTCGAAATTGGGAATTTTTTCCCCTTAAAACCGAAAATAGGAGAAACCGAAACCGATATTTTTCAAAAAACCAAATCGGGTTTAAAACCAACAACTCTACAAATAAATAAGGTTCATCTCTTCTTATTTTAGGCTTATCAACAAGGCCGTTCTTGGTTGGCATCAAACATTCGCTCTTTGGCCGATTCAAAGGATCAAGCTCGAGCCGATCAATTGGAGGAACAGGCCAAATTGGTTACTAATTCTCAAACATACATTTTGGAATCCAAAATCACTACAAACTCAAAATTAAAAATGAAAATTATTTTTATTTTGTATTTAGAAAGAAAATATGTAGGGATTTTTGGTGTAGATTGGGTAGACTTAAAAAATTTCGATGTTCTAAATTATCCATTTTTTTTTCAGTTAGTCGACAATTTATACCGTTTCTGGGAGGAACGTGGCCATCGAGTTTTCGAGGAGCCAATAATGGCGGCGACTGCGGACAATGCTTTGGCAAAACAACAAATGATGGAAAATGATGATTTTGAAATGGAAAGAGGAGGAAATAAGAAATGGTTTTCGCGACTTTTGCAAGACACCAATTTGGGCCTTTGGAAGAGAGAATTTCGGGCATTAGTGCAAGAAAATTTGGAAATGGTTTGGACGGTGAGTTCCAATTTGGGCTCACAATTATTTCAGTATTTTAGTTAGCCAAAATAAATTATTTTCCCTAGGGGTATGTAAGAAGGGTTAACAAGAATTTGACCTATATTTTTATCCATTTTATGCCATCCTAAGCACTTGTAAATATTCCAGATTTACACTGAATGTGAAAAGGACAAATTCATGTTTAACATCCATATTATTCTAAAAACAAACAAGGACTGACAATATTTTTCGTTCAACTAAATTGCTAATTTCCATTAATTTAATGTTATTATTCAAACAATAATATTTAATTTGGAGAATAAAAACATTATAAGTTATAACGGTACAGTGATTTATCTTAGAACCCCCAACCCAAACCTCAAACCATAAATCCAATCGTAGATCGCATCAATATACTTTAATTGGCATATAATTTATATTAACAGTATTAAACCATATGAAGCGTCTTTCTGTTTTTGGTAAAAACTGATTTAAAATTGATATTGATTCCAAAGGATTCGGAGATTAATCGATTTTTTATATGGTTTGGGGATCTTGGATAAACCACTGAATTGTTAAATAATCCTTTTGACATTTTCAGTGGTTTTTTCACCAAATTAAATATTTCCATTAATTTAACCATAATAATTTAATCCCTCTCTCATCACAGATTGCCCAATCACTTTGGCATGTCCTTCTGATGAATATCAACATTTTATCGACAATTTTAATTGCCATTGTCGGATTCATTCTTGGATTCGGCTTTGAATTGCTCAATTTCCTTATTGAATGCATTGTTTTCCTCACAACCGTCTATTACCTTTTGGCCAACAGCACCGATCAATGGCTTCCACTGGATTGGGTCAACAATTTTGCCACCTCCCTTCAAATCCATCGGCTTGCCTTGGCACATGAAGGACATCGAGTGGATGTGGCCAAAGCGATTGAACGGGCTATCAGGTGGGAATTGGAATTAGGCACGAATTTTGCCTATAAAATCAATTTTTCAAATAAATATTTCCTTCAAATTTAATATCATTTTATAGCCTTGAATATGAAAGATTGATTAGAAAAAATATGAGATTTGATAATTATGACAAAAAAAGCGGTTAAATGGTTCTAGTTTTTTGCCATAACATTCTGAATAACTTTGAAAAATTATTCGAATCAATTAATTTTTACTTCACGGCAAAAATTAATTGGAATTTTCTAATTTTAATTAAATATATTTTAAATTAATCAAATTAACAGATAATTTATTAAATGAGACAATTCCTGTTGGTTTGCAAATTAGTTAATATTTTAGCAATTTTTTCCAGAAATTAATAAATTTTCTCCCATCGGTTAATCTCTTTCTGGTAGAATTTTGATATCAAAATGATTGATAATTGAGCAGAAAATTATGGCCACAAAAAACCAAAATTACCTGCCGATTTTTACCTATTTTGTTGCTTTTTTGTAATAATTTTTTTCCATTCAATAAAATCCATTAACTCTAAAAACTCATTTTAATCCAAGGCAATAAAAAATAATACAAATTTGCTAAATTAATATTCCTTTGAAAAATTGATTTGATGGGCAAATTCGGATACAAAAATTCCCTATCATTCAATTAATTACATCTCATTTTTTTCAGTGGTGTTTTCTTGCTAACCGCCAAAATGTCCATCTTCTACGGCCTCTACACCTATTTCATTCATTCCCTTTTCACACTGAATGTGATGTTCCTTCCCTCAATGTTGGCCGCAATTTTGGCCGCCATTCCCATATTTCCTCCATACGCCGTTTCCATGTTTGGAATTATTGAACTTTGGCTGGTTCGTGGCGAACCAATTGCGGCAATATTCTTCGCATTGACCTCCATTGCCCCACTGTTTTTTGCCGATCCTGTTTTTTATCGGGAAGTGAAGTGAGTTTAATCCAATCAATTTACAATCTCAGTAGGAAATATTCAATTGAATTGAATCTAGGAATTCGGACAATTATTCTAGTAGATAATTTATAGGATTTTTAATTTTAACTGAAATTGTAATCCTTTTTTGCCGAAAGAATATCTTATTAAATTATAGTCATAAAAAAACCCATTTTAGCACTTTTTTATATCAAGGTCATATTTTGGGTAGAAAAAGTTTTTACTGTTCCAAAAAAATTTCCTTTTTTAAAATTGGAATAAAATAGGAAGGGAGAACTAAATTTGATGGAACATAAAAAACACAGTTTAGAAATATATAATTTAAATTTATTTTAAAAATGAATAAGTGTCAAACTTGCATGTTCAAAAATATTGTGAAATTTTTTTTATCTTTTTTTCTAAATGTCTTTCAACTCCAATTTACAAGGATAAAAAAAACCAAAACCCCACGAAGATAACATTTTTAAATGACTAAATTTTTCTTGATTAATTACCATTACTTAAATCTACTAATCCCTACCCAATTTTTTCAGAGGCTCTCATCCATATATCACTGGTTTGGCTGTTGTTGGCGGAATTTATTGGCTTGGACTGCAGGGCGCCATAATTGGACCAATAATTCTTTGCCTGATGATTGCTCTTCTCAATTTATACGCCGAATTTGCCAACCATCGGCCAACTTCAAACAACAGAACTTGATGAGAAAATATATTTGTGACACCAAATTCCCTTATAAATTCATATTCCCCTGCTTAATTTTAGTCTGTCAATTTTCATAGCTCAAAAATATAAATATTCACCAATCCTCCCTCAATTTACGCGTATTTTATGTTTTTTTTTTCTCATTTTTACGTCCCAAATATTGATAAAATGTAGAAATGACTATTAATTAATCAAATTTTATTCATAAATAATGATTTGAATGATCAAAATATTTTTTTTTATTTTTTGAAATTTTTCATAAAAATGTGATTATTTTTTTATTATTCTATAAGAATTTAATTTTTGAAGTCTTTTTCAAAATTTTATTTAATTTTGACATATTGGACCAAAAATACCAAATCTTTTAATTAGCTAAAATGGTCGAATCACATATTGATTGATAAAAGAAATGAAGGGGAAAAACGGGAATATAAATATAATGATGGGCCAATACTGCAAAAAGCACAAACCGCATCTATCCTTTTGGTTTTCCTTCCATTTTGTAAAAATTCATCCGGTCGTCATTTCTTTATTTACAGTTTACACCATAAAAAAATAAAAGTAAACACGTGCAAACTTTAAATGAGAATAAAATAAATCGGCCAATTTCAAAACGCTCGTTGCTTGCATCCCCATAGAGCGAAGCAACTATTCAATTTGCATATTTCGTTGTCATCAACAGCTGCATTCTCATCCTTTTCCATTGGCACCTCTTCCTTTCTTTTCATCACATTTCACAATGAAATCGTCATAAAAAGATGGATTGAAAATTGAATCCATCTTATTTTTTGTTTTCACACAAAGTTTTTCCGGTTTCAAAAATACAAATCTCATTTTTTTTCTAGTTTAAAAAAACAAATCATAATCTCAAGGGCTCTTTCTAATTTTTAAATTTCACATAAATTTAATATCGACATTAAATTTTATAGATCGAAATTATCATTTTGACAAAAAATGCTCCCAGCGAATAATGACTTTAAGGCATTGCCTCCAAAAGTCTCATCATCTTCATCAGCATTTGCCAAAAACAATAATCCACAATTCCATCAGCAGCAAAATGTCAATGGCCAGCTTCTACAGAAACCAACAAAAATTCCATCGAAAGAGGCATTCACTTTTCATCATCAACCACCAGCACAAGTGCCAGAATCAACAATCGAAATTATGGCCCAACAGATTGAACAAATATTGATGGAGGATCGCGAAAAGCTGGTAGGAATTTTTTAAAATCTGCTATAAAACTGGCAAACGAATAGAAAATGTGGGTCCTTTTTTTTATCAAAAAAGCATAACCTTTCTTAAATAAAATAATATATTAAAACATTCGAAACGGTTCAGTTTAGGATGGGGTTATTTAGCAAAAAGATATAACCTTAAAATATTTTTTCTGTTTAAGATTTTTTACATAAAAACACTTTGAACGACCCTTATAAATACAAAAAAAAAAATTTCACAAAAATATATGTTTATTTTATTTTCCAGAAAGCACAATTTGACGTCCACTTGGCCAACATTGAAGTTCAGTACAAGGAGAAAATAATTCAATTGGAGGTGGGGTTTTTTTAAATAAATTCTAAAAAAATTATTATTTTTGTATTTAAATTTTTTTCGATATAATATTTTCGGCTTTTTCAATACTTTTTTCCTCCATTTTAAATGAGTTTTTTCGGCCAAATTAAATATTTCCCTAAGCTCTAATCAAAATTGTAATTAATTAATTGTTTAAAAGTGGCCCTTCAATCTTAGAATGACTCAAAATAGCTTTTACGAAATGATTCCAACTAATTAGAATATTGATGAAGCAAAAATATCAGAAATTTAAATTATTATTTTTTTGCAGAATTCATCGAACTTGCAAAAGGCATCAATTTTCAGTCTGCAAACTCAAAACAAAATGCTCATCGAACAATTGGAAAAATACAAACAAGAAATGAGCAGCAAAGAAATTGAGCAGCAAAATGTAATAAAGTAGCGGAAAATTTTTCGATACATTTAATTTTTTCATTTCTTTTTAACGTTTATGAATCCAGAAGTAAATTTCAAATTTTATCCAACTTTAAGAAATTTTTTCAAAACAATAAATTTTTCTGGATTACTTAATCATTTTTATTTTCCATTAAATTGTAAGTCAGAATTTTATAATCAGAATCATGGATTAAAAATTAAAATCAGAATAAATAAAATAAATAATCAGAATTAAAAATCGGAATAAATAAATCAGATTAAAATTAAGAATTTAAAATAAAAATTAAAAATCGGAATTAAAAATCAGAAAAATCATATTAAAAAATTATTAATTCCCTTTAAGGAATTGGCCGCAAAAACATCGCTGATTAAGGGTCTTCAAAATGTGGTAAAACTTGTCAGTGACCAACTTACCGAGGCAAGGAAGACTGAGCCTTCAAATGGCCAAAAATCGGCGGAATTGGAACAAGAAATGGAGCTGAAAAATGTAAAAAAATTATAAAATGGAATTTTATTATATTTAAATATTTAATTTATAAATTATATATATTAAAAAATTAAAATTCAACACAAAAATATTTTTTCCTATTTTTGTGTACTTAGACCAAATTTAGAAATACAATAAATAAAAAAACAATTTTTTAATGTATTTTTTTAAATAATTTTTAAATATATTTTTTTAAAAATATTTTTTTGGAAAAAGAAAAATTCTAAAAAATAATAAATAGAAAATAAATTTTAGATTTTTTTTTAAATATAATTTAAATAAAAATATTAAATGTTTATTTATTTTTATTTTTTATTAAATTTTCACTCATATTTCAGCCAACAATTTCTCCAAATGCCGACACCACAATTTGCGGCCGGCCTTGCACTTCCTCCTCCTCATTAATGCTTGGCATTGGAAGCAGCGCTGAACCTGAACAGTTGGCTTTGGCCACCTCTTTTAATGTAATAATTTTAAAATATTTACAAAAAATTTTCATAATTTAAAAAATTAATTTTTAAAAATTTATTTAAAATGAGAAATATTTAATTTGGAGCGAATTTTAAAAAATAAAAATTTTTATACTAAAATTTCATAAAAAACATGGAAGAGGGAAATAAATTGTAAAATTTGAATGACAATTTTTATACAAAATTTTCACTAAATGTTAAAAATTGGGGTTATGTTTTTTTTTAATTTTTAAAAATTATTTTCTGAGGGCACACAGCATGCATTAGTGGGCGAACACGAATTTTGGAACTTATATAACATATTTATTTGAAAATAATATAGAGAAAATTGACCGAGGTTCTCCTTGATATTTTCTTGGTAAAATTAGCATTTTGATAAAATATGATAAAATATGCCAGAATTAATGTTAGATTCGTGTTCTAGGCCCCAGAAAACCCTCAGAAAACAATTTTGAAAATTAATTTTTGCCATTTGCCAGACCTCAATTAGTAAGGATTACAAATTAAATTAAACCAGTGTTTTTATTTTAGTGATTTTTTAGGCTAATTTAATTAAATTTAAAAAAAAAATATTAAAAAATTCTCACAACATTTTTAGCAAATTGGACGCGTGAAGGAAGAACCAGTGGCGGATGATGTGAATATGGAGGAGGCAGACCAACAAAAACAAAGGCCGCCATCATCCGCGGCAAAGAATGACAATGACAAAAATGGTGGAGGCCAAAATAATGCCTGATGATTGCCAATTCTCAATTTATTTTATACGCCGAATTTGCCATAAAATTAATTGACCAACATCAAACAGCCGGAATATTATAAGAAAATATATTTGACTTTCCCCTTATACTATTTGATATTTCCAAACTTTATTTTATTTTCTCAATTTTCACAGCTCAATTTAAATATGAATAATGAATATCCACCAATCCTCCATTTACGCGTATTTTATGTTAATTTAATCTCATTTTGCGTCCCATATTTTGATAAAATGTTGAAATGACTATTAATGGAACAAAAATTTTATTTATAAAAAAGCATAAACGGAATATTTTTTTTATTCTTGAAATATTTCACAAAAATTTATAAAACACTATTCTTGTATATTAATTTAAAAAATGCGATTATGTACCCATAATTTTTTTGTGTTTATCGATTTTTGAATATTTTTTGATCTAGAATAGTCTACCATCGTGCCATAAAAATAAAAACGCATTTTTTATTTTTATCCAAAATCAATAAGCAAAAGTATTTAGAATACTTTATCAATTATTACCTAGGTCTTTAATGTGCTAAGAAAAGTCGAGCACAAAATATTGGAAGAAAAATTCAAACAACGAAGGGCAAATAGTAAAAAATAAAGCAGAAATTTTTATTAAGTCAAAAGTCACAAACAATCACCACACAAACACCAATTGAGGAGATAATTTGTTGCCTTCGGCATGGAGGGCGGAGGGGAGAAATAAAAGCACAGACAAAAAAATCGATCGAGATGAAAATCGAGAGGGAATTATTTACCTCTAGACTAGACACTAGACTAGGTCGAACTTTTTCCATCAATTCATTTTATTTTCCAATTATTTTTCTTTACTTTGTATTTATTTGTACCTTTCATCCAAAATAAATAAAAATTATTCAATAGTCACATCACAAACCACGCAGGCAGCAGAGCAGAATAAAAAAGTGCATTCACTTCATTCCATTTTGTTTACACATAAAAATTAATTTTTATTTTTTTTACCTCAGCAAATTTTTCTTCTTCTTCAAAAATAAAATGATAAGAAAAAGAAAAACATATAACATGCCGCTTGTTCTCAGATAAAGTCCACATTTGGGCCTAGGAATAAAAATTTTTACTCATTCAAAAAATAAAAATTTAATCATTTTTTTGATTTTCATGGATATTTTATAAAAAATTGCAACGAATATTCCCTCCATTGAATATTATCGAAGCAATTAGCCATAAAAAGTGAAATTAATTCTCTCAAAATAACTAATAAAATAAATTGCTTTTTTTTTCAGACAGAAATAAAATAAAATGGCTTTCGGCCGTTCATTTATTCTCATTTCCATTGTTACCGTTATTGCCTTGGCCATTGCTGTCAATTTCTTTTTCCTAAATTCCGACGATGTTGAGGTAAATATAAAATAAATTAATAAATAAAAAAATAAATCCCCTCTTTCGAAAACAGTTAAAAATTCCACCGAATGGTTATTTTGGCCTGGGCAAACCAAAACCCGATGATGTTCGCATTCAACCATTCAAAGTGAACATTTCAACGGCCCAAATTGATGAACTGAAGAAAAGACTGAATGCAGCCCGAATTGGGCATAAAGAGCTGGAGGATGTGGGCGATTGGTCTTACGGGGTTCGACTCGGCGAGTTGGAAAAATGGCGAAAATATTGGGCAGAACAATTCAATTTTGACGGATTCCAGACGGAATTGAACAAATTCCCGCAATTCACAACGGAATTGGAGGGTTTGAAGGTGGGCCACATTCCATTATAATTATAATTAGGGTTAGAAATTATTGGATTTTCTGGGAAATGTTCAATGATAAAAATGTGAATATGAATTTAAATTTATAGAGTGGAATTAGAATAATAGTAAATAATTTTAATTGGAAAGTGAACAATAATTTTGAATTGAATTTAAATAAAAATATATTTGGCTAATTATTACTTTTTTAACTTTTTTAATTATTTACATCCATAATTTCAACTCTTTCCTTTCTTTTTTCCAATTAAATATTTCTAGTCAATCGAGTAATCAAAAATTAGTTTTAAATTGGTATAAATACTGGCTTCCAGTTTCAGTCGAGTTTTTCTAGGGGGCAGAACAGAAAAATTGATTCAATTTAAAGAAATTGGAATTAACAATTTGCTAAAAATAACCGAAAATAGTTGAAATCAAAAACCAATATTTAAAAAATGAAAGCTGAAATTTACTAAATACCCAGTTTAAAACCGATTTTGACAAACCCAATATATAAAAATTAATGTTTTCCTTCACTATTTTCAGTTATTTCGAACTAAAATTTTCTGATTTTGATTTCCTTTTTTAAATTGCCAATTTTTTTTTCTGAAACCAATCGCAAATAATCAAATTCATTTTTTTCAGCTCCATTTCTTGCACGTGAAGCCGCCTCGACCATCTGCCTATCGTCGTGTGCTGCCATTGTTGTTGGCTCATGGATGGCCTGGAGGCGTCTATGAATTCTATCAGCTAATTCCAATGTTGGCCGATCCAAAAGCACATTCAATTCAATCGGAAATTGCCTTTGAATTGGTTGTGCCCTCCATTCCGGGCTATGGTTTTTCGGAACAGCCGCACAAAAAAGGTGAAATTTTTGGGGAAAATTCGAAGAAAAATGGGTTTTCGAAATGGGAATTGTATGTAATAAACTGATTATCTTTGAATGAATTATTTTTAAGGACAATTCTTTGGATAAATATGCATTTTAGACGTTATTTTTTGGGGATTAATCTTGAGCTTGTTTTGAAACTCGAACCGGATTTACTAACTTAATACCTTGTTGAAAATAAAATTTCATAGACTAAATCGATCATGGCAAGTCGAATGAGTCTTCTTGAGTAAATAAGAGGTCTAGAAACTGGATAATTTTTTACTAATAGTAAATTATAATTCTACAATTTACTAATTTTATTTCCAAACATTTTCCACTCAGGATTCAACAACATTGCAACAGCGCGTCTTTTCAATCGATTGATGGTCGAAAGACTTGGCCACCGCCGCTATTTGGCCCAAGGCGGCGATTGGGGCTCATTGATTGTGGCCAATTTGGGACGGCATTATCCTCAACATGTTCGCGGCATTCATTTGAATATGGCTGGCGCGATGGCCTTTAATTCTCCACGTAAATTTGTTATTGCTTTGATTGGCTGCTATTTCCCTTCATTGGTGTTTTCGGAGCCGGAACATTTCCAGCAATATTCCATTTCGGCTCAATTCAATGAAATAATGTTGGAGAGTGGATATTTTCATATTCAGGTGGGTTATGGAATGGAATGAAATTTTTATACTTAAATAAATTGATTTTTAGGTCAAAATTAGAATTAAGTTTGGCAGATTTAATGGAAATTGCAACCAAAATAGCAACATAAAAGCCAAAATTGGTGAAATTTCATTTTTTGACCAAACATTTTTGAACCAGTTATTTTTGATTAATCAAATTAAATAAAAATTTTTAGTTTGAAAAAAGGTTTGAAAATATTAGTCATGCCCACTTATTAGAGAGCAGAAAAAATCGAACCCCTATTTTTGAGCGATTTTTTGCCGTCTGTAATAATTACCGGGAGTAATTTGGGAAAAATATTTGTAAGTATAACAGAAGTAATTTAACGGGCAGACCCAGACAAAAATAAGTTTTTTTGAATCTTACATAGATTTTGAATTCTGACCACTCTAAACCGTTCGAAAATTGATTTTAAAAATTATTTTATTTTTTTTTCCATTTGGAATCATCAAAATTCAAAGCCTAAGCAATATTCGAATTCTCTGCCTCGAAAACCCCTTTTAGGCATTTTAAGACAAAAATCGAAAATAAATTTTTTCAAAAATCGGAGATTACAAAATGATAGGCTAAAAATTATGCAGTTCGGATAAATTAACCCTTTTTTCAGGCAACAAAACCGGACACTGTTGGTGTGGCCCTAAATGATTCACCAATTGGATTGCTTGCCTACATTTTGGAAAAATTCTCAACATGGACAAATCCAACATTTCGAACAATGCCCGACGGTGGTGTACTAAAGTGAATGAAATTGGGGGTGAAGAAAACAATTAATTTAATAAATCAAAGGAAATTCACTATGGATCAAGTGTTGACTGTGATTTCCGTCTACTGGTTCCAGCAGAATATTCTCAGTTCGCAACGATACTACAAAGAGAACATTGGGCCAATCATTTCAGGTTGGGAAGGGTTTGATTCTGGTTTTGGTGGTCCGAAATTTAGGCCTTTTTTTGCACCGAATAGGATTTTCAGAAATTTTGACACAAAAATCGGAAAAAATTATTTGAAAATATAAAATCATTTTCGGCATGAATTCCTTAAAATATTTCTTTTTCTTGAGAAAAAAGTCATTTTCCCATTTTCACTTTTTGCTTGTTATTTTTCTATGCATTTGTGTAGTTTAGATCCCCTTTTTTTGAAAGTGAAGGGTCCCCCCTACGGCCCTACGGGTCATCTCATCAGCAGGGTTTAGGGTTGGGATAATTAGGGGATAGGTTATGGTTTACGGATATGATGGGATAAAAATCATCTACGTAGCCCTTACCTTAACCAGTGTTGTCCAAATGTCAAATTTCTCGTCATTCGTCTCGTCTCTCGTCTTTTTTTTAAGACGAGACGAGGACGAGACGAATGACGAGAACGTTTGGAACACTGACTTAACCCTAACACCCTGACTGAGAGAGGTAACTCTTCACTTTTACCCTTCTCATAAAAAAAGGGAGACCTAAACTACACAATACCGCTCTTTTGACCATATTGAAATATAATTTTTAGTAGATTTATTCATTTAAATAATGTCATTAATTATATATGAATAAAAAATTTTTCCAATTATAACGTTTCGGTCCAAAATTTCGTAAAAATTTAGACTCTCCTATAAACAGCGATTTTTGAGAGATCGATTCCATCCCTAATTTAAGGAGATAAATTGCTGACCAATTTTGTGACCGTCCCCACTGCCTATGCCGCATTCCCGCACGATTTGGGTGGAGCACAGCCAAGGGAATTAATGCAATTGGCATTCAATTTGACCCAAATGACAATATTCCCGGATGGAGGCCATTTTGCCGCTTTTGAATTGCCAAAAGAATTGGCCAAAGATGTTGTGAAATTCGGGAATGGATTTCAGTGATTAATTAACACAAATGACTCAATTATAATTTCATCATTATTTTTAAATATTTTTGCAAATTGATAAATATTGAATGAATCATATTTTTCCATATTCTAATATAAATAATAAAACGATAAGTAAAAATCGTTGACAATTCCTTAGGGTAACCAATATTTCCAACCTTTTACCTTGTTGCGGGACAATTAGTATCCTATATTTTATGGGCAGGAATCTGGCACACACTGCTTTTACAACATATTCGTGTACAGTTTTTGTGTGTGCTGGTATCCGGCACAATCTCTTACTCCAAACCAAATTACATATAGAATAGATTTTAATAAATTAAACCTCCATTGGGTATATGGTTGTTTGGGGGTCTAGGACAAACCATTAAGCCGTTATAAACTTTTCGACATTTTCAATGTTTTTTTCGACAAATTAAATACCATCCTTTTTAAAAATGTGGAATTTTTAGGATGGAAAGAAAAACATATTTGAGAAGAGAGTCGTTCAGAATTTGACTTTAATTTAAAGAAAATTAAAATTCAATGAAAAAACTCTAATTTTATTTATTCAAAAATACATATTATTTTAAACATTTCATAAATTGCAAGCAAGTTATTTCACTGTTATCATCTGTAATTGTGGATGCTAAATCCAACATTGGTTCTGAGGCAAGCATTACAATTGCAATTTCGAATTTTGTATTTATTGATTGGGTGGTTTTTGAGATTCCAATTATTGATTCAATCAATGAATGGCCAGAATAGATGCTATTAGAGAATTCCAATTTTTCTTCCAGTAAAAATTTCGGAATTCGTTGATTCTCGTGGAAAAATATTCGCAATTCCGCAGTTGTTTCAGGTGAGTGGAGCAATTCCTATAATTTTTATTAAATTTTAAAATTGATTAAAATTACTAGTAGAAGGATACTTAATAAATTCCCGGCTGAATTAATGGGTGAGTACTGAGTAGAGAGGGGATTTTTGGGTAAAAAATCACAAAAAAATATCTATTTAGGTTTTCCGAAAAATTCGATAAAATAGATTTCGGGAACTTCAAAAGTTTTTGATTTTTGGTTTTTAAAGCATTTTTCTATGAAAAAGTGCTAAAATAAGTAAAACTAGGTTAAAAATATTTCAAAAATATGAATAAATGCTAAAAATATTATAAACATATATAAAAAGGTCAAAATCAGAAAATTTGTTCCAATCAAAAAATAGAATCATTTGAATTAAATTTTAATTTAATAATTTTTTTATAGTAGCTCAATGTAAAGAAAAAATTTAACCAAAAAATAAAACTTCAAATAACAAAAATTATTTCTGTCTAAGTAAATTTACCTCATAATATTTGCTCAAAAATGCCTCCCTCTTTTGTGCCAATTCCATTTCATTTTCGTGCCCAATTCGGTTATTGCCCCAGTCGATTGCATAAATAACATCATTTTTGCCGCCCACCAATAATTTTAAACATTCCACCGAATAGCATATTTCCAAAACACGGCCAAACAAAATTGAGTGTAAAAATATTCCACAAATGCCATTTTCACTATTTTGCTTCAACATTTTCATTCTGGCTTCCAATAATAAATTAAATAATCTCTCTTGTCTTTGCGGTATAGCATTGTCATCGTGCATATGAAAAATACCCTTTTTCTGGTAACCCGGTTGAATAATATGAATTATAGTTTTAAATTCTGAAAAGTAAAATAAACATTTAATATTAATTATTTTTTAATTACCTGAACTCATTTCCATATTTTTTTGTTTATTTTCCACCAATTTCTCCAATGTTTCCTCCCAATTCTTCAAAAACATCTCATCCAAATATTGCCGAGTTTTCCTGCTATTCCTAAATGCCATCACCCAAATAGAAATTGAATGTACGGCGATTGCAATAAATTCATCGTTAATTTCAGGCCCATTCGGCAATTTTTCCGCAAGAGGAATTATACGTACGATGGTTGTATTAAATGTAAGAATGTTGCTAAGTTCGATGCGCCAAAGAAGCAATTGCAAATAGCCAAAATTTAAAAAAGTCGATCCCAATACTTGGACTAAAATTTTCATTATTTATTGACTCAATCACAAAGGGAAAAAGTAAGTATGAAAATAACTTGGTCATAATTAGTTGTTATGGCTTAGTGTTGGGTTTATAGCCCAGGGTGGGTTTAGAGTTATGTTTGGAATCGGGATTCTTCCCCAATCACTTAAAAAATTATTTAATTTAATATTGAGGAAAAATCCATAAATTAAAAAGAATAAATTCTGCTTCAAATTTTAGTAATTAGAGACTAATAATTATTTAAAATTTGTCATGATAAAATTATCATTTATTAAAGCAATTTATACCGTTTAATTTAGGAAAAACTATTCAAAATTTTAATTACTAAATATTAAATAAAATTTATTAGAATAAAATATTAGTAAAAATAGCAAATTTAAGGATTTTTCCTTATTATCGTTTTTAATTTTACCTAGCATTTCAGCCCATAAATGTTCAACCAAAATTGGTGGCCCTTTCAAAGTTTGATTTGCCAAATAAATATTCTTTTATAATTTTGATTATTTTTTAAACAGTGCCTGGTTAACCGAAACTACTTTTTCCACAAATCATTTTTTGCATACTACCGAAGGCAAGTAAAATTAAAATTACAAAATATTTACATTTAATATAATTTGACGAAAATGGAAGTTTGATAATTAAAATTTCCCAAAATGAGTACTAATAAGCAATAATGAAATTTTGACTCCAATACAGAATTTCTGAGATATAGGGATTTCAAGAAATATTTATAAAAAATATTCCGGTAGTAAATTTTGGGACCAATAAAATTTAAAAATGTCCATGAATTTTAATATGAGGAACCTAATTTTTAGAATTAATATTTCTTTAAAATTAACATTTTTTAGGACTGCGCTATGATTATATTCTCCGTTTCAACATTGAAAATGTCCCACAATTTGTAATCAATTCGGACGAAGATATCAAATATCGAACAATTGGGCTGAACAGTGATTTGTTTGATTTTGGCCCATTTGGACAATTCCAAGTTAAAGTTGTTATCAAGAATACGAAACTTGAGGATGGCAGTGGTCGTCGTTTGAAATTGTGGAGTCTTCTTGGCTGGATTCCTGCTTCCCAGGGCAAAAAGGTTGGATTCTTTTATAAACGATTTTTTCATAATTTTTTATTCTTTATTTTATGAGAATAATTTTTGAGCATCAAGGCAAATTGAATTTGAATTTTATTTTTAACAATATTATCATATTTTATGAAAATTTTAAAAATTTAATAATATAAATTATTCTGTGATGATTTTTTAAATTTTTAAAAATTTTAATTATGGAAAAAAATTAAATTAAAAAATTAAATTAATTTTAAATATATTAAGGATGTAAAAATGGAATTGGCAATGAATTATTTAAATTCAAATAATTGCCTGGCATTGGCTGATATTCCATCTGAACAATTCAACTTTGATTTGGACCGCAAATTTTGTCCAGCACCACATAAATTTCTTGGACAGGTAATAAAATAGAAAATTTTAATTTACAATTATGGACTAAAATTTTTCATCAAATAATTATTTTTAAACATTTTTCTTTTCAGCACTTGGCCAGTCCCTCAAATGCCATAATTCACAATGGAAAATTATCCATTATTTTTGGATTCAACTTCGCAAACATCTGACTGAGTTTCATTAAAGAGAAAGTGTGGAATGATTTTTAATCAAATTGCAGAATTTTTATTTGAAATTTTGAAACATTTATATTTTTTACTGCATCAAATTATATTTTTTTGAAATTAACATATTTTGCGTAAAATTCCATAAGATTAAAATAAATAAAATGTAGTTGAATAAAATTCAATTGAATAGAGAGGATACAAATTTTAAATTTATGGTGTCATTACTCATTACAATAATTGGGAATTGGTATTGTTTATTGCTTTCACTCTAGATATTGTTTGCATATGTTTTCAAATTGCAAAATAAATTAAAATTAGCACTTTATTATTGCATTATATATTTGTTTGCATTTTCTAGGAGTTTAAGTTCAAAATAACATTAATTTGCTTCAATCTTCTTTCTAAGTCAATTATTCGATTATGGATTATGATGGTACTATTAAATGGGAAATATTTAATTTGCATAAAAAATTATTGAATTTGCATAAAAGAGTATTTAAAATGCATAAAAGTTTATACCGGTTTAGCGTTTAGTCTAAAATTCATAAACCATATACCATTCGATAGATCTCATCGAGACGCGTCGATTGGTATATATTTTGTCATGGTTTAATTGGTTTTGAACCAAAACCCATAAAATTGTTTAAGTGGTTTAAAACCTTTATTTTTGATCAAAACATGACAAAATATATACCAATCGACGCGTCTCGATGAGATCTATCGAATGGTATATGGTTTATGAATTTTAGACTAAACGCTAAACCGGTATAAACTTTTATGCATTTTAAATATTCTTTTATGCAAATTCAATAATTTTTTATGCAAATTCAATAATTTTTTATGCAAATTAAATACCATCCCTATTAAATTAACTAATCTAATGGATAATGGTGTTATGATATTTGCTGTAGGTGTTCTATTTTTCAAAAGGGTTACTGATCAGGGCTGCCAGATGGTTTTTCACTTTGGGGGGCATTTTGGTATAAAAAAGGGGGCATTTGGGGGGCATTTTCGCTAAAAAGGGGCATTTTGGGGGGGGGGGGCAGTTTTAAAAAGTGCCAAAAATGCGAATTTGCCAATAATGGCCGCGCAGCGAAAAATTTTGAAGAAAAATGACCCATTTAGGGAAAATTTTAACAAAACATCAAAAGGGGGCATTTGAGGGGCAACTCGGCTCGGGGGGCAAAAAAGGGGGCAAAATCCTAAAAAGGGGACAAATGCCCCCCGTGGGTGGGTATTCTGGCAGCCCTGTTACTGATGATGGAGTTGACAGCGACTCACTAAAACAGTCAATGATTAGTGAAAGGATAAAAATCAATCCATAAGAGACATTTAAGTCTGTAGAGGAGACACCCGAAATAGGCAGACACATTTTTGCAAACATCTCAACTTATGGCGCTGTTTTATTTTCTAAATTTTTTCCCCATGCACTGAAGAAATAAGCCCCATCACAAAATCTCCCAGCCAAAGATTTGATTATGAAAATCAAAATAAATCTGCCAATGCTCATTTTTGTATGGTTGTTTTTGTTGATTTATATGTTGAGCTGTCTATTTCCTTCCATCTTCTCTCCCCCATTTGGGGTTTTACTCCAATTCCTCTTACATTTTTATTTATAGTCCATCCAACATCATTAAGTAACACCATCAATTTTATTTAAATCTCAATTTGAATAAAAATAGGTCATTCTTTTATTATTTATATGACAAATTTCCAAAAAATATTAAATTTTTGAATTTTACTTTCGTAATGAGATGCACAAAATTCAATATATTCTTAATTATTAATTACATTTTTAAGATCCCACTTTCATACATAAACAATAAATATACTTCAACATAACTATTTTTGTCGAAAAAATGGCCAGTTTATTCAAGCAAGATTTATTCAAGGATTGTACCATCATAGCTGAGGATGGAAAAGAATTCAAAGTAAATAAAAATAGAATATAAATTTAATTAATTGCATTTAATTTTAGGCACATAAAGGCATTTTGGCTTGCCGTTCCCCTGTTTTTCGTGCAATGTTCGAGCATGGAATGGTCGAAGCGAAGGAAGGAATCGTCCGAATTAAGGATATCAAATCCCCGGTGCTTGAACAAATGCTCGAATTCATGTTTGAAAATTATTTAAAAAATATTTAAAAAGATCTATAATTTTAGTTACAACGGAAAGGCACCAAAACTGGGAGAAATGCTGATGGAATTATTGGAGGCAGCTGTCCAATATCAAATTGACACATTGAAAGTGAATGAAATTAATTTTTTTTTTGGGAATCTATTAATTTGCCGAAAAAATAATTAATTTAGAGAAATTTTTGTGTCGCAAAATATTATTTTTTGAGGCCAAAATAACTTGGCCAACAGATTTCTTTAAGAATACCCAATTCCAAGCCCCTAATCCATCCTGCCCTGAACCTAACCCTGAGCCCTAATATCCAGTTATGGCCAAGTTATATGGCCTCAAAAAATATAATATTTTTAGACACAAAATATTTTGCAAATTATTTTTTTTTCGGCAAATTAATATTATCTCTTTTTAAAAAAAATTTTTCCATTCAGCTTCTCTGTGAGGAGGAATTGTCCAATTCAATTGGTGATGGAAATGTCTGTGAATTATTGATTTTTGCCGATCGCTATTCTCTGGAAAAACTCAACATTAAATCAATTAATTTTATCAAAATGCATGCAAAAGAGGTGAAATTCAGAATAATTTTTTAATAAAATATTTGCTCATTTTGGTAAAGGTGATGAAATCAGATGGATGGAAAATGTTGGTCGAGGGAAGTTATGCCGAATTGTTGGATCAAATTTACAAGGCAATTTTCGAAGGATTACCCAATTCAATGGGGAATGAGAATGTTTGTGAATTGTTGGTTTTGGCCCAACGCCATTCTGCCGACTATCTCAGGACTGAGGCAATCAATTATATTCAGAAGAATGCAAAAGAGGTGAAATATAATATAAAATATTTTTTGACAAAAGAAAAAGAGAGTCTATGAAACCGGTTTTAACCGATCAACCAAACCCTTCAATTAATATTATTTTATATCTTAAAGCCCAATCCTTAGGCTTAAATTAAATTATTGAACCACAGAATTTATTAATTTTTAACCAAATTCTAACAAAATACAATTTTATAATTATAAATTAAACCATAAAAATTTTTTAATTTTAAAGGTGATGGGAACAAAGGAATGGAAAATGTTGATCGAGGGAAATCATGGCGAATTGTTCGATCAAATTGTGAAGGCAATTGTCATTACGCCGGAATATAAGTAAAAAATTTAAATATTTTTATTTTGTAATGTATTTTAATCTAATTAAGTTATAAAGCTCCACCCATAATTTTACCTGTGCTGCACAATCACAACCCTTTTTACACATTTAAATTCTCAAATAAAAGTGATGAGGCAGTGGAAACAGAATTAGCTGTAGAAAAAGCGTTTGGGGCGGATATGGGCAATTTGTTCAAGCAGGGTTTATTCACGGATTTTATCATCAAAGCTGCGGACGGCAAAGAATTTAAGGTTAAAAATTTTTAAAATAAAGGCAAAAACGTATTCATTGCTGCTTTTAAGGTGCATAAAGCCATTTTAATTTGCAATTCTCCTGTTTTTCGGGCAATATTCGAACATGAAATGATCGATACGAAGGAAGGAATTATCAATATTAAGAACATCAAATCTTCGGTACTCGAAGAAATGATCCAATTTATGTGAGCGAATTCTTTTGATTATTTTTAAAACAATTTTGTTTATTTTTAGTTACAGCGGAACCGCACCATTAGGTGGATATGATTATGAAATGACAAAGGAATTGTTGGAGGCTGCTGTCAACTTCCAATTCTCTGGATTAAAGGCAAATGATTTTTTTTATTTTTTTAATATTATTTTTTTATGCAGATGCACTGCTTAGATAAATTAAGCTTTTCGATCTCTTCTGAGAATGTTTGTGAACTTCTGGTTTTGGCCAATCGTCATTCAGCCGAATATCTCCAGACCAAGGCGATCCAATATATCCGGGACAAAGCAAAAGATGTGATTGAAACAAAGGGATGGAAAATGCTGGTGGAAGGAAATTATGGGGAAATGTTCGATCAAATTCTGAAGGCAATTGTCGGCAAAATGAATGAAAGGATGGAACGTGTTGTTGAAGTCGAATTAGACTATGTTTATTAAGTTTTGCTTATCGTCGTCATTTATTTCCAACGTAATTACATTCAAAACATTTGTTTCCTTATTCTTATACTTGACTTTATCTATTGAATAAAATGTTTAAATATAACCAGTTTGTGATGTCTTAAAATATAGATATTCTAATTAGGAAAAATCTTAATTTAAAACTATTTTAAAGAAGAAGTGTTTTGGCCTTATTTTAAGGCCATAAATAAGACTAGAATTTACATCTTCAAATTAGATTATTAAATTTTTAAAAATTTCATTTTAAAAAATCATATAGATTTTTACCAAAATGCAATGTATAAATTGGAATAGATTTAAAACTCCCGAAAAATTCAGTTAAAAATGGATCCTTTTTCTTCATAATTTCATTTCATCAAATTTTATTTTCCTTTCTTCAAAATAGCCAGCCCCCCTCTAATCTACTGATAATATATATTTATAATAAATGAGGACAGTTAGAAAGAATACCTATGAGCTTCATCTTCATCATATCGGGCGTAATTTTCCTTTATTAATTCAAAACCAAAATATTATTGTGGCAAAATAAAATCAAGAGAGTCCATCAAAAAATTTTTTGTTGGTAGACAACCAACCAAATAATAATAATTACCTTTTTACTCATTTTAATGAGTGAAAGGCAAGAATCCTAACTAGATTCCATCAGATAAAAATTTTTGTTGGTAGGAAACCAATCAAATAATGATAATCTCTTGGATGAAAGGCAATAAACTGGGCCAATATAAAAGAAGGACCACTTCGGGAGTGTTGGGAAGTCCTCTTTTGCATACTGTGCTTCGGCCAACCACCCATAATTCTCTTTACTCAAATACATACAAAAATTAGTATACAATTTTTAAAACCAGAAAATAAATTTAAAAGATATACCATTAAAATGTAGGAAAAAGTAAAAAATTAGTTGCATTTTAATTCAATAAAACAATATGTGTATGTATATGTATATAAAAATAATTTGGAAATTTAAAGCGCGAATTTCTTCCGCGGGAAATTTTCAGTACGAATTTTTTCCCTTTTAGTCTAATTTTTGCCATTCTTGTTAAACTCAATGTAAACATTTACAATTGAATAGGTTATATTTGATATTGCCCTACCAAGATGATATTCAAATTTAGCATCCAAATTTCCAAATCCAAACTAATAAAATAGGAAAACAAATTTTATATTTATAAAAATTTTAGCAAATATAAAGCGTAAAAATTGAATATTTTTTTTTCCATTTTTAGATATAATAAGTATATTTTATTTTAAAAAGAACAAAGGCAAATTAATAATGGTAGCTTTCTCAAAAACCTATAATCCGGAAGTCTACAATGGACTTGGCCGCATTGAGGTTATCGCCAAATTGGTGAACAAAGAAAGTGTCAAGGGTCTCGGTGCCATCATTGAAAAGTAAGTGCAAAAATTATTTCAATATTTACTATTAAATAAAAAATTTTTTTATTATTTATTTTGGTAAAGCTTTATTAGGCACAGAGCAATTAATTTTCTAAAATGGATCATTTTTTCCAAAAAGAAGAGTCCTGCCATTCTTTCTATCTCTTTGGTTCAAGATTTTTAGAAACTGTAGGTTACGGAGGGGAAGGGGACGATTCAAATCCGTCGATTCTGTACCAGATTTTTCATAACTAATAAGTGAGGCAATAGCCAATTCGGGAAAGTGAAAAATTATTCGAAATCTCAGATCCAGAGTACCCTACATTTCAGCATTTTAAATTTTGTGATTTTACTAAAAAACATAATGTTTTTGAATGTAATAAAAATCCTTCTATTAGAGACTTTTTTTTATAAAATCGAATTTCGATATTAGCTTATCATTCTTTAACTTTATTAGATATGGCCATGCCGAAAATTTGAACATCCAAATTGCGCATAGTCATTTTCCTTTGGCAAACACTGAGGCAATGCTGGAAAAGACGGAGGGCGATTCGGTGATTGCAAAGCCGGCCCATCTTGTTGAGATCGAAAAGGCCAATGGTCAACCGAATGTGTTGGCATTGGGAATGGATGGGAAATGGCATCCTGTCAATTATAGTAGGCGAACATTTTCAAAATATTTATCAAAGAAGCTTTTAATTTAATTTAGCCCTTGACGAAGGCATGGCAATTTCCGTTCTAGAAGATCAGGCATTTTTGGAAGAGGCTGCCAATTATTTGGTTGAAAATGGTCTGTTCAACCAAATAATGTTGGGCAGCCGTGATCGTCACCTTCAAGGACAACCCACATTGGAGATGAACTATGCGAGTAAGAAATTTCCAAAATATAATTTAAATAATTAAATAATTATGATGTTTATGTGAACCCGATGTGATAACCTTTTTTCTCCCTAAAAAAACTTTTTTTCCCCAAAAAAATCTTTTTTTTCCCCAAAACTTTTTTCCCCCAAAAAACACTTTTTTATCCCCAATACCTCTTTTTCTCCCAAAAAACACTTTTTTATCCCCAATAAACCCAAAAATGAAAATTATTTGATTTTTTCTTAAAAATCATAAAAGTAAATGGAATTCAACTCATTTCATATATTCCAATGTGCAAAAAAATAAATTTTCTAATAAGTTTAATGTTTATGACTCGGATGTGGTTTTCCGAATTAGGGGCCAGATTATCAGACCATGGCTTTTAGGGGCTATGGGATAGGGTTAGGCTAGGGTCGGAGGATGGGTTTTAGGGGCTACGGGCTAGGGTTAGGGTAGGTTAGGGTCAGAGCATGGGTTCTAGGGGCTAAGGGCTAAGATTGGGGTAAGTTTTTGAGCTAGGTAAAGATAAGTTTGTAATGCCGAAAGAAATTTATATGAAAATTCACATTAAAAATATTGAGATAATTTCATCTTCTGAAGCTTAAATTCCATTTACTTTTATGATTTTTAAGAAAAAATCAAAAAATTTTCACTTTTGGATTTATTGGGGATAAAAAAGTGTTTTTTGGGGAAAAAAGAGATATTGGGGATAAAAAAGTGTTTTTTGGGGGAAAAAAAGTTTTGGAGAAAAAAAAAGATTTTTTTGGGGGAAAAAAGTTTTTTTTTGGGGAGAAAAAAAATAGCATGTGAACCCGATTATTAAGTAACCGAAATTTTTTAAAATTAATTTCTGAAAGTTAATTTTTTGGAACTTAATTTCTTTCATATTTACTTAGCAAATTAGTCATAATTACAACAAAAAAAGAGGTAAAATTCATATTCTTATCATTTTTAATTGCTATTCTTAAATAAACAAAATGTTTTGGCTAAATTTAAAAAAATTAGAATTTTTTTGATAATGTTTCTAATTTTAGTGAAATAACTGCAAACTAGGTTCAATATAAAAATAATTATGAAAAAAGATTATTTTAAAAGTGCATTATTTTGATATTTTTCCGATTTTAGAGACTCGCACCAGTGTGATTAGTCCAATGAATCGTGAATTGATTCCGGCGGATGCCATTGAGACCACCTTTTCCTTCACCAACAACAAATTGGAAGATGGTGAAAATTTCTGCTGGCGATGCGAAGATGATGGCGGAAATTGGTGCTACAAATGCGAATGATGCCGAAATCGCGCCCAGTGGATCCGATAAAAATGCCGAAAGATGCTAGGATAAAAAATTAGAAATTGGTGGATTAATTTTTGGTATATTTAACAATAATAAAATGATTAAAATTAATAATTTTCACCACCACAATTTCTCACAAATTCGATAAATTTTGTTAAAAATGTTTTTGATCGAATTGGTTTTCAATGAAAGAATCAAAATTGTACAATTTGCAATGACAAAAAAACAGTAATTTAATAATTTTTAAAGGCATATAGCTTAAATCGACTTTGACAATTTGAGAAAATAAATGGGATAATCTTCAATTGTTCTCTTCTTGTAAAAAGGCATTTAACTGGCTCATAGCATTTGAAACAAAAGAATTAAATTCCTACGCATTTCCTTCTTCTTTCTTTCAAATCATCGAGCAACATAAATTAAAAATAAAAATAAGCTGTGAAATATCAAATTTTCGATAAGATTCGTTTGGATATTTCCGGGTGCGGAAATTTTGCTGCAAGTTATTATAGGAAAAAAAAATAAATAAAATTTAATAGCAAAATTAAGAATCATAGTTCAATAGTAACTGAAAAATTAAGTGAGATTTTTTAAATTCTATTTTAGCCTTATTTGATTAAAACAAGAATTGAATTAAAATTTGCACAGCTCATCATCATCAGCCAGATTTTAATGCAATTTTCTCTACATTTTCAGACAGCTTAAAAATTGCCATTCAGACAGAAATTAAAATGTACATTTAAAATATTTACTTACTGATGAGATATAAATTGAATTAAAATTTGAAATATGGATGAATATTTGCTTATCTGTTCGTGACAAAAATTAAATTATAAATCATAAATTTTGGATATAAAAATGCCACAAAAATTGAGGGAATTTACACAGAAATAATTAAATAATAATTAATAATGCAGAAAATAATAACTAATTTCATTACTTTCATCAATTTGATAACAAATTTGGCGGTAAGAAAGTTGGGAATAAATGAATTAAAATCACAGAATTTACCCAAAAATTATTCTTTCAATAAATAATAAAATTTGCCCAAAATTACAAAAAAATTTTTTGTGAAAAATTTTAAAAATGTCTTCATTACTTAATTTTCTCTAATGTACCAATTTTTAATGAATTTATTGGACAATTATTCTTTTTAATTTCTTTCCATAGAGAAGGGAAATATTTATAATAGTGAAAAGATTTTAGCGGTTTAATGGTTTGTCCTAGAACCCCCAAACCATATGCCCAATCGATAGATCTTTTCGAGACGCATCATTTGATAATGATTCGGCTTATATTTAACCAATTTTAACCAAGTTTGGAACCAAAAATCATGAATTGGCTTACACGGTTTAAACCCTTATATTTTTTATCAAAATATGACAAATTATATATCATTCAACACGTTAAGGTTTTTGGGTCTAGGACAAACCATTAAACCGCTACAACCTTTTTGCCATTTTCAATAATTTTTTCGTCATTTTCAATGATTTTTTTAAAAATACATCTTGCAGAAAATCGCCGAATTATGCAGCACTTCCAATGGCTTTTATGAATCGGATCGAATTAAATCGCTGCCAGGCCTTAAATCCAAATTGAGTTCTGCGCATTTTTCGGGTAATTTTTCATTCATATTACAAAAAAAATGAAAATATTTTTAATTTAAAATTAATAAAAATCTTTTACCCATTTTATTCAAATTAATCGGAAATTTTTTATTTTCTAATTATTTTTTTTTCTAAAATTTTAGACAACATACACTAAAAATTTAATGCATATCTTAATTTTTTGAGCAAATATTTTTTAATCGTGAAGAAAATTAGATGCGCAAATTTTCATTTATTTGGCTCTGGCGCCGATGGTGGTAAAGCTGCTGTGGCATTGTTTATTGCATTTTATTAGTTAGGCATAAAATTAACTAAAATGATATCAAAAGCATTGGTTTTTGTATTGAACTTGGCCAATACATTTGATATCATTTTATAGCTGATTTATGTTTAATAAAATCTAAAATGCTATAAATTAGTAAAACAACTTTACCACCATCGATACTGGAGCGTTTTATCCCCAATAGTCGCATCCGAAATGTCATAACTCGTTTCTCATTTACATAAGACCTAACAAATAATCCTCCTATTTAATAAAGGTTATTTGAATGTGACTGCCAAACATCGTCTCTTCTACTATTTGGCCACTTCCCAAAATGATACAGCCAATAATCCACTGATTTTCTGGTTCAGCGGCGGTCCCGGCTATTCCTCATTGGCTGGGTCTTTTGCGGGGATGGGCCCATATTTGGTTAATCCCGATGGAGAAACATTGAGACCAAATCCGGATGCATGGAACAAAAATGCTTCAATTGTCTATTTGGAATCGCCCTATTGGACTGGCAACTCATATTCAACAAATTCAAGCGAAACGGGTTGGAATGATGATAGTGTAAGCAAAATTATAAAGAACAATGATTTGATAGAAATAATCAAAAAGCTATGAACAAAAAACGACAAAAATGGCTAAAAAATTTTCTTTTGAATACTATTTTTCTGTTAATTTATATTTTATAAATTACTTTGATATAAAAATGTTAAGAAAGAGCTCAATAAATATAATAAAAAATTTTATTAATAATTTGAAAAATTGTTGTTATATTATATGTTGAGTGTTTTTCCCTATTCCTTTGATTCTGTTCTGTTCCTGTTCCTGTTCCATGATTTAGAATTAGAACAGAACAGGAACAGAATAGATTGAAAAAAGTTGGAACAGGAAAACACTGGCTAGTAGCTGATTCTGAATATGATAAGTTCAGTTTTTCCCTAGAACCTCGATCGATGGGTCAATGAATTTGTCCGAGTCGATTTTATTGATAAGATTTCATTTTCAAAATGATTAGACCAATTAGAACCAAAGTTATGGTCAACTGAAATTTCTAAATAGGATAGAGCTAGGGGGGGGGGGGGGTAGTGCTAGATTTGACATGGGGTCAGAAAATTTGGGGCACAAATAAACAAGTTATACTAAAATTTGTATTATTTTTTTTAAATAAATTTATTTACATATAATTTTGCACATATTACTAGACCACCGATGAGAACTATGAGGCCATCAAACAATTCATGCAAAAATTTCCCGTATTTCGGCACCATCGCTTCTTTTTGACCGGTGAATCCTATGGGGGCATTTATGTTCCATTATTGGCTGCAAAAATTGTGGATGGAATGCAAAATTATTCGTTAAATTTTGAGGTAGTTCTTTACTCTTTATTTAAGAGAAGTTGTAATTCTTTTGTCCATAGATCCATTAAAATTTTATTTAGCAAAAAAAATAATTTTATTTATTCCCAAGGGTATGGCCATTGGCAACGGCTGTTTCAATGGCACGCTGAGTGCAATCACGAAACAAATTTATGCCTATTTCCACGGATTCGGATTGGATTCTGTATGGAATAATTTCACCAAAAGTTGTGGAGGATTTGAGAATTTGGGTAATTAATTCAACATTAAATTAAAATTGAATATTTATTTATTATATGTATTTTTAGAGCATTGCGATCCCGAAATTATTGATTGGTTTTTCAATAATAAATATCCAGTTCCATGGCCGCAGCTGAACCCATATGGCATCTACGGAGAATGCCGTAATATTATTAAATTTATTTTTTATATTTACCAAAGTTTAAGAATTTTATTTTACCACACCCTCCTCCTCAATAAAATACCAAAATTTTTCCCATCAAAATGCTCCTCGTCGAGATCTATCTAATGGGTATAGGTTTTGAGTGTCTATGAGAAAACATAAACCGCTATAAATAGGGACCGGATTTGAAGGCAAATGCCTTTTTTTGCGAACTCAGATTGAGTTGAAACCCATAAAAAACAAGTTTTTAGCATGGTTTCAAGCCAAAATAAGTGGTTTCTAAATGCCTATTTTTTCTTTTTTTTAAAACTTTTTTTGCCTTTTTACTGCTTTTTTTTGGCTTTTTTTAGTGCCTTTTTAGGCGCCTTTTTTAGCGATTTTTAATGCCTTCAAATCCGGTCCTAGTTATAAATTTCTCGACAATTTCAATACTTTTTTCTGCAAAAAATTATGGTAGAATAAAATTTTTTGATAATAAATAGATATTGCAAACAATGCAAGTGGGAAACTGCCATCAACATTGGTAAGCCCTCCAACGGGCAGTGGCATTATCCCATCCGAGGGAAATGAAACATTGGTCTGCGAAAATGGTTAATAATTGTATTGGGAATATAGAATTAATTTTATTCTTTTTGCAGGATATTATGAACCATCTATAAATAAATATTTCAATTTGCCTGAGGGTAAAAAATATATAAATATTTATTATAAGATTTAAAGTGCACAATAATTAAAAGGAAATATGTATTTAATTTACCGAAAAAAATAAAACTGTCGTAAAGAATAAAGCTTAAACATTTTAGCGTTTTAACCTAGATACCTAAATCATAAATCCAATATATAGATCTTCAAGACGCGCCCAATGGTATATAATTTGTCATGGATTTTAATTTTTGTAAATAGTTTTGAATCAAAAATCTTTTATGGGTTTAAAAAGTTTAATATCCTTTAAATTTAGCTAAACCATGACAAATTATATATCAATGGACGCGTCTTGACGAGTTCTATCGATTTGGTATAGGGTTTGGTGTCGTAGAACAAAGCAATTTTACTTTTTTCGGCAAATTAAATACTATCCTTAATTAAATATAAATTAATTATTCCAAATCTCGAATTTTAAGTGCGCAAAAATTTGCATGTGGCCAATGGGGCCAAAAAGACCTGGCAATCTGGCAGGTATGATTAAAAAAATATTTTTAAATATATATTAGTTATATATATATATAAAAAAAGGATTTGTTTTCTCGAAAGCGGGGTCGAACCTGGTCACAATTTTAACTTTTTTATAAAAAAAATCACGATACATTTTATGGGTGTTGCTCCACTCATAAGAGCAATCCAAAAATTTTTAGTTTGATCATAGTAGGCTCGCCTTTTATTAAGCGAATTGTTGTCCCTTATTCATTATACCCCCATCACTGGTTTCTGATTTATTAGAACTCAAAAACAAAATTTGAATAAAAAATATTTTTTTGGGTAAAAAAATCGATGGAAATTTTCAAAAAATTAGGACCAAAATATTAGAAAATAGGCCAAAATCCCTGGGCTTTTCATTATTATTGGAATTTGGTGCCTCGCAAAAAAAAAGAATAAAAGAAAATAAAAAAATTTACTAAAATCTTATTGGGATATGTGCAAAATGTGCAAAATTTTTGATGACAAATTTTATGCTTTTTATTATTTAGCAACTTGGACGGCTATGAAAGTTACTGTAAGCAATTTTATTTAAAAAAAAATACGATATTGATATGATACTTATGTTATGAATGATCCGACGAAAAATCAATGAATTTATCCGAATTTCTTATCGAAAAATCCGAATTTTTAAGGACGAATAAAATCGTCAAATTTGGATTCACATTATAAATTTATTCACTCTAAACTGCCTAATTCGCAATTAGTCTCTAACCTAGCATACATTTCTTGTGGCCAAGTGTGATGATGACTTTTTCGAATAAATAAATATTTACGGATGACTTTTGAGGACGCCGATTGTGGACGAAATATTTGCGTATACCTGGTGTTACAAGAAAATATATGGCACGCTACAGCATCAGATTTCGATCATATTATGAAAATAATTTAAGAATATCCATAATCTGAGAATATTATTAGAATTTGTGAATTCTGAGATTTTGTCTCAGCATATGATATATTTTCAAAACATATTTTCAACTTATTTTGAGATAGAATCTCAGAATTAAGTTAATAATATATTCTCAGAATATGAATAATCTCAAAATATTCGGAGATTTCGTATATTCTTGAAATGTCCTGAGAACACGAAGAATTCTTAAAATATTCTCAAAATGTTTATAATCTTAGAATATGTTGAGAATGCACATATTTTGACAATTTATTTTAACTCTTATTTTGAAAATAATTCTCAGATTAACTGAATAATATAAGCTCAGATTATAGCAAATTTTCATTAAATTCTCAGAATTCTGTGAAATTTGAGAATATTCTGGGGAATTGTGTTTATTGACATTTCCTCTCGTTTGACTTGGACCTAGGGCAATGTAAGGAATAAATAAATGTTTTAATGAACAAGGATACATAGCCTCTTTAGCTCAATGTTATGTCGCTGACTTTGGGCCTTGACTACTCAGGTTCGAATCCCAGCTACGGCCGATGATTAAATAAGTGAAATCAGAATCAGAACAAGGGAAAAAAATCAGAACAGTGCGCGAGAAAAATCAGAACAAGGGAAAAATCAGAACAGAAAATCAGAACAAAGGAAAAAGTCAGAACAAGGGAAAAATCAGAACAATGCGCAAGAAAAATCAGAACAAGAGAAAAATCAGAAAAGTGCGCAAGAAAATCAGAACAGAGGGAAAAATCAGAACAGAAAATCAGAACAAAGGAATCAGATTTTTGCCCCATATTCTCAGAATATTCTGAGATTATTCCATATTTTGATGATATTTTTTGTCTATAATCTGAGACTACATGCTGAAAAAAGTGAAAATACGGTGAAAATATCATTTGAGAATATGATATATTCTAAAAAAAAATTTCAGAATTTCATATATTCTGAGAATTCATTTTTTCACCATAATTTCACCCATATTCTGAGATTAAGATCACGATATAATCTGAGAATATTTTCAGATTGATTCATATTTTGAGTTATATTCTCAGAATATGTATGTTCCAGAAGCGGGGCTAACTGATAGATTTTGAGGTAATCTCAGAATAATCTCAGCATATGTGACAAAAATTGTAACACCGGGTAATTTTTTCGGCAAAAAAAGCATGAATTTAATTTTTTTATGGGTGTTTTATAACCGAATTATGGCCATTTTGTAATTATCATTCAATACTTTTCGATAGGCTGAGAATAAATCTACCATTTTCAGAAAACTTAAAAAAATTAAAAATTTTGGCCATTTTTCGCAACCAGAGCTAGCGTTACAGCTTAGATTAAGGCTAGGGCTGGATAGGAATCTTAAAAAAGTTCAATATCACTTGATATATTTTATCAAAAATTAATCCGCCAAATTTGACGTTCGCATTTGTTGCTTTCGCAAATGTCGTAGTGCCATGGCCAAATATATGCCTCCGAAAATCCCTCTTTTTAAATATGAAAAGACAAATTCAATGATTTTAAAAATTAATATTTATTAATATATATATATATAATTTAACCAAAAAATATTTTCTTTTGTTTCTTTGCACAGATGATGGTGTTGAAAAGTTCGTTAGAAAAGTGGTGGATGCCGGTGTCCGCGTTCTTTTGTACACCGGTGATGCGGATACGGTCTGCGATTATATGTTGACCCAGAGATTCGCTCAACATCTTGGATTAAAGCCGGTCATTAAATTTTTGTAAAAAAATATACAAATTTATTTTGCGCTTATAGGAACCCGATGGCCAACATTCATGGTCCGTGCCCGGGATAGACATCACGAATGCGGGCACATTCACCAATTATTTGGGAGGCGGCGGACTCACATTCACAACAAGTCAGTGAAAAATAAATATTGTTTAATAAAGTAGCTAAAATGAAATTAATTTTTTTATCACTTTTGATGTCCTATTACCAGTGATCAGTGATGGGATCATAATTTCATATTTTAAAAAATTCCCAAAAAGGGGGAGATCTGGTTTGTCCTATACCCCGAAACCATATAAACCAATTGTATAGAGCTGACCAAGAAGCACGAATGGTAAATAATTTCTTATTGTATTGTCAAAATTAAAGGGTATTGAACAGTTTGGACCGATTTGGTTTAAAATTAAATTGGAATTGGTTAAATCCAAGTCAAAGCATAATAAATGATGCGTCTCATCATCGAGATCTATCGCGAAATGGTTTATAGTTTGCATGTGTAGGACAAATCTCTATACCGGTATAAACTTTTCTGCATTTTCAATACTATTTTCTGCAAATTCAATGTTTTTTTCTGTAAATTAAATATTTTAATTTAGCATAATATACTAAGTCAAAAACATCCATTTTTATGCAATTTGGAAATAAATAATTTTCTAAAAAACTTATTAGTTATTTTTTAAACCAAACCTACAAAATTTCTAATCATCACATCACATATACAACATTGGGATTTAAAAGAATATGAAAAATTTTAAAATAATTTTCGTTCACATTCACATCAATTTCAGTTCGTGGTGCCGGTCATGCGGTAAAATTTGTATAAATTAGTAAAATTATTCCCTAAATTTAAGGTCCCTCAAAGTAAGGGTCCCCAAATTTACTGGGCCATTGAAGCATTCCTGAATAATCGACACAATTTTGGTCTCACCGAAGACAATCTCTGGTGATAGCGATTGGAAAGAATGGGATAAATATATGATAGAAATAAATACTGTTAATTTTTATCACAATTTATTGATAAATTCCATATAAAAATGATATCGAAATAAAGAATTATTTGTTGCAAATATATTAAATAATAATGATAACCATTAAGAATTCGGTTAATTATATTTACAGTTCCCCAATTTTAATATGCCAATAAATAGAATATCGATTGCGTTTGTAGAAAAATTCGACTATGCATTGACATTTCCTTGGAAGTTTTCTTTAAAATAAGTCAAATGAAAATTGCGTTCAAGGCAAAACCCAACGGGGGCGTAATAAAAGCATTCAAACGATGCGCAATTTGTTAGTTGGTTTCTTTTGGATAATTATATAAAAATATAGAAAATATTTTTGAACATTATTTTATATATTTATATAAATATTAATAATAAAAATTATGACAAAATATTTAAGTAAAATAAATTTTAATTAAAAATGGCTAACAAAAATATTTTTAAAATGCCAAAAGCAGAAAAAAATCTAAAAATGAATTAATGGGAAACGGAGATAATACAAAAAATAAAAAGGCAGAAAAAGCCGTAAAACAGAGCTTAAGGGCATTATGCATGCCTTTCACAAGGAAATCTAAAAAAATAATAGCAAAAGAAAGGTAATCTAATCACGTAAATTCAAAATGTTTGTATTTAAAAAATACAATTCACACAGGATTAAAGAGAATTTGAAAGACAACAAAAGTATAGACATCCATTTTTAAATATTTCTATGAGAAAACGAAGAAAATATTTAATATTATGTTAATTAATTTTATTTTATAATTCAGATAGATTTTAGAAAGGTCTTTATCAATAAAATTTGGCCAAGTTAATTATGAATGAGCAAAAAAAGATAATTTGGCGGTCATGACAATATATTTCGGTTAGATCTTTCCGGAATGATTTTCCGGTTAGAATCTTTCCGGAATGATTGTTTCCGGTTAGAATCTTTCCGGAATGATTGTTTCCGGTTAGAATCTTTCCGGAATGATTGTTTCCGGTTAGAATCTTTCCGGAATGATTGTTTCCGGTTAGAATCTTTCCGGAATGATTGTTTCCGGTTAGAATCTTTCCGGAATGATTGTTTCCGGTTAGAATCTTTCCGGAATGATTGTTTCCGGTTAGAATCTTTCCGGAATGATTGTTTCCGGTTAGAATCTTTCCGGAATGATTGTTTCCGGTTAGAATCTTTCCGGAATGATTGTTTCCGGTTAGAATCTTTCCGGAATGATTTTCCGGTTAGAATCTTTCCGAAATGATTTTTTCCGGTTAGAATCTTTCCGGAATGATTGTTTCCGGTTAGAATCTTTCCTGAATGATTGTTTCCGGTTAGTTATTTTCGGGTTTTCATTGATTTATAAAATATTTATTATTAATATTATATTATCCTTTAATTAAGACCAAAATTAGTATTTGCAATTTTTTGTACTATTGTGGACATGACCTAGCGCCATTTAATATATGCCAATCCTAATACGGATATTTTTCCTTTTTTATTTTAAAATTCAATAAATAATATCCCCATTCAAATATATTTTGTGGCTGACTGAAGCTCAAAGACCAACCCAATTTTTTGCGCCAATTATATTTATTGGAATGGGAAAAAGGATGCTCATATTTTGTAATTATTATGACAGAATGGGTGAAGGTGGAAAATATGGAGAATATTAATGGGCGATGTGGGCGGGGAATGAGGAAATTAGGTGCACGCAACGACCAAAGAAAATGAACGAGCAAAAGCAGCAGCTGCCTCCATCTCAAAATAGTCAACAAAATGTCCAACACAAAATTTTTATTATACTTCATTAAATGGCATAGCCATTAGCCAAGGCAATTATTCCAAATTCTTTAATTTTTATTATAGAAATAGTTATTCGATTTTCGCGCACTCAAATTTCGCTCACCGGCGGCCAATATCTCAGCAATCTTTTAGGCTATTAATAAAAATGTATATTTTAAATTAATCTCTTTCCTGCAGATCATTTTATATCAAAATTATTGAAGTCCAATTTTAGTCTAACTTGTCATTTTTTGGCCTAAATTTTTTATCAGTTTCAAATTAAATTCAACAATTGGGCTAATATAAATATAATGATAATTATACAAATTTATTGGCAAATATCACTTAAAAATTTAAAATTGATGCAAAAATTTCGTTGAAAAGTGCAACATTTTTCATTTCCATTTTCTATTTACATTCTTCCTTTTCTTTTGCTCATTCAAAGGATTGGGTGTGTTAAAAGAAGAGAATGTAAGGAATTTGTCCATATATATTACGTGAGAATTTTGGGCCAAACCCACAAAATATTGTGTGGGCCAAACCCACAGTTGTCTCAATTCCGGTCTAAAACAAACAAAGAAAAAAACCCCGCATTGACTAAACTGAAATCGAAATACCGAATTTTTGATACTTATATGATGTGATAAAACATAAAACATGAATAAAAGTGCATTTGATGGAATTGATGAAATATCTTTTTCATTTGAGAATTTGGAATACAAAATTCCACTCCCTTTTCCCTATTATAAATCAATTAAAATTGGATTTTCTCTTATTTATGGGCAAAAATTTACCATTGAAGTACAAAAAGGGAAAAAAGTGCTTGTTTGGTATTTGGTTGGTTGATGGACCATGGACCGCAAATAAACTATTAAAATTCATTGAGCGTGTAATAAATATCACTTAATCTCTTCGCCACGAATTCATTCCCAAATAAATAAATATGATCTGATGATGAAAGTGCGGAATAAACAGAACAATGAAATGGGCCAGAGCCCTTGCTGATTTGAGTGAATATAATATACCAAATAACAAAAACCAACCTCAATTTTCTGAAAGTAATAATCCCCTCTCAAAAAATTTATTCTATCATATCGTTGATCCGAAATTTAATAAATAGGAGAATTTATTTATACATTTTAGATTTTACTATTTATTCAAATATTGTTGTATTACGAAATTCTACACATTAATTTGACCCCAATTTTGTCCAATGTAATTTATGCCAATTTTGATAAAAGCCCAATGCCAACATCTATCATGGGAATATATAGGTCACATTTGGCAAATTTTGGCATTGTCCCTTACCCAAAATTGCCAAATATGAATAAAATGAACGAAATCAAAGAGAGTCAAAATTTGGCAACTTAATACTTTTAGCTTAAATTACACGTCATTTTTTTTATTCATTCTATTAAATATATCGAAAAATGCATTACATTATTTTTTCACTTTCATTAATCGATTTTTCCGCCAATAAATTTAATTTATTCCTAAATGTACTTAATTCCTATTGATATTTTTTATTTTTTAGAACCAAAATTCTGGAATAATATAAATATTTGCCATCATACTTAACTTCCTTCTCCATTGACAATGGCGAATTTTGGTGGATTTGCATATGAAAATAACAAAAGAATGTGCGATTTTGTGGATGGATTCATTCAATAAAGGCCGGAAATTAATGTAGTTCACCCAGCAGTTAAAAAGTATTAGCCAACCCGTCATCCTTCATTCATTATATTCCTGTGGCAATCCCCTTTCATTTTTGACTGGTGGATGATGAATGGAATGGTTAGTTTTCAGTTTTAAATATTTATTTCATATTACTCACATTTAAAAATTAGAAAACGTTGACAATTTTATGTTAAATTTTGCTTTTCTTCCAAACCAATTGGGGATTTTTTAAGACAAAATTCATTTATTTTTAAAGAAAAATATTGAAATTAACTTGTATCTAAAAATCCCCATTTTTAGGCCAACAAAGACTTGGTAAAATATAGCACACTTTTACAAAACTAAGTTCGGAAATTCGCAGATTTTATAATACCATTTTTCCATTTTTAAGCTAGGCTAGTAATGAAAAAAATGCTTAAGGGCTTATTAGGAACTTATCTCCACCTTCAAATAAATTTTAAAATACATAATTTTCAAGGTATTTGTAAAAAATAATTATTTGTTCCAGCTTTATTTACCATGGAAACTCATTAAATTAAAAAAATTTAACAGCATTTTTATTACTATTCATCAATGGCCAAAATTCGCTGGAAATGGAAAACCCTATTTGGATTGCTTGCCACCATTTTCTCAATATTCTCACTTTTAACATTTTTGCTCATCAATTTTTGTAGGTTTTTTTGGGTGGAACAAAATTTGGGGTTGAATTTTGTACAACAAATTAGAATTTTTATGTGAATATTAGCTTTAAATTTAGCAAATTTTATATTTATTATATTGCCTTGGATTGGAGAGGATGAATAAATCGGAAAAAATATTCGATTTAATGAAAATATGCAAAAAGTTATGACAAATAAGACGGCAAAAAATAGACAATAAATTTTTAATTTTAAATGAAAATTTGTTTAAAATTAGGTAAAAACCATTTTTCCTCGATTGGGTTTGGTTTGATTGGTTAGAGAAAAATTATTTGATGTAAATGCGAACAATTTTAGACCAAAAAAGCGGAAAAATAGTCTAAAATTGGGCTATTTGGGTTTTTCGGTCATAAAAACATTTTGGTCTGTTAAATTTGATCTAATTTTTTGATATCAAAATTTCCGCTTAAGCCAATGATATAAATTTTTTATAATATCCTAAAATTTGGCCGGTGCGCAAATAAAATAAAGAAGAAAAAACTAAAATTTTATTAAAATTTTCAGCATTCCTTCAAACAAATCGAATTCCATTTCAACAAATGGATCAATCTAATTCTAATCCAATATATTTGAAATTGAATTCATTGTCATCGAAAATGGAAAAACAAAACAAAAATAATTTGACAATTCCAATTGGCAAAAGTCTTTGGTTTGATAAAAATGAGGAGGAGGAAGAAGAAACCAACAATGAAAATAAAATTGACCCGGCCCTTATCAAACAATTTTTACCACATTTGAGACGACCTGCCTATCGCAATTTGACTAGACTAAATGCTAAGGTACTTTTGAAGGCCCACAATTTGTTGCGTTCCCCACCTGAAATTGTTTTGCTCATTCCGAGTAAAAGTAGAGATGAGGTGAGAAATGGAGGGAAAAACGCTGAAAATGCTTGAGTAATGAAATGACAAATAAAATAAAGAAAATTCGGAACAACCCTGGACATTCCTCTATGTTCAAATAGCTTCCATTCTTTTGGCTGTAGCTCAAATAGGAAACAACCAATTTAGAAAGAGAATATGTCATTTGAAAGCGCTGAAAATCCTCTAAATATTAATTAGTCTTTTAATTTTTGAAAAAATTTTTAGGAAATAATTAGCTTTTCCTCGAAACTCGGTACACTCAAAACTTTTTTTTAGTTGTCATAAAATTTAAAAAGAAAAATTTTAGAGAACACTTTGGGCTTTTCAATGCTATATCATTTTCCAGGATTAATTATTACCTCGCTGAAATATTATAAATAAAAATTGACTTCTTCTTTACAGAATTGATGTTACTGACTTCCCTATCGTTTTTCCAAAACTAGGAAAACTCCTAAAATAATAAATTTTAATTTGTTTAATTCACTAAATAATCATTATCAATTTTATAGCAAAATTATTTGACGGATACTCTTCAAAATTTGGTGCAAAATATTGGGGAAGAAGAAAAACATTTTTTTCAAATTGTGGTCATGCTCAGTGAAAATCCATGGGATCAAAAAATGGATCAGAAAATTAACAAAACGACAAAACAAATTGCAGACAAATTTGAGAAGGAAATAAACCAAGGCTTAATTGAAGTGATAAGGCCGCCCAAAGAATGGTAAAATGAAAATTTGATTAAAAAAAACTAGCCGAATTATGCGCAAATTTCGAATATTGGCGCCAATGTCTCATAAATCTTAAGGAATTGATATCATTTATTCACTTTTTATTGTGCAATTTGAATCAAACTTTAATTGACTACAATGCCAAAAAAATCAGAAATATTGCCAGATTTTGATTTATTTTATAAAATCTTGGCAATTTCTATCAAAATTCCTTCTTTTATACAGTAAATTTTCTTTAAATACCCCGGTCTCTAATAATTCCCCACCCTCAATTTTGAAGACTCATATCTCTTGATAGGGTGAACTTTAAGAAAATTTTTTATTGCATTTTTTACTTCCCTAAAGCTCTATAGAATCCACTATAATTTATACAGAAAAAATATCCAGTATCCACAAATTAAGGAATTGGACTTCAAATTTTTGTTCGGTTGAAAAAAGGTAATTAACTTATCGCGTTACCGTTCCAGCAGATGCATTTTTCCGCGTCACCATTCCGGATACTTTTTGGGAGTCTATTAATTCACATAAAAATAACTGAATTTATGTACATAAATTTTTTGTATCAAAAAAATATATTTTTGAGGCCATATCGTATAACTTGGCAAAATCAAACGTCTTTAAGATTCCCTAACCCTTGGCCCCTAATCTCATCTTGTCCTGTACCTAACCCTGAGCCCTGATACATAGTTATGGTCAAGTTATATTGCCTCAAAAATATAATGTTTTTAGACTTGAAAGATTTTCGGCAAATTAATATTATTTCAATTAATTTTATCTCGATACTTTTTTCCCCATCACCCACCGGTGCAAATATTTTTTAATGGGATAGAATGATACGAAATTTGCTAAACTTGAAATTGAAAATTGTTTTATTGCTTAAAATTCAGGAACTTTCATTAAAAAATATAATATTTTTTTAGGTTTCCACTTGATTTGGAGCATATTTCACCAACACTTGGCGATCCTCAAGAGAGAATGCGATGGCGAACAAAACAATGCTTGGACTATGCATTTGCCATGTTACATGTCAATTTGGAAAGGCCAAATTCCCGATTCTATGTTCAGTTGGAAGATGATATACTCACTGTACCAAGTCGGTGGAAACTAAATTTTTGCATCCGAATTTAGCTAAAAAAATTAATTTAGCAATTAATAATTAGTTTAAAGTTAGCAAATTGTTTAATGATCTATGAGGTAAATTGGAAAATGAGAAAAGAATAAGTAAAATTAAGAGGCAAAATATTATGACCGAAGCAGCAGGAAAATAGGACAAAATTGGACGTTTTTTTTTGCCATAATTTCGAGGCCTAATTTTGATCAATCATTTTTATAGAAATACTCTTTAGGAGAAGCTTAACCCTGGGCCATTGATTTCAAATTTTCAATCAATAGCTTGAAAGATTATTCCTAAGATATTGGCCAATGCATAAAATTCGGATATTCATTAAACTTCCCTAATTAATCTCATCATTTATTCATATTTTTTGAACAGATTTTGTCAGCGAATTGCGTCGATTTTCACATTCTCATCCTGGCTTTTTCGTCAATGAATTCTCAAATTTGGGCTTTATTGGCCGAATGTTTCACAATAGTAAATATTATTTTAAATTCAATGAATTTAGGTCGTTTAAATGTGAAATCTAAAATTTTTCAAAATTTTTTCTAGTGTATCTTTGGATGAATTTGACTTATTTTATTCATATTTGCCCATTTTAATAAGGAAATGCCAACATCTGTCATATGTGACAAATCCTCAATGGTAAACGTTGGCATTGAAATTGATATAAATTGGATAAAATAGAGTCAAAATTTGCTTATAGCTATCCTGAAATTCCTAGGAAAATGTCTCAAGATAAAAATTTTTTGGAATCTCCAATCTTATTATATAACAAGTAACAAAACAACATAAATTTTACCATAATTAAGGTATTCCTATCTGTAAAATTTCACCTCCTTCTGTAGATGATGATCTTCTCCATTTGGCCCATTTCATTTTACTCCTTTACAAGGCACTTCCCGTCGATTGGATCCTTCCAAATGTTCTTCAAGCAAAATTCTGTAGCTTAGACGAGAAAAATTGCTACAAAAAGGTTGGCTATCCCATTCTTCTCTATTTGAGTCATTTTCGGACTTGGAAATTTGGTCATCCACATTTTACACAATTCATGAACAAATTTTGAATAACTATAGTCATTTAATAGTACAATAAATTGCCTAAACAAGATTTTATTGATCACAAAAATCTGTAAAATTTTTGCCAAGTTATGGAAACTTGCATTTTTTGAATTTATGGCCATAGCAATTAGTCAAACTTGGTACTTTAAAATAATCAATAAATAAGTGCATATCCAAAATATTGGGCTATAAAATGAATGAATAATTTTATTCATCTAATAACTAATAAATTATAAAGAAAATTTCTTCTTTTAACAGACTTTATTCATTTCGTCATTTCTTAAATTCAATTTTTGTAATTTTTTTCTAACCAAACTTTTCAATTATAATAAGACAAAAATGGCAGGAATCAATGAATCCTCCTTTCCACTTTTATATATATTCATAATCCCAATGTTCAATCTTTTTTTTCAGCAAATCGAGAATGTTGTCCTCTTCAAACGGAAGCCACCCATTTTCCAACATGTTGGAAAGCATTCATCACTATCAGGAAAAGTGCAAAAATTATTTGAAAAAAATTTTGACAAAAATGGAAAAATTGAAATTGTCAAAAGTGGGAATCCACCAGCCAACAAATTCATTGATGGAAACAACATTAGCAGCACAGAATTGACTGACAAAATGCAGGCACTTTATGAACGATTTGTGCCATTGCGGTTGGATTTGAGCAAGCAAAGGAAAAATTGCAGTGAAAATTGGTTAATGACAATTCATTTTGATGGACCAAATAAATTGGAACAACTTCGAGGTGAGAAAAAATGGGGAAGAAATTTTGGTAGATTATCGGTTATCTACCATCAAACTTTTTCACCCCCAAAATCGCTCTATGTTATCCCCAAATTTGGTCATATGAAAAATAATGTACTTTTCCGTTATGAGCCCCCTCCCCATACCAAAAATTATGAAACTCACTCTCTAGAGGTAATTTTGGTTGCTTATCAAGAATCTAACATCATTTTCGTCATATCAGGCCATCTTGGTAAGGTAATGACGTATTTTGTCAAGAAAATACTAGAGGGAATTAGGACAATTTGTAAGGGGAATAAAGCGCGGGGACCCGTACCCGTGCCTATCCTCATGTTCTCTCAGAGTTGAAAGTTGAATTGGAAAATATGGGAGGTAAGTGGACTGGACTTATCCGTATCCCGCGGGATATTGTGGGGAAAAGTGGGGAAAAGCTGGTTGGAGATCTCCTTTGTGGCTGCCGAACTGACTGATTAAAGAGAAAATGGCTAAGTTTATATTGGCCGGATAAGGGGCGGAGATGGGATGGATCTGGGAAGAACTAATGGAGAGTCCGAATAGACTATAGCCTAAACTATGGGAAGGCCACAACCCCGGAGAGGGTCGCTTCCTTACAGGGGGCACATAACGGAAAAAGTACCAAAAATAAAATTATAACTAAATTTAAAATTTTTATATCTTAAATGATCGAAAATTACCAAAATTTTCAACGAATTTTTCGCATTCGCCAATTTCAGAATATCTTAAGCTATTAATAAAATTTTATACCCTATGGATTTTTATGTAGAATATTTCGATATTAAAATGATTGATTAAATACAATATACTAATTATCCAGAAAGTTATAACCAAAAAACAAAAAAATGTTAAATTTTGGCCTATTTTATAGATTTTTTTGGTCATATCTTTTTTAAAATTTTAATCTATTTCCTCTAATTAATTCATTCCAATAAAGGGCTCTAAAATATTACTATTTTTTTAAATTTTAAGACAAAATTGAATGATTTGATGCAAAAATCGAGTCTAAATTTTTTTCCAACTTATCTTTCAAATAATAATCCCATTTTCTACAGGTCTACGCATCTTCTTTTCAATCAATTTCCAATCTCCTTTGTCCACTATTCGCCCATTGTTGCCCAATTCCCTTTTGCATGTTCGAATTGTGCATTCCAAAGGAAATTCAACATTTCTTGGCCAAAAACTCGACCATTTCCTTTTAATTACCGAAAATAATTCATTGCAAAATGTTAGCTCAATTCAAATTGGCTTGAATGCAGGGAATTGGCAAAATTGGGTATCAAGCTTTATGATGACGGCAATTCAAATTGTGCTTTGAATTTTGGCATGAATTTTCTACCTTCCCTAAAAACGGGTCTTTCTTTTTTTCCACATTTCTCCCCACATTCCTTTTTACAATTCACCTTCATCAATTTATGCACAATGTTTTTTCCTCAATTTATTTTCTTCAATATTAATTTTTGCTAGTATTATATTTGTCCTCTTTATGACATTATTGATGTTTTTCATTATTTTTAAATTGTATGAATAAAATATAAATGTATATGTTACAGCGTATATTGGAAATCTGCGTATTTACGGAAATACTCAGGCAATTGGGTTAGCGAATTTTGGAAATCTCGGCTTCTAGGGGTCGTACAGACTAGAGAGTAGGCTCTAGGTTTATTCGACTCATCAAAGTCAATTTACTTTATGAAATTTCAGTTTCAGACATCCCTAACCTCTAGCCCTAGCCATTAGAACCCATGCCGCTCCTACCCTAACCCTAATGCTAACCCCTAAATCGGTCTGAAATTGAAATTCAATAAAATAAATCGACCATGGCGATTGAGTCGAATGAGCCTACTCTCGAGTCTGTATGACCTCTAGAAGCCGAGATTTCCAAAATTATCGCTAATTTCCAATATTCGCTATTATATATATTTCCATATAATTGAAATTTAATTTTTATTCAATTTTACATTTTTGGAACAATATCTTATTTTAATGTTAGAGCTAGAATTTAAAGTTTAGGATAGGGAGAGAATATTTGAATCATTGATAGTTTTAAAAGAATCTAATTTGGCTATATTTTATGGCCCAAAAATGCGGATAATTCGATATCAAATTTTTGATTATTGATCCGTTGAAATAAACATCCTTGATTTTTAGGCAATTTTTGTTAGTGAATGCTCTGCCAATAAGGGGAGGAATTAATATTTATAGATAATGGAGGTCTAAAAATATTTTATTAATTATTTCTTCAACATTAATATCTTAACAAAAAAAATTTAAAAAGCATTTCCAATAATAAATTTATAATTCACTTTAACATTATTCGCTTCTTCAATCTTTCTATCAAAAATTCCTCTTCTATTTGGCATTGCTCGAATTTTGTTTCTTGAAATTGAAAAGATGCTCCAATTTAAATTGCGTCCGCAAAATTGATTATCAACAATGTCTTAAAAATTAAAAAATTTTGATTTAAAAAAGCAAAAATACCATATTCTTTAACGGCTGGTGTTTTCCAAGAGCCAAATGGCCGGAAATCAGCAAAATCCTGTGCGGTTTGAGCATTTCGACCTTGACCAAGTGTATGCCAATACCTGTCAAAAAGGCAACAATCGAATTCAAATATTCAATATCAAAGGTAGAATTGTTTGGATTTAGGAAAGGAACATAATTTTAAAATATTCTGTTCTAACCAATTTTAATATTAAATTCATCATTTTAAAAAACAGAAAATTGTCATTATTTAATATTGTTTGACCGAATTAATAAGCAATACAAAAAAAATTATAATTTAAAATTTGCATTTTATAATAAAAATGTTGAACTTTTATTTAAATTTTTTTTAATTCTGAATGTTCCTCAACTTGATTAATCAATATATTAATTGATTTTGATTCAAATAATTTTGTGTTCCGTAAATTGAAAATTTGATCATTTGATTCTACATATAAATTATAAAGTGAGTTTATGAATTTGCCGAAAAAAATAATTAATTTGCCGAAATTTTTCAGAGTGTTATTTTTTTTTGGCCATATAATTTGGCCAAATTAGATTTCTTTAAGATTCCCTACCCTTAGCCCCTAATCACATTCTGCACTGAACCTAGCCCTGAGCTCTAATACCTAGTTATGGCCAAGTTACATGGCCCCAAAAATAATATTTTTCGACAGGAAAGAATTTCGGCAGATTAATTATTTTTTCAGCAAATTAATATTATCTCATTTACAAATGACCAAAAAACTGAGAAAAATAACTGTACATAAAATTGTTGAAAAAATTACCAAAGTGGGCAATTGCCTTCAGCACAATCATTTTGCAATTCCTTATAATCGCCCATAATCAGTAACCAATCATACCAACTTGTATAAATGCCAACAACAACATTCTTTGTTTTTCCAGCTCTAACAAAATCTCGAATAAATTGAAAATTTGCCTTGTGATTTGGGGACCAAGTTCGAGGATCCGTGACCTAGGAAAATTATATTCTTTAAAAATAAGTAAAATTAGCACAGCAAAATTTTGCCTAATAAAGACGGAAATAATTAATGGATTTGATAGAAATTGGCAAAATGCAAGAATAAAAAACATTAAAATTCGTTAAAATTGGATAGTTTTATTTTTCGGAGCGGGACGTTTTGTGGCACGGCCGGTTTGTGGCGAAAGCTAATAGCTCAGCGCCTAATGAATGTTTTCGAATGTTTTTTATATCATTGAATAGAGCAAAAAATTCTCTATCAGCCCATATAAAAATCAAATTATAAAACATATTTTTACATTTTTTAAAAATCAAAAACCTTCAAAATTGACACCATTTGCCCAATTTTATTCAATAGCTCATAACTTTCTCTAATTTGAATAATATAAAATGATTTATATATCATTAGATAGACAATTTATTGCTCTATCAAATGAATATAAAAACATTCGAAATGGTTCAGTTTGCGATGAGTTATAAAGCAAAAACTAGTTCGCCACAAACCGGCCCGCCACAAACCGTCGCGTACCCTTATTTTTTGTGGGTTTTGCTGAGTTAGGTCTGAGATATTGGCATGCGAATAATTCTTAACCCTTTAAATATGCATAATTAACTCACAAATAACCAAATTCTCTGCACCGGATATTTGGCATCCACAAATTGATATGCTTCTTCAAATTGTTTGGAACCCGATTTTGATGAGATTAAAACTGATGGCTGGACATAAACTTCAGTGCCTGTATATCCAGCTGAATATGTAAAAAATTTTTTATTATCAAATTTCCAAAGATTTTTAAAGACCGTAAAACTTGTCAATCTAATAATGAAAATGTGTTAAGTAAAAATAATAATTTTAATGCAAAAAAATAATTTCAGATCCATAAAGATATATATTTTTCCTAATGTATTTGCCAATGTCAAAACTCAAAACTAACCAGCTTGAGCATTCTCAATATTTTTTATTCCATTTTGGTCAACATTCCCTCCAGCATAAATTCGGATCACCGGCACTTCCCCATACGGAAGAAGACATTTAAACTCGGCCTTTTCAAATTTTTCATAAATGTTGTAGGCCTTCCCAAATTTGGCAGCAACCAAAGAATTCTAGAAAATTTATTTTAAAAATAATTTATTTTTTTGTTTCTATTTTACCGAGGTGGAAAGAATGACAAAAACTGCATAAAATGCAGGCAAAATGGAGCGGCCAATTAATAAAGACATTGCAAATTTAGGGAAAAATAAATATATGCTAAAATTGAATGAAATTGAAAGCAATTTAATGGCTTAAAAATAACCACTTTTTGAATTATGAACAATGAACATTCATATGCCACTCCCTAATATTCATCCAAACTAATAATTTTCGTAATGGAAAATTCATCTATTCTTGATTTTTTTTCGTTTAAAATGAACCAATCAGTGCAGACAAAAAGATAAAAGATGCTTTTCCTCCCCTTTATATCAATAAAGGCGAGGCTAATTCCTTTCATTGTGATGATGAATGTGTGTTTAACAATTGAGCAAGAATGACTCATATTTTTTATTCACAATCATTCCAAATAGGACAATAAAACAACAAATATAATTACAAATAATTTATTACAATTTTTGTAGAAGAAAAAATGACAAATTATTAGATTTTGAAAGATTGAAAAATTGAATTTTTAAAATAATTTTCAAATTGAATTATGTTCTAGTATTCTTAATTATTATTATTCATCAACTAACTAGTCCTCTTCGGATTCTTAAAGGATTTCGGTGTGAAGGAGTATATAGGTTTAAGGAATACATGGAATTTCGAAATTATAGGGAGTATTCCTACTGTTGCTGGGCGCAGACCAACTGGGCGCATGGCTTTATAGCATGAAAAGAACTGAAGCATTTTCAATGAATTTTATGTCAGATTAAAGAGCTTGAAAAGATCTATCGATTAATATAGAAATCATATGAAATGGTTTAAAATTCAAAGAGTTATGACCAAAAATGTCGATTGTAACGCTTGTTCTCGATAGCATATTTTCGGAAAGACTAAATCAATATTTTTATGTTATATACTTTTCAATAACCCAATCTACCATTATAAGGTTAGAATCGGTTTAATACTTCAAAAAAAATTATGATGTGCCAAACTTTTCTCACGCCCATACCCGAAATTATGGTAGGGTTAAGAGTGAGAGTTAAGGTTGTTTCGAATGTTAACGCGCCAAGGCGCGTTTGACATACCCTAGACTTCGGATTTTGTAATTATTTAAAGGTGGTGTGCAACCTTCAGTGGACTGATAAAGGTGATGCGCGATGACTGATGATGATTGGGATAAATAAATAGTAGATAGTAGTATAATATTTTTCAAATTAAATAAAATATGAAATTTTGATGGAGCAGTTTAATTCTTTGTTCATTTTGTTGTTGCTTTAATGCACTGTCCTAACTACTATTTTTTTATTTCTACTCATTCCAAATCAACGAATTATAAAAATATTTCTACCAATCCCCTCTCTTTTCGTCATATATTGGCACTCACTTATCATTGGGGCAAATTCAAGTTGAAGATTTGAATTCTCTGATTATTTTATTGGTGCACTTTTCTAGAAATTTTCAACCATTTCGAATTTTTCATCCAAATATCGTCGAAGCTCAATTTTATTGCAATGTTATTTATATTATTTGTTCCTGCGGGTGCAATTATTCTTATCATTTTGGCTTTCACCGGATTGAAATTGAAGAGAAAAATGACAAAAATCGCGGTTGTTATTTGTTAACTAAATGTTAAATTAAAAAGGACAGCGAGGGTCATTTATCGATTTTTTATATTCATGGTCTCGTCTATTACGTCTCAAATATTAAATTTAAAATTTATTTGAGCAAATAGGGGCTCGTGGGGTCATTATTTTTAAAAAGAGCATCTCCAAAAATCAATATTTCGGTGCAAACTTTATGTGACTTCATAAATTATAAATTGCAGATCAGATATCACCCAATATATTCTTCATTTTTTTTAAATTATTCATTAATCATTACATTAAGTATACTTTATATACTTACTTTCAAGAAATTATATTACATTTCTTGGCAATCCTAAAGAATCCGGCCCCCAATTTTTTTTGCATTTTCTAGGGTAAAAAATGCTGCTGAACTCAGATCTAACATCCTTTTTGTCATATCTTGCCATCTTGGTAAGATAATGCCAACTTTTATCAAGAAAAAAGTAAAGGGGGACCAAGGGCATTTTTGGTCAAAATTTTTATATGGCCAATATATAGCTCAATCAACGCAGCTCGATGAGAGGAATCGATTGGTACCACTTTTATAGGGTAATATTTAATTATTGGCAAGTTAGAGGTCTAAATACCTTACCAAGACAAATATTTCTTTTGGTCATAACTTGACAATAACTGCATATTACCCTATAAAAGTGGTACCATTCGATTCCTCTCATCGAACTGCGTTGATTGAGCTATTATATTGCCATATAAAAATTTTGACCAAAAATGCCCTTGGTCCCCCCTTTGCTTTTTCTTGGTAAAAAGTCGGCATTATCTTACCAAGATGGCAAGATATGAGGAAAAGGATGTCATATATGAATTCTGCATCATTTTTTACCATAGAAAATGCAAAAAAATTTGGGGGGCCAGATTCTTTAGGATTGCCCATTTCTTTTTTTATTAAGCTTCGTCTTTCGAATTCGGACCTAAAACATATTATATTCAATATGGCTGTGGCTAATTTTGTGGAAAAAATGGGCAATTTGTTTGAGCAAGGTTTATTCCCGGATTGTACATTGGTCGCCGAGGATGGGAACAAATTCAAGGTAAAAAGCAAAATATTGGCTAAATCTTTTGACAAATTTTAGGCACATAAAGGCATTTTGGCTTGTCAATCACCAGTTTTTCGGGCAATGTTCGAAAACGAAATGGTCGAGTCGAAGGAAGGAATTGTCAATATTAAGAACATCAAATCCTCGGTGCTTGAACAAATGCTCAAATTCATGTTTGAAAATATTTAAAACATGTTTAAAATAAATGTATAATTTTCAGGTATAGTGCCCAAGCACCAAAACTGGGAGAAATGACAATGGATTTGTTGGAGGCTGCCGACCAATATGAACTTGATAAATTGAAGGTAAATTTTGGTAAATCGATTTATTTTTATTTATTTTTCCATTAAGGTCCTCTGTGAACAAAAATTAAACAATTCAATGAGCATTGAAAATGTTTGTGAATTGCTGGTTTTTGCTGATCGCCATTGTGTTAAATATCTCAAGATGAGTGCCATCCGATTCATCCAAATACATGCAAAAATGGTTAAACAATAAATTAATAAATAATTTTATTCTTTTTAAAGGTCATGAAATCCGAGGGTTGGAAATTACTGGTGGAAGGCAATTTTGGTGATTTGCTCGATCAAATTTTGAAGGCAATTTTCGAGGGCATTTGTACAATTGGCGATGAGAATGTTTGTGAATTGCTGATTTTGGCCAATCGACATGCTGCCGAAGATCTGCGTCTAAAATTTATGTCATCCGCATTCGGATACATCAAGATTCGTGCAATAGAGGTTAAATAATTTATGGATGCTATTTAATTTGGCAAAAAAAGATTGAAAATGGCGAAAAGATATTAGCGGTTTAATGTTTTGTCCTGGACCCCAAACTCAGTACCCAATATATCGGTGGGAGGGCGGGGATGGATGGTCAAGAAAAAGAATATAATAAAGATGATGAAGAAGATAATGTGATGAGGAGGATGAAGATAATTCATCTCATCATCATCTTCACAAACATCTTCTCCTCATCATCATCTTCATCATCACCATCATCTTCATCATCTTCCTCATCATCTTCTTCTTCACCTCCCGCCCGTCGCCCCCCCCCCCCCACTCCGATCTTGATCAATCCCCTCCGTTCCTCTCCGATAATGGGAAAGTTTGATAAGAAATTAGGATTTTTAAATCTCAAACCATCTGCTGATGGTTTTTCGTGCAAAGCTTAGTTAAAATTGGTAAACGTAAGCCGAATGATTATCAAATGATGCGTCTTAACTAGATTAATCGATTTGGTAAGGTTTGAGGGTCTACGATACGACAAACCGGTGAACCATAATATTTTTGTCATTTTCAATATTTTTTTCGCCATTTTTAACTGTTTCCCAATAATTTATTAAATATGGAAAATATTTAACAATTTCAAAGGTGATGAAATCAGAGGGATGGAAATTGTTGGTCGAAGGAAATAATCACACGGAATTGATCAATCAAATTTTGATGGCCATTTTTGAGGGATTGCCCAATTCAATAGGGAATGAGAATGTCTGTGAATTGTTGATTTTGGCCAAACAATATTCTGCCGAATATCTTAAGACTGAGGCGATCAACTACATCCAGAAGAATGCAAAAGAGGTGAAAATAAAATAAATGACAAAAATTCTTTATTTTCAGGAATAAGTTGCTTGAAAATTGTTTTTTATACCCAATTTAACATTAAATAGCTTGTTTATTTAATTTAGAACATAAATATTAAATCGATTTTATTTCAATTCATAAAAGGTTATTAGAATGTAAATTCAATAATATAAAATTATAAACTAGTGAAAAATTCGTTAATTTTTTTTCAAAAATCTTCCTTTAAAGGTGTTGGAATCAGAGGGATGGAAAATGCTGATCAAGGGAAATCATATGGAATTGTTGGATCAAATCGTGAAGGCAATTGTCGGCACAAAATGAATGAGCGGAAGAAGGAAAAATAATATTGACACAATATTTAATTTTGAGAACAATTCAATTTTTATATATTTATTTTCATATTTTGTTTGACACAATTTTTTTAATCCAACGAAACTCATTGATTTACATTCAAAAGATTTGTTTTCAAAATTCCTTGCTCTCATATTTGATTTTACCAGTTGCATAAAATGATTTTATAATTTTATAAAAATTATTTAATTTTTCTCGAATATTTATTTGGGAAAAATTTTTGATTTGTTTAAATATGTTACTGCTCAAGTAATAGGCATTTTAAAGGAGCAACTTTTCTCTTTTAGAAAACATTAATGAATTAAAATTTGATAAAATTGAAATGGAATAATTAAAATGTTGGGACCTATGTCTACTCTCTTATTATAATATAGGGAATTTATTTAACTTTAAAACTTTAAATCAGTATTTGTACTTTCAAATGGCATTTGCCGACCTGAAATTAATTGCTTCCTTGATGAGCTATGATCAAATCAAATCAAAAAGCAAAAGAATGAATGGTGGCACATGGTTGTATTTTGAGTAGTGAAAAATCAATTAAACTTCTTTAAGCAAAAAATATAAGGATTAAGTTAGAATTGATTTTTCGTTAATCCCAATAAGCCAAATTAAAATCAATCAATATCCGTGACATTTATCGATAGAAATTTAGGTCGACAGAAGGAGAGACAATGTGTATTTCGATATTATCTTTAAATATTTTAATGAATATTTTAAATATCATTTATTAAAATTTCACGAATAAATCATTAAAATTTTTATTTTATATAATATATAATTGCTTTCGACATTTGCACAAAAAAAATTAAGGCTCTTTTTCTTGGGATTTTTAGATTATGAGACTTGCACATTCTATGGGTAACTTTTCAGCGCGCATCCAGGAAAACTATACGTTTTTTGATAGGGGTTTGAGTTTGGACAGAAACCGGTTTAAAAACCGGTTTGCCCTGGTAAAACTTTTTTCTATGGACCTCAATCGATTTGAAACTAAAAAAAGCACCATCCTCAGAGTGTGGGCTATATTTTGATATATAGGTTTGGGGGTCTACCTGGAAGTCTAAGGGTCGATAAAATTGTTGAGACGAGGTCAGGTCGGGTGCGCGAGTCAGAAATTCCTGAATAACTTTTTTGAGATTTGAGATAGAAGTGCGCGGTAAAAAGCAAAGTTGTAGAGCTCGACGAGACGCATAAAATGGGCTATTGAGCGAGTTATAAAACCAAACCGGTTTCGAGATATAAGCTTAAACCGGTTTAAAAAATTCAAAAAACACCAGGCGAGCGAAGCGAGCCGTCCAAAACTTGAATAAAAAAAACCTACTGGGGTACCTTAAAGCGCCCCGCGCTTTTTTCGAAACGGAAGATGCTTTAAACCAGTGGGGCTCTGCCCCACTGGTTTTATATTATATATAATCCGTTTTACATTTTTCACTTGAAATCAAATTTGAGCTTTTCTAGCGATTTTTAGGTTTTGGGACTTGCACATCCTAGGGGTAACTTTTCAGTGCGCATCCAGAAAAATTATACGTTTTTTGATTGGGGTTTGGGTTTGGGCCGAAACCGGTTCAAAAACCGGTTTGTCCAGGTAAAACTTTTTTCCCTGGACCTCAATCGATTTGAAACTAAAAAAAGCACCATCCTCAGAGTGTGGGCTATATTTTGATATATAGGTTTGGGGGTCTACCTGGAAGTCTAAGGGTCGATAAAATTGTTGAGACGAGGTCAAGTCGGGTGCGCGAGTCAGATATTCTTGAATAACTTTTTTGCGAGTAGAGATAAAAGTGCGCGATAAAAAGCAAAGTTGTAGAGCTCGACGAGACAAATCCAATGGTATATTGCGCGAGTTATAATACCAAACAGGTTTCGAGATATAAGCTTAAACCGGTTTCAGAATTTGGTTTTTACATGCTAAATTTTTTATTTTTGATTTTTTCTATACCCATTGTATTATAAATATTGTAGAGAATGAAAAGGCGGATAAAATGAGATATTGCGTACGGGGGATTAAGCCGGATAAAGGGGGATTAAGCCGGATTAAGAGGGATTAAGAGTCAAAATGATGGGATTAATTAGGAAAATGGGTCGGAGATATAAGGGAAGCGTGCCGAAGGCATGTGGGCCGGGCCGAAGGCCCAGGGGTGCACGGGATTAAGCCGGATAAAGGGGGATTAAGCCGGATTAAGTGGGATTAAGAATCAAAATGATGGGATTAAGGGGAAAATGGGTCGGAGATATAAGGGAAGCGTGCCGAAGGCATGTGCGCCGGGCCGGAGGCCCAGGGGTGCGCGGGATTAAGCCGGATAAAGGGGATTAAGCCGGATTAAGTGGGATTAAGAGTCAAAATGATGGGATTAAGGGGGAAAATGGGTCGGAGATATAGGGGAAGCGTGCCGAAGGCACGTGGGCCGGGCCGAAGGCCCAGGGGTGCGCGGGATTAAGCCGGATAAAGGGGGATTAAGTCGGATTAAGAAGGATAAAACTTCAAAACGGAGGGATTAAGGTGGAAAATGGGTCGAAAGTGAAGGGGAAGCGTGCCGAAGGCATGTGCGCCGGGACGGAGGCTTGAGGGTGCACGTGATTAAGTCGGATAAAGTGGGATTAAACCGGAATAAGAGGGATAAAGCTCAAAACGGAGGGATTAAAGTGGAAAATGGGTCGAAAGTGAAGGGGAAGCGTGTCGAAGGCACGTAGGCCGGACACCCAGCGAGTTGCATATGTATGAAGCAGAACGGGCTGAATAGGCTGGCCGACGAGCGAAGTGAGCCATACATTTCGGGAGGCGAGCGGAGCGAGCTGAATGGATTGAACAGACCCTCCGGCAAGCGAAGCGAGCCCTACATTTCCGGAGGCGAGCGAAGCGAGCTGAATGGGTTGAACAGGCCGGCGTGCTCTCCGGCGAGCGAAGCGAGCCATACACGTCCGGAGGCGAGCGGAGCGAGCTGAACAAGAACGGGCCGGCCGGCGAACGGAGCGAGCTGAACAAGAACAGGCCGGCCGGCGAGCGGAGCGAGCTGTACAAGAACAGGCCGGCCGGCGAGCGGAGCGAGCTGAACAGGAATAGGCCGGCGAGCGGAGCGAGGCCCTCCGGCGAGCGAAGCGAGCTATACATGTCCGGAGGCGAGCGGAGCGAGCTGAACAGAAACAGGCCGGCCGGCGAGCGGAGCGAACCGCACATGTCCGGAGGCGAGCGGAGCGAGCTGAGAAGATTGATCAGGCCCTCCGGCGAGCGAAGTGAGCCATACATGACCGGAGGCGAGCGGAGCGAGCTGAACAGGAACAGGCCGGCCGGCGAGCAGAGCGAACCGCACATGTCCGGAGGCGAGCGGAACGAGCTGAATGGATTGAACAGGCCCTCCGGCGAGCGAAGCGAGCCATACATGTCCGGAGGCGAGCAGAGTGAGCTGAACAGGAAAAGACCGGCCGACGAGCGGAGCGAGCTGAACAGGAACAGGCCGGCGAGCTGAGAAGATTGATCAGGCCCTCCGGCGAGCGAAGTGAGCCATACATGACCGGAGGCGAGCGGAGCGAGCTGAACAGGAACAGGCCGGCCGGCGAGCAGAGCGAACCGCACATGTCCGGAGGCGAGCGGAACGAGCTGAATGGATTGAACAGGCCCTCCTCCGGCGAGCGAAGCGAGCCATACATGTCCGGAGGCGAGCGGAGCGAGCTGAACAGGAAAAGACCGGCCGGCGAGCGAAGAGAGCCGTACATGTCCGGAGACGAGCAGAACGGATTGAATAGGCACTCCGGCGAGCGAAGCGAGCCCCGATGAACCGACCAAATAACAACCGTAGTCCAAAGACGAGCGAAGCGAGCCTTGAGGGTATATCCAAAAGGCCAGCGCATCGAACTCTATTCTCCATAGGATATAAAGTATAAACATTTTCAAAAGGCGTGCTAGGGGTCCTTAAAGCGCCCCGCGCTTTCAAAAATAACTTATTACATTTCGCCCAGTCTAACCGCTAAAGCAGTCCCGAAGGGACTGGTTATTCATCTAAAATCAAATATGATAATAAGAAATTGCATTTTTAAAATTTTTAGATTCTAATTTAGTGTATTCTATGAATAAATAAATGACGTTATGGGATAATCAAGAACTGTTAAAAAATTAAATAATTATAGAGAATTGTTAGTTGTCCTAAAAAAATTATTTTTTATTATAATAATAATCAGATTTAGGCTGAATACAAAGACGTCATTTCACCAGAGAGCAAGACGGGGAAATTGAACTCTGGAAATAAAAGATATTAAAATTAATCAAAAATTTTTGATTTTTTTCTAAATAAAATTTACCTGAATATGCCTGACTCGATATATGATTCAGTTTGTTGTTCAGAAAAATTGTCTATCTGAAAATTTAAAATATTTTTTAATCAAAATCAAAATTCGAACTCGCCTATTCTTTATCTACCTATTAGTAATTGAAAAATGGAGGTTTCCCCTTTCCCCTTGAATAATTCATTTTTTAAGTGAAAGATGATCATTGATTTAATAGTGGTAGCGAATGGTACATCAAAAATCAAGATAACAAATAAGGAAATGCATTGTCCATCCCAAAAATATTTTAAATATAAACAAATCATTTTTCCATTAAAAAACTATTTGGAAATAATTTAGATGAATCAACACTCAATTTAATACTCCGTTACCTTATCTTCCTATAATGGCTAGATGCGCTTCATTTCCAAATGATATTTGTTTATATTGAAACCATGTGATGGACAAGCATTTCCTGGTTTTTGATGTACCACCCGCCACCATCTTATTTTATATGTCTCAAATTCCACAATTCTCCGTCCGAAAATTCAGCACAATGAAATTTGGACACTGGCGAACTTTGGGCACACGAATTATGGGCACCAATTTGGAAAAATAGCCGAAAACTTTTTTATTCATCATCTAAATGAATTTAACGATTATATTAAATGGCAAATTGGGGTTTTTGTGGCTTTTCAGAATAAAAATTTACAAATAAAATTTTCTCATAAACATGCAAATGTATATCAATCGACGCATCTCGACGAGCTGATTTCGATTCTGCCATTGGTTATTCATAAAATTTAAAAATAAAATAGTTATATCGATTATAATATCATATGGTTTAAAATGAACTATATTTCTAAAATTTTAAGTTCGTTTGAAAAATAAACAAGATTTTCCAAATTCAGCTCGTCGAGATGAGTCGATTGATAATATAATTTGCATATTTATGAGAAAATTTTATTTGTAAATTTTTATTCTGAAAAGCCACAAAAACCCCAATTTGCCATTTTTAATATAATCGTTAAATTCATTTAGATGATGAATAAAAAAGTTTTCGACTATTTCTCCAATTTGGTGCCCATAATTCGCGGTGCCCAAAGTTCGCCAGTGTCCAAATTTCGTTACACGAGCAAGCAGATGGTCATTGGTCACCCTTTTTTAATAAAGTACTTTCATCCATTTCTGACAATTGTTAGATCCTTTTATTTTCCTTCCAAATTTTTGATGAATTTTCTAAATTAAAAAAAATTAACTTCTATCTAAATCGACTATACTGGCTAACATTAATTGTTGAATTTTGAAAGTTCCATCCAGCACTTTTTATGTATTTAAAAATTATATTTATTGCTTTCATTCATAGCTATAAGATCTTTAAAATTCAATAAAAATTTAAAAAATTCATTCCTATCACTGAAATGGGAATCAACAAATCAGCTTCTTCTGTGCTTATGCTAATTTCTCTTCTCCTCTTTTCACCATTACCAACAGAACAATGTAAATATGTGACTTTTTCTATTTTAATTATTAGAAATTAAATAAAATTTAGTTTTTTGCTTTTCAAATGATACCATCTTTTTGGATGCCACTATGCACCCAATCAATGCCAGCTCTGTCCAAAATGGTGATTTGATTCAAACACTCTCATTGGATAATGGAAAATGGATTATGACACCGACAAAGGTTGTTGAAAAATTCTAATAAAAAAAGACAAATGTATTTGCTATAAAACTAGGAAGTGATGAAATGAAATATCACTTTTTCAATATTTTTTTATAACATTGAACATTTTTTAATTTCTAAACATAAAAGGTGAAATTGGCAATCGAAATTGAAGGCCCATTTAAATTTGTTCGAATTCACCTGCAACAACAGCAAATGGCAAATTCATCGGCAATTTTGACTGTAACCGAGGATCATGGATTGATCATTTTGGATGAATTGCCTACTGGGATTGGAGAAGAAAAGGTTGGAAATAATTCAATTTAAAAAATTTATAATTAAATTAATTTATTTTTTAATTTTATGAAAAAAAATTTTAAAGGCGACTTCAATTCAATCATCTTTCGCGATGGTCAAAACAATTCCGGCCAATATGATCAAAATTGGAAGCAAAATGATTGGATCCACTTCTGCACTTGACATCACCCAAAAGGTAGGCATTTAGAAAAATGCAAATAAAAATTTCATTTAAAAAACAAAAAAGCTGTTTTTATTTTATATTATTTCAGAAATTTCTCCATGAGACTGGAAATGAGAATATTTGGGTTGTGAAAGAAATTGAATTTTTGGAATTGCCTCAACGTTATGTGATTCAAACGGAGGCTGGAACGGCGTTGGCTTCCAATCTTCTCACCACAACATCTTGCAATCACAATAATCAATGATGGAAATGGATGATATTGAAAATTGAAATATTTTTGATGTTTGAAATAAATTTATATCAAAATAATTTCCTGGCCTTATTTTTCCCATCGAAAAATTTATAATGCTAATGAGAAATAAATATAATTGATTTCAATCAATGAAAAATATTAAAATAGTAAATATTGTAAATTTTTATTTACTGATGAGCTTGATAGATGAACCTAAAATTCATTTAAAAATATTTAATATTAATCATAATTTTCCAAAAATTTTCTAAAAATTGATTCGAAATTATTTACTTTTTTTGAATGCATAATTCCTATGATTATGAATGAAATGAATCATTCTCTCTCAATTTTTCCGTATTCATAATTCCAACAACTATGGATCTGCTGGTCTTAATTTTTTTCTGATAGAGTAAAAGGGAAAAGTTTTTGATTCTTTATTTCACTTTTGGAATAAAAATAAGAAAAAGGGTGTTTTTTGTTCATTGTTCAAAAATTTTAATTGGGGCGATGCTAATTCTATTTTATAAAATTGTTAAAATAATTGATAAACAGTTGGGAAATTTCACCATTATTCTTTCTTTCATTCATTCAAAAATTGCTTTAAAAATTTGATTGATTAATTCCGTATGATTATTTCATTCGATCAGCATTTTCCATCCATCGGATTTCATCACCTTTTAAATTACCAAATATTTTTATTAAACGGATTAATGCACTTCTTTTCCATTCATTTGGATGTATTTGATGGCAAAAGTCTTTAGATTTTTGGCAGAATATTGATTGGCCATTACCAGCAATTCACAAACATTCTTACTGCTCATTGAATTGGCTAATTCACGTTCGCAGAGAATCTGCTTAAAAATTTTATAAATTAAAAATAAATTCAAGTTGCCTTCAATCGGTTTAGTTCATAAATATCAGCAACCGCAAACAATTCTTTCGCCATTTGTCCTAATTTTGGTGCTTTTCCGCTATATCTGAAAAATTAAATGTTTCACAAATTAAATCCAATTGGATTTGTCCTCATGAATCGTAGCATTTGTTCAAGCACCGGAGATTTGATGTCTTTAATTCTTACAATTCCTTCCTTCGCTTCAATCATTTTATTTTCGAACATAGAGGAACGCGAAGCCAAAATATTCTTATGGGCCTAATAAAAATTATTTTGAACATGAACATTTACATTTCCGCACAATCGCATATCAATTTTTCATATAAAAATCGCAACTTCTTTCCATTCTAAAAACTATGAAAAAATACTTCTCTACCCCTTTTTGTTATCAAGAAAGACCAATTCCTTCGCTGCTGGTGTGATAAATGTTTCAAAATTGGGCAATAATGATTCATTATTTCATTCATTCATAAGCAGTCAAAATATTGGGCGAAAATTTTCCGGAACTATTTTTAAGACAATATTGGAAGATTAAATTAATTTTTAATTAATTTTTTGAAATTAATTTTATATTGAAATGTCTGCTATTTTTGTTGTTGAAAAATTACAAAAGTAAACAAGCAATGTCATTCGTTTATCAGTGTAATTATAAATTTAACATGACAAGATTAACAAGGTCATAGATTGGTGTGAAATCATTTTGATTTAAAATTATGTCAAACATCAGAAAAATAAATTTTCATTCATTTTCAATGCCCATAGGCCCCATCATTCATTCATCACCGTGAATGCAAGATGTTTTGGTGAGAAGATTGGAAGCCAACGCTGTTCCAGCCTCCGTTTGAATCACATAACGTTGAGGCAATTCCAAAAATTCAATTTCCTTCACAGCCCAAATATCAGTATTTCCAATTGCTTTTTTGGGAAATTGCTGGAAAAAAATAAAAAATTAGGCATTTTTCTAAAAAAGTGAAAAAATATTTTTTAATTGCAATTTAATAAATGAATACATTTTGGGAGATTGCGGTAGTAGTAGAAGTCAATCCAATCATTTTGTTTCCAATTTTGATTATTTTTGCCGGAATAGTTTTGACCAGCCTGACTGATAATTGATTTGGAGACTCCTTTAAATTAGAGAATTAAGAATTTATGATAAAATGCAAAAAAATTAATTATTAATCGAAAAATATTAGCAACTTCTTCAATCCCAGTAGGCAATTCATCCAAAATGATCAATCCATGATCCTCGGTTACAGTCAAAATTGTCGATGAATTTGCCATTTGCTGTTGTTGCAGGTGAATTCGAACAAATTTAAATGGGCCTTTGACTGCAACCGCCATTTTCACCTTTTTTATGGAAAATAATCTATTGATAGATAATTAATAAAATAGGGCAAAAATGATGTTCTTAATTGGAATCCCCAATTTTAAAACTTGACAAATTTATTTTTCTCTATAATATTAGAATATTCAAAATTTCATCTTTGTCGGTGTCATAATCCAGTTTTATTGAAAATATCCAATAATAAAATGATTAGTAAAAAATACAGGGTGCGGCAAAAGTTCCCGGACACGGTTTTTTCATTATAAAAATTTTTTGGATGAATAAAATTTTTTCATTTTTGGTATAATAATAAATTATTATGCCCTTTGTTGGAATTATTAAAAGAATTTGGAATTTAAAGCTTCCCATTCAAGAGGCGGACTTGAATACATGTCCTCCTCAAGGTTGAAATGGCCGCTCAATTTTTAGGAGCATTTTAATTTTTTTCCTATTTTAAATTGCAAATTAAAAACTTTTAACTATATTTTCTTAGCTTAAACACAGGGCCAATTAATATAAAAAAGAAAAATATTAAAAATTAAACAAATTAGCCTAGACGAACTTTTTGATACGAAAATGCAAAAATCGATGACTTGAAAAACCAAAATTTTCTAATTCTGAATTTCCTTGACCATTTGAAATTTTTTTGCTTAAATATTATTCTTCTATCTATTTTTATGAAAAAGGCAAATTTTGAGACCAGCCATCGTATTTTGAAACTATTTTTGAAGGGGATTTTTAGGCCGATTTTTGGGTTTCCTCCAGTCCGCACGATTTTTTCAATATTTTTCAATGCCACTTTCTTATAATATGAGTGGAGTTCAAGATTTTTAGCAATTTATGAAGCCAAGATGTGGATTTATTAATCCTGTAAATTTGATAAATTTTTATTTTCCCATTCTTGAGTTATGCCCTAAAGAATTTTTCATCAAAAAAGGGATTTTCAGGATCAAAATTAATGGACCTTTTTTTAAAAAATTATAAATAATTCAGTTAATTATTGACATGCCTATCATAGTTGATATAAGGGTAAAAATGATTGGAGAATTTGATTTTAAAAAGAAAATTTTAAAATCTTGAATGTAAAAAGGTAAAATTTCATATTAAAATCTGTCCGGGAACTTTTGCCGCACTCTGTATGGGGAGAAAAATTGATATTTTCATTTCAAGTGAGATTAATTAATTCTTAATTGGATTTTGGATTCCCTAATTTTCAAAATGAAATTGAAACGGCACATTTTTCTCAGTTCTATTAAAATTTTTTTCAAATTTTTCAACCTTTGTCGTTGTCATAATCCATTTTCCATTATCCAATGAGAGTGTTTGAATCAAATCACCATTTTGGACAGAGCTAGCATTGATTGGGTGCATCGAATCATCCAAAAAGATGGTATCATTTGAAAAGCAAAAAACTAAATTTTATTTAATTTTTAATAAATAAGATAAAAAAGTCATTTTTCATATACCCTGTTCTGTTGGTAATGGCAAAAAGAGGAGAATGGAAATTAGCATAAGCATAGATGCTTGCAATTTGTTGATTCTGTTGATTTCCATTTGAAATAATATTGATCTTTGCTCTTATGGCTCTGAATGAAAGCATAAAAGAATTAATTTTTAAAATACATAAAAAGGGCTTAATAATTGGATGGAACTTTTAATTGTTAGCCAATACAGTTTTGAAGTTAATTTTTTAATTAAAAAAATCATCAAAAATTTGGAACGGAAAGAAAAATTTTAAGCGCCGGAGTGGAGCCGGAGCTAAGAATTATGAAAAGCATAGCTCTGATCTGAAAATTTAAAATATTTTTTAATCAAAATCAAAATTCGAAACTCGCCTATTCTTTATCTACTATTAGTAATTGAAAATGGAGGTTTCCCCTTGAATAATTCATTTTTTAAGTGAAAGATGATCATTGATTTAATAGTGGTAGCGAATGGTACATCAAAAATCAAGATAACAAATAGGGAAATGCATTGTCCATCCCAAAAATATTTTAAATATAAACAAATCATTTTTCCATTAAAACTATTTGGAAATAATTTAGATGAATCAACACTCAATTTAATACTCCGCTACCTTATCTTCCTATAATGGCTAGATGCGCTTCATTTCCAAATGATATTTGTTTATATTGAAACCATGTGATGGACAAGCATTTCCTGGTTTTTGATGTACCACCCGCCACCATTTTATTTTATATGTCTCAAATTCCACAATTCTCCGTCCGAAAATGAAATTTGGACACTGGCGAACTTTGGGCACCGCGAATTATGGGCACCAAATTGGTGAAATAGCCGAAAACTTTTTTATTCATCATCTAAATGAATTTAACGATTATATTAAATGGCAAATTAGGGTTTTTGTGGCTTTTCAGAATAAAAATTTACAAATAAAATTTTCTCATAAACATGCAAATGTATATCAATCGACGCATCTCGACGAGCTGATTTCGATTCTGCCATTGATTATTCATAAAATTAAAAAATAAAATAGTTATATCGATTATAATATCATATGGTTTAAAATGAACTATATTTCTAAAATTTTAAGTTCGTTTGAAAAATAAACAAGATTTTCCAAATTCAGCTCGTCGAGATGCGTCGATTGATATATCATTTGCATGTTTATGAGAAAATTTTATTTGTAAATTTTTATTCTGAAAAGCCACAAAAACCCCAATTTGCCATTTAATAATCGTTAAATTCATTTAGATGATGAATAAAAAAGTTTTCGACTATTTCTCCAATTTGGTGCCCATAATTCGCGGTGCCCAAAGTTCGCCAGTGTCCAAATTTCGTTACACGAGCAAGCAGATGGTCATTGGTCACCCTTTTTTAATAAAGTACTTTCATCCATCTCTGACAATTGTTAGATCCTTTTATTTTCCTTCCAAATTTTTGATGAATTTTCTAAATTAAAAAAAATTAACTTCTATCTAAATCGACTATACTGGCTAACATTAATTGTTGAATTTTGAAAGTTCCATCCAGCACTTTTTATGTATTTAAAAATTATATTTATTGCTTTCATTCATAGCTATAAGATCTTTAAAATTCAATAAAAATTTAAAAAATTCATTCCTATCACTGAAATGGGAATCAACAAATCAGCTTCTTCTGTGCTTATGCTAATTTCTCTTCTCCTCTTTTCACCATTACCAACAGAACAATGTAAATATGTGACTTTTTCTATTTTAATTATTAGAAATTAAATAAAATTTAGTTTTTTGCTTTTCAAATGATACCATCTTTTTGGATGCCACTATGCACCCAATCAATGCCAGCTCTGTCCAAAATGGTGATTTGATTCAAACACTCTCATTGGATAATGGAAAATGGATTATGACACCGACAAAGGTTGTTGAAAAATTCTAATAAAAAAAGACAAATGTATTTGCTATAAAACTAGGAAGTGATGAAATGAAATATCACTTTTTCAATATTTTTTTATAACATTGAACATTTTTTAATTTCTAAACATAAAAGGTGAAATTGGCAATCGAAATTGAAGGCCCATTTAAATTTGTTCGAATTCACCTGCAACAACAGCAAATGGCAAATTCATCGGCAATTTTGACTGTAACCGAGGATCATGGATTGATCATTTTGGATGAATTGCCTACTGGGATTGGAGAAGAAAAGGTTGGAAATAATTCAATTTAAAAAATTTATAATTAAATTAATTTATTTTTTAATTTTATGAAAAAAAATTTTAAAGGCGACTTCAATTCAATCATCTTTCGCGATGGTCAAAACAATTCCGGCCAATATGATCAAAATTGGAAGCAAAATGATTGGATCCACTTCTGCACTTGACATCACCCAAAAGGTAGGCATTTAGAAAAATGCAAATAAAAATTTCATTTAAAAAACAAAAAAGCTGTTTTTATTTTATATTATTTCAGAAATTTCTCCATGAGACTGGAAATGAGAATATTTGGGTTGTGAAAGAAATTGAATTTTTGGAATTGCCTCAACGTTATGTGATTCAAACGGAGGCTGGAACGGCGTTGGCTTCCAATCTTCTCACCACAACATCTTGCAATCACAATAATCAATGATGGAAATGGATGATATTGAAAATTGAAATATTTTTGATGTTTGAAATAAATTTATATCAAAATAATTTCCTGGCCTTATTTTTCCCATCGAAAAATTTATAATGCTAATGAGAAATAAATATAATTGATTTCAATCAATGAAAAATATTAAAATAGTAAATATTGTAAATTTTTATTTACTGATGAGCTTGATAGATGAACCTAAAATTCATTTAAAATATTTAATATTAATCATAATTTTCCAAAAATTTTCTAAAAATTGATTCGAAATTATTTACTTTTTTTGAATGCATAATTCCTATGATTATGAATGAAATGAATCATTCTCTCTCAATTTTTCCGTATTCATAATTCCAACAACTATGGATCTGCTGGTCTTAATTTTTTTCTGATAGAGTAAAAGGGAAAAGTTTTTGATTCTTTATTTCACTTTTGGAATAAAAATAAGAAAAAGGGTGTTTTTTGTTCATTGTTCAAAAATTTTAATTGGGGCGATGCTAATTCTATTTTATAAAATTGTTAAAATAATTGATAAACAGTTGGGAAATTTCACCATTATTCTTTCTTTCATTCATTCAAAAATTGCTTTAAAAATTTGATTGATTAATTCCGTATGATTATTTCATTCGATCAGCATTTTCCATCCATCGGATTTCATCACCTTTTAAATTACCAAATATTTTTGTTAAACGGATTAATGCACTTCTTTTCCATTCATTTGGATGTATTTGATGGTAAAAGTCTTTAGATTTTTGGCAGAATATTGATTGGCCATTACCAGCAATTCACAAACATTCGCACTGCTCATTGAATTGGCAAATTCACGTTCGCAGAGAATCTGCATGAAAATTTTATAAATTAAAAATAAATTCAAGTTGCCTTCAATCGGTTTAGTTCATAAATATCAGCAACCGCAAACAATTCTTTCGCCATTTGTCCTAATTTTGGTGCTTTTCCGCTATATCTGAAAAATTAAATGTTTCACAAATTAAATCCAATTGGATTTGTCCTCATGAATCGTAGCATTTGTTCAAGCACCGGAGATTTGATGTCTTTAATTCTTACAATTCCTTCCTTCGCTTCAATCATTTTATTTTCGAACATAGAGGAACGCGAAGCCAAAATATTCTTATGGGCCTAATAAAAATTATTTTGAACATGAACATTTACATTTCCGCACAATCGCATATCAATTTTTCATATAAAAATCGCAACTTCTTTCCATTCTAAAAACTATGAAAAAATACTTCTCTACCCCTTTTTTTTTATCAAGAAAGACCAATTCCATTCGCTGCTGGTGTGATAAATGTTTCAAAATTGGGCAATAATGATTCATTATTTCATTCATTCATAAGCAGTCAAAATATTGGGCGAAAATTTTCCGGAACTATTTTTAAGACAATATTGGAAGATTAAATTAATTTTTAATTAATTTTTTGAAATTAATTTTATATTGAAATGTCTGCTATTTTTGTTGTTGAAAAATTACAAAAGTAAACAAGCAATGTCATTCGTTTATCAGTGTAATTATAAATTTAACATGACAAGATTAACAAGGTCATAGATTGGTGTGAAATCATTTTGATTTAAAATTATGTCAAACATCAAAAAATCCAATCCATTTCATTTTCAATGCCCATAGGCCCCATCATTCATTCTTCATCGTGGAGGCAAGATGTTGAGGTGAAATTAAATTAGATTATTTATAGTTTATAAAAATTAATTTCAAAAGTTACTCTTTTTTTGACATGAAAGACTCGGTATTGTTTTTCCGTTTGGATGACTCGATCTTTTTCTACCGGCACTTGAATGCGCACCTTCACAATAGGCTCATTCATATCAATTTTAGGAGAATTGAAATATGAACTAAATTAAATTAATTAAATAATAGAAAAAATTATACAAGAGAGATCGAGGTTTAAGCATGCGCACAATGATGAGAAGACTGGAATTAATTATAAATATAATTATGAACATTTCAACAATAATTTAACTTCAATTTATTAATTATTACTAAACAAAAGGTCAAATAAATTTTGCACAATTTCCTATATGTCAGCAATTTTTATAGAGATTTTATATATAATGGATAAATAAATCTTTTGTTGTAAAGTATTTTAATACCAAAATGATTATAAAATATTAAAATTATAAAAGCCACAAAATTTAGTCATAACTTTTCGCAATTTCTATATCAAATACATTCTTTCTCAAATTAACTCATCCAAAACGCAGGCAATAAAACGATAACATTTCTTACTATAATATTACATAAAAAATGATGCACATTTACTGGCAATATTAAAATAGGTTGTAATTTTGATTTTTTTTTGAACAAAGAAATGGTTTAAAATTTTTAATTATTATTACCCATCATTAGTAATTGTCTCGTCATCAATAAAGGGAATATCAGCTGCGATCAGTGGATCGTTTTTTGTTAAACATTTGCTAATCTGTGATTGCGGCTGAAAATTGATTAATAAATAATAAATATTGTCGAATGTATTCTTATTCTTACGCTAAGTTTCTTATATTCATAATAGTTTCGTCTATTATAGTAATGAACATAGACAATCAACTCCAAATTGATCTGTTCATCTCCATCAGGGCTGGAACCGGAACTCAAAAAAATCGGAATCGGAATTGGCTTCGGAATCGGAATTTGAATTTTTTTCGGAATCGGAATCGGAACGGAACTGAAACACCGGAATTCCGGCTTTCGGAACCGGAATTCGGAATTTTTCAAAAAAATTTTAAATCCATTAAAAATTCAAAAAAAATTCTTAAAATAAAAAAAAAGTAAAATTTTTATCCAAAAAATTATATTCAATGTTATTTCAAAAATTATTTAATGATATTTCAAAAAGCATTAAATTTTAAAATTGTAAAGTGGCACATTTTGGTGAAGAAAAAGGAGCTTCTTTAAATTTTCTGGCGTCAGACTTTGGCGCAAATCATTGATAAACTTTGCATTTTGCTTTTGTTTCGCCAATTTTATCAAAATAATACCACCAAGAATCTTTCCCAAATTCATTCATTTTTCTATTAAAATATTAAAAAACAAATTTATTTAATTTTGATATAAAATTAAAAAAAGACTGATCTGCTGTAATGTTCAGTGATTATGATTAATGATAAATGAGTTAAAAATGTTTAGATTTTTTCTTAAATTTATAATAAAATTAATCAGAAGAAAAATAGTATAAGAAAAAGAAGAAGGTAAAAAAGGAATTCGTTTCAATAAATAATCCAATTTTTGATTGAAACTAGCAAAGGGTACCCCTTTGTTTTTTTTCGGAATTTTTCGGAATTCGATCACTTTTCGGAATCGGAACGGAACTCAAACACCGGAATTCCGGCTTTCGGAATCGGAATTCGGAATTCCGGTTCCAGCCCTGATCTCCATCCAAATCAAGACATTTTAGTTCAAAGCTGCAATATTCAGACACACATTTCCATTCACTGGAATTTAAATGCAAAATATATTTATTTTTTATGGTGCAAATGAAGTAATTAGGAGGGAAACTGTAAGGATTTGATGGTGGTAAAGCTCAATGATCAATTATATGTCATTTTATTATATTTGGCATAAAATTTGCTAAAAATGATATCGAAGGCATTAATTATATTTTAATTTTATTTAAAATTTTGTCAAAATAAAAATCGTTGGTTTAACTCAAATTAATTTTGTTATAATTTCCTTACAAATCGCTAAATATAAATATACAACATTCGAATATTTTGGTATCATTTTCTAAAGAATTTTTTGCCAAATAAAATGAATTAATCTGTTGCTTTACGAATAATTGTTATTCCGCCTTCTTTTTAATCCACTTACCATTTATATCCGCCAAAATTTCTTATAGTTGTCGAACTGTCAAAACCTCCTCCTTCAGATATGAAATAAAAAGAATTAAGTTAGTAAATGTAAATATCTTATATCAAAGGTCACTGCGGGATACAGTGAACGAAATTTTGGCACGCATACTAATTTTGTGAACTTCATTCAATTTATCAAAAAATATTAGCTTTAATTTTAGCAAATTGAGTCTATTTTATAAATCTAGTTTGAATTGAGTTGAAAATGCAAAAAGCTAAGAAGTAAAATAAGCCGAAATTGAGCATTTTTCGTTTTTTGGTCATAACTTTTTTGGTTTTTGGCCACTATTTTTAATCAATCAGTTTGATAACAAAATGCTTTAAAAAAGAAGAGATTAATACAATTGTAATTTTTTTTATTAAATATTGCTGAAATTTTGGCTAGTAAACTAAATTTGGGTATTCTATGCTTATGATTGTGATACATTATTTTTTTTCATAAATACTTTTATTAATTTTAAATTATTAAAAGATTAACTAACTTGGGTACATTTCAGATTCATCTTCAGCAACAACCAATAATTTTTCACTTTCGTTGGATTCAATTTTTTCTTTAAAACTAGATACTTTTTGTTTTTTTGCTGGAGGAGGCACCATTGTTGTTTAATTTGAATAAATTTATTTATCTTGAAATAATTTAATGAATTAAATTATTTAAAAAATAATAAATATATCACGGATAAAATTATTGCTGCTCATTTTAAAATGATAACATCGAAGACCAATAAATAAATTTCAAATTTTCTCATACTGAATATCTTAATCCCATAGTGCACAATGTACATTGTACATAGAAAAACTGAGAAAGCGAACTAACAACAATTGATGATTTGTGATTAGGGGGAAATATAGTAGAATTAGAGATAAATTAAATTAGATTCAATTTTATCATCTATATTATTAAATTATTGGAAAATTGTACACATTTAATTTAGAATCTCTGGAATTAAATTTTCCATTTGAATTTACTCTGCTGATGTTTGCAAATTGCAAGCCAGCCATCAAGGCCAAAATAACAAAATTTGTTCTTTCATTCCAATAACCAATCAAATTCAAACTGTCAATCGTCATTTTCATTTCCATCTTCCCAGATGCATCTCTATTCTCTTGGGATGGAATTGCTCGGGGCAATTTGGAAAGTTGGAAAACATAAAATGGGATAATCGGCATCTTCTTTTAATTCAGATACTACAGAAAGAAAGGTACTTAAACTGGAAGATTGGGATTTGGGAATTGGAATCGAAATTGCCCAGGGCAAATTTCTTTATATCCGACCATTTTTGCGAAAGGAGACTTTTAATAAATATGGAAATGAGCGATTGAGGAGACTTGCGAAAGGGAAAATAGGCGGAAAATTTTTTTCTAATTTAAGAGTCATTTTCTATCTGTGTAAAGTTAAAAACAAGCTGTGAAATTTGGAGAAAGGCAAATTAGAAAGGTCACAAATATTGTTAGAATATTTGCCTAAAAATTATTGGTTTATTAATCAAAAAAAGCTGATATTTGTTCCGGAACATGATAACACTCTTTATGGCTAACTTATAGTATGACCTAAAATATGCCGATTTTTCGATATATTATGTAAATTCAAAAATTTTGTGTCAAAATCAATTTAAACCTTTATTCAAATCAGTAAATTTTATCAAGTAAATTTTAATATATGAATTCAATATATGTATATTTTTCATCTTTGAATTCTAGATTCTAGGTTAAAAGGAATGTTTTCAAAAATGAAAAAAGTGATAAGAAAAAAATTATATGCTTCGTTAATCGTCCATTTTATTATCCACGTAATATCTTCTTCCCCTTCTTCATCAAACATCATCGTCTTCCTCATCCCCTTCCTCCTCTTCCATCTTCTCGTCGTTTCCTTCTTCATCATCATCATCTTCCTCATCATCATTTTCTTCTTCCTCTTCCTTTGCATATTCTTCATTGAGTAGGGCAAGGCATTGTTTCAGAAACTTTACTTTCTTCTTCCCTTCCTTTTTATCCATATCCGTATATCCGTATTCTTCTGGAAAACTTTGCTTATCTTCTTCTTTCGCTTTATGCACTTTCAGCAGACATTTCACTTCTACAACCAATTTTTTCTAAATAAAAAAGCAAATTTATCATAAAAATAAAATAATTAAAAAACATATTTTCAAACATTTTTAATTTAAAAAATTTCATAGATAAAACATTAGTTATTTCTTTTTCTTCTAAGGGAAAAACTCAAAAATTGATAAATAAGGTAAGATTTGCTGAATTCGATATGAAAAATTTGAATATTTTAGTTCAATAAAATGAAAAAATGTTGTTTATGAATTTGTCAACTTTAAATTTATAAAAACTTTAATAATAGAACACACATTTGTAAATTTCATCATTTATTAAATCCTAATCAAATTGATCAAATAAGTTTGAAATAAGAATATCAAAAATTACCCTATGATTTTTGTTTTGCCAAATTTTAAATTTTTTATTTTTCAAAGATTTTTAAAGATTAACCTGAAGCTTTTCGAGTCCGTATTTATTAGCCTCGGCAGACCAACAAATGATTTTCGCACTTCTTTTGCAACGAATTGTCTCCAAAATAATTGGACATTTCCAGAAACATCTCAATATTTTCCTCTTAAAAGAAGATATTAAAATATTTGAGAACATTATTTTTAATCTTTCAATTATTTATTATTTAATTAATTAATTTTACTAACGCGTTGGGAGCATTTTGAATTGGTAACCATTCTTTGATATGGTCAAAAGATAAAGTTCAAAATTTTCCGCATTAAGAAATGGTTCTATCGGTTCCAAATGAATTTCATCCATATTTGCCTCAATATATTCTCCTTTTATCATGCGTTCAAAGTATGACGAATTTTTAGTGAGAATCTAAAAAATAGTAATCAATGACATTTATACTTTCTAAAGATTATTTATACTACAGTTTCCATTTATAAAATTTAATTCCCATTTTTTTGGAAAAATTACCCGTTTTTTGACATGAAAGACTCGGTATTGTTTTTCCTCTTGAAAGACTCGATCTTTTTCTACGGGCACTTGAATGCGCACCTTCACAATAGGCTCATCCATATCGACAATAGGAGGAGCATCGAAATTTGGACTAAATAAATTAATTAAATAATTTTTTACAATAAAATTTACAATTGAGGTCGAGGCTTGAGTATGCGCATTGTGAGAAGAAGGCTGAAATTAATAAAATTAATTATAAATGAATATTTAAAAAAATAATTTAATTTATTGTTACATCTTATACAAATATGTTAACCCGAATTTTCCTAACCTCAATAATTCACCCTTCATTCCATTTTTAAATTCTTCCGCAGAAACTTTTTTTATCATAATTGATTAGGTAACTAATATTATTCCTATTTGAAGACAAAATTTTATAATTAAAAATGCCAATATTTTTGTCGCTATTTTGCCTTTAATTTCTATTTCTTTTTATTCAACTCATCCCATACCCAATCGAGGAAGTAATACGAAATTTGCTAAAATGACTGAAAATATTAATTTAAAAATTTTGATTTGATGTGCAAATTTCACTATTCTTAAAGAGTTAAAAATTTTTTAAATTTTTATTATAAAATTAAAGCTTATGGAAAAATCATTGTTATTTTTTTATTTTATTACCCATCATAAACTCCGCCAACATCATTATCGGGAATATCAATTGTGATGGACCGATCATCTTTTGTCAAACATTTATTGATCGTCTATAAAGAATAAATAATTAATAAATTTATCATATATATTCGTACGTCAAATTTCTTGTATCCACATGATCTATAAGGCATTCCAATCAGACTCGAATCAGTCACTTGATTAATATTGACCACCAACTCCAAATAGACCTGCTCATCTCCGTCCAAATCGAGACATTCCAACTCAAAATTTTCGAAGCAAGTGAATGTCCATTTCCTGAATCGAATTTCATTATTATTTTTTATTCATTAATACCATTTGAATTCGCCAAAATGTTTTGTAGAAGTAACCTCGACATATTCACCATATGCTGCAGAAATGAATTGAATTAATGTAATAAAACAATTTTAATTGTTAGATGTATTCGCCAAAAATAGAATGGAATAAATGAAATCAAAATAAACTTGTTTTTAATTTCTTATAGTTAGAAAAAAAAATTAAAATTTTGTACATAAAATTATTTTTTATGATTATTTTGACATTAAAATATTCTAAATGAAGTTTAATTGTATGTTATTAAAATTTATCAATAGTTGAAAAGTTTGGGATTTTGTCCAAAATGTACAAAATTGGCGAATAAATTATTTCATTTTTAAAATTATTAATTTAAAAAATTTACTTACTCGAATGTAATTCCCATTCCTCTTCAGCAACAACCAACAATTTCTCGGTTTCAACAATTTTCTTAGATTCTGTTAATTTTGGTTTTTTAGCTGGTGGAGTTGCCATTTTTGAATAAAAATATTTTTCAATATTATAATATATCTTAAATAGAAAGAGATAATGTATTAAATATGTGTATATATGTGCCAAGGAGAGAATTAAAATTAATTTAACTATTTAAAATGATCAAAAATTATTTTATTTAAATCATCAAACACAAAATTTATGTAAGAATAATATACCCAAATAGTATTTTTGGTGATGAGAAATTCCTTATTAATCCTATATTGATTTGATAAGACCACCATTGAGGAATGGAATTGGGACTTGGGAGCATAATTATAATCATAATATATAGAGAAAAATTAATCTGGGAAATATTTTATTTTATCATCTATTTTTTGTATTATTGGAAATTGTACATTTTTATTTATTAAAGTCTGGTTTATTAAATTTACTATTTTTATTCATTTATTATCTCATCAAAAAATGGAATATAGAAAATTGTGGATGCTCAATTTTTTGATGTAAATTAAAATTTTGGGTTATTCGTTAGGCTTTCAAAAATTAAATAACGAAAATAATATAATTAAAAAATAGTGAATTTAAATTGCTGAATGAAAATTTGTGAGAAGCAAAGAGATTTTTGATGATTTTTCTTCATAATTAGATTTTTTAATTAAATGGATAAATTTAATGGTATTTTTCTCTTCGGTTCTAGTGACTTTTGCATTTTTTTAAAGTTTCCTAAATGAAATGAATAAAGCATTTTTTCCTAATTGAAATAATGAAACATTTTTAATCCATTTGTATACCCAATGGACGTTTTTTGCAATATATAAAAAGGGACAAAAAATTTGGATTTGGATGGAATGTTTTTTCCAAATACTATTCCTAATTATCCGAATATTTATTCACATTTCACAGTGCAGTCACCAGCAGCTCCGTCTTTGCCCGCGAACAAAGAAAATCAATGACAATAAAAAAAGATGTTCAAAATTTTGCAGGTGGTTGTCCATTTTCTTCTTTTATTATGAAAGAATAAATTCCAGCTCACTCAGAAATGTCACGAAATTTGTCAATTATCATAATTCACACAAAAATATAAGTATTATAGCTAAAATAATAATTCATTTTTATATTATTTATTCTGTTACAAAATGATGTTGAAGTGTAAATAAAATGGAATAATGAATTTATGCAGGGATATCACAGCAATAAAATGTCAAATTTTAAAAAGTTTTCTGCAGAAAATTATAGAATATACGGATTATAATTTGGGAAAAATAAAAATAAATTCTGGTTTTTGATTTTTAATATGCAATATAAATTTTTAATAAAAAATTCATATAATTTTAAATAAATTCTCTTTTGCTTTCTATCAATTTCATCTCGATACTTTCTTTCTATTTTTGCTTATCAACAAAATAATAGATAAAATCTGGTAAAAAGTGTGAACAATACATTAAAAGAAATAATGTCATTGGCAAAATAATAATATCAGGTATTCACTCTTTTCTTAAAAATGTTATTTTTTGAACTAGTGAATCGTAATTACTTTTTGTCCCCAAGGAGGACAAAATTGGCCATATAAATTGGCGATTAAATTTTTATCAGTTTACCAATAAAAATTTCTCGAAATTTCCAAAATCTTCATTATTTTCTTCATTTTGTATTTTTTTTTTATTAATTAATTTATTTTTTACTTCACTCAAAAAATCATAATGATTTTTTGTTATTTAAATTTATTATAAAATATTTGAATAAAATAATCTTGAACAGTATCATATTTATTCTAAAATCAAATTTTCCGTTCATTTTGCCCACTACTATTGGATTGATTTCTTCCAATAGCAAAAGGCAATATTTTGATTTAATTACTGGGAAATTCCCTTGGGCAAAATTTTAAATTTTTCATTCATTACGGCAAAATTCAGTTGAGGATTTGAATTCAAATTCTTCGAATTTCCTGATGAATATGAATTTTATGAAAATGAAAGAAGAATGAATGCATAGTAGTTTATTCAAGGAGGCAAATTTCGTTGCTTTGTAATTATTTCCCGCTGCTGATAAAGGGCAAAATATAATTCAATTATTTGCCAGAGGCAATTTTCTCAAACATCATTCACCGTAAATTCCCCATTCATCATATTTTTGCCTCCTCCTCAAATTGCCATCCGCCAAATGGGAATATAAACAATAAAATACTTTGTTGAGTAAAATATATTTCACATTTAGTCATTTTAAAAATTTCTTCCAATGGCTGGCTTTTGAAAGGAACATCCATAAAGACGAAAATTTTCTCTCAATATTTTTATTTTCATCAAATATGACTCTCCAATTTAATTAATTAAATTAGATATTTTAAAATATATATCATCAAAAATGAATTCTTCGTCAATTTAATTTATAAATATATTTAGAAAATCATTAATTCTATTTATTCTATATATTTAATTTTCTATTTGATAGATAAAATTCCGCATTTTTTATTTAAAATCTAACAAAAATATAAAAGAAAACTCATAATTCGATTAATAAACTGTCAAGAAGTGAACACATTTTTCCTTCTATGCAAATGGATGGACGTTTCAAATCATCTGGAATGCAAAAGATTGCTAATAAAATTACAAATCGAAAAGGCCATTCATTCAGATCATCCACCAGCATTAAACCCGCTATAATTGGAGAAAAACATGCTAATAAAATCGCCAGTATTTTGGGTGATCATGATCAAACTTCAGCAGTAAAAAGAAGCAATTCAATTTGGAAGAAGAATAAACATGATGAATCCGATTCGGAAGATGGGCAGCAGCAGAAAAAGAGGATGATGACATCAAAGGTTGGTTTTAGAAATTGATTTTAGTAGATGGCTTCTATCGCAAAATTTTAAATTTAGAAAAAATTTAGAACAATAAAATCATTTATATTCATGGATAATTTCGTTCAAAAACCTCCCATCATTTTTTAAGGTTTTGATTTTTAATCAAAAAAGAAAAAATTTTAAGAAGAAATAGCAGCCCATAGGAGAGGGATAAATTTTTTTCTAAAGATTGATTCTATGGAAAAATTTTATGCATAATTGCCTCAGTGGAAAAAATTCTAGCCAAAATGACCCCAAAAAGTAAAAAATAAACATCCTAAAAGGAAAAAAATGTATATCAAAACCCGTTTGAAAATCACTGATTTCAGTATAAAATTTACTTTTTGTCTATCAAATAATAAACACTAAAAGTAAAATATTGATTTTTTATGATTGATCTGTATTAATATTAATTTCCAATTTTCAGCATGTTGATTCTTCAAATACACTTACAACAAAATCTAAAAAAGAAATGCCAATTAATGAAGAAAGAAAAGCAGAGAAGAAAGCGGGTACATTAGTGGAATTTGTTGGATTAAACAAATTTAAATTCTTATTAGATAAAGATCAAGTTTCTGGCAAAACAATGAATATCAAAAGAATTGAAGGTATTTAAAAATTTTTTTATTCAAAAATAATTTTAAAAGGCATTAATCCAGGCATTAAAAAGCAAAGTACTATCGTTGGAAATGGAGGCATATATTATTAAATTATACATTTTTTTTTATCTTTCTGCTATTTCAGGAGATGAAAATAAAATAATCAACCAATCTAAAATGCTGAATGATCATAAAGAAAATGTACAAGGAATGTTAATGACACATGCCCAGGAATTGGAGAAAAACCAAACGAATTTTCTGGATTCTCTGAAGCATTGTATCCAGAATGGAAACGATAAAATCCTTGGTGAAATGCAAAAGTTGATCGGAGCTAGAGGAGATTTTGCCGTTGGTCAAAATAATTTGCACGAAGAATTGAGTGCATTCATTCATGAAGGCAATAACCAATTACTCTTGGCATTGCGTAAATTAAATGAAGAAGCATTAACAAAAATGAAAGAAGAATTGGTCAAAGAAAATAAGGATTTTATTAAGGCTACATTGGATGAATTTATAATTTCATTGAAAAAAGAAATAGTAATCAACAACAGCAGCTATGGAACCGAAATAATTTTGCCGAACCAACCAACAAAGCGGCGTTCAAATAAATTAATTGGGCCATCAAATACTCCGTTGAAGAAATCTAGAATCAATGAAGTAAAGGTTAGTTCATGAGAGTCTGCATAGTTAAATTACCAGGTGGTCCTTCGAAATTTGTGATAAAATATCATTTACCCATTTTTTATATTTTTATCTCATTTTTTTACTTCATTTTCACCAAAAAAATAATTTTTTATTCCAATAAATCGGAAAACGGTTTTGGACATTACAAATTTCATTTTGTAGTTCCCCATCGAGATGCCTCTTTTGATATATACATTGCTTATTATTATTATAATTTAAATCAAAACTGTGCGAGTTAATCTATTTAAACCGTATTTCCAGTTTTTTAAATGTTTATTTTGGGCAAAAACCTAATATTTTATATATATTCGATGCTTCTCCATGAGATTTACAAATTGGTTTTAATGTTTGTAGTGTCTAAAACTGGTTTCTGATTAATTAGAAGTTAAAAATTCCATTTAGGGTAAAAAAGGTTGGGTAAAAAATTTTTAAAAAATGGGATAATAAATTGCCTTCCATTTTAATTTATGGTCTATTATGCAGGGAAATGCAGAGAATAAAGCAACAAATGCAAATGATCATCAAAACGAACAAAGGGAAGAAGGTGGTGAAGATATTAAGCCAATAATATCAGAAATTGACCAAATGATTCAAGCCCTAACCGAAGCCGGAAGCACTCAACCGGTGAAACCACAAATTGATGACAAAAATGTGAGGATGGGATGGGATTAATTAATTATTTAAAAAATAAAAATTATCAATCCAATGCTTTTTTTCCCAAAATTTCTTGAATATTTAAAATTGGTCTGATAAAAACATATATTAAAAAAGGCCAATTATCTGGCCATAAAAATGTCAATGTTCTTTCTAATTGATAATTTTGGATAAATCTGATTTTATGAACAAAATATATCCATTTTATTAATTAAAACTTTTATATATTTTTTCCAGAAAAAAGACAAATCGCCGGCGGGTGGTAAAAAGGCAAAAAAGGAATACATTCTTCGGCATAGAAGTGAGTTAGATTTTTTTTTCAAAAAAAAAATTATTTTCAGAAATTTGTTCAACAATTTCTCCAAGCAAACTTCCCAAAGTATGCAAAGAATCAAAATATTACGAATCGCCGATGCCTGTGTCAAAAGTGAAAAAGGCCACCACCAGAAAGAGAGGATGCAGAAAATAGATCCATTTCATTTTTATGTGATTTTTATTCAATCAGCAGAGATGTCTTCTTATTTATAATTTCAAATTTTTTCAAAAATTTGCATTGATTCATTTTTTAAAATTTTGGTCAATTACTTCAATTATTTTTAATTTTATTTATCTCTTTTTATAATAAATTCATTTAATTAAAATATTTATAAATTCAATTTTAAACCTAGCGAAAATTTTCTATATCAAAGGATGGAATGAATTCCAACTCAAAAATTATCAACAAATTTAATCATTCTTCACAAAAAAATTTTAGTTCAAAATAACTCAATTTTTTAGAGTAATATTTCATCATTAAAATAGATTAAATCTGATTTTGAGAAAGAAGTTGAACGATTCTTTAAAAGAACAGTGGCATTGACAAAATATATTCATCAGGTATTCATACTCTTTCCTTAAAAATGTTCTTTTTTGAACTTATTTTTAATATTGAATAGTAATTGTTTTTCTCGGATTTTTCTTTGAAAAAGAGAACAAAATTGGCCACAAAAATTCAGCAAATTGTAAGTATGATATTCATATTATTGTCAGAATTTCCTTATAAATTAATGCCTTGTAGGCAATTGAACAGGTGCAATTTTTCAATCATTTCCTCATAAATTTTATTCTATTTTTATTTTATGATGGTAATTAATAATTATTTCCGAACAAATATCACATTCCTTTTTCTTATTTACCCAATAAGTATAAATTTTATTCCATTTTCATTACATTCCAAAAAATGGATCTTTATTTCTTCCGACCAGCGGAATATGCTAAATATTACAATTGTAGTCTTTACCGTGTTGAAGATGTGCCCTTTTCGGAACGCCGAAATTTAATATATTCAGTGCTTGCCTTAGTACATTTTGTTGCATTCGAGGTGTGATTGATTTATCTAACTTTGATTATGTATAGATTTTATATAGAGTTCAATATTTTTTTATTTTTTTGTAAGCTTAAAATAGATTTAGTTTAGACCCATCATAAGCATGTTTTTAGCAATATTTTTGTTGATTTTAATGAATTTTATATCATTATTCGTCAATATTTTGACATTTTTAGGCCATTTTCTTCAATATTTTAAATATTTTTGAAAAATTTTATCAAATTTTAGATTATTTGATAAATTTCGGAAATTTTTTATTTTTTTTTTGATAACTTTAAAAAATTACATTGCAGAAATGGTAATTATTTTAACTAAAAAAAATTAATATTTTAGAGAGAAGTAATAAAATTTAAAATTTTTTACTATGTAATTACTCAAAAAAAGATAAAAGGGAAGTTTATACAAATTCAAATTCCCATTTTCAAATTTAAAAAATATGGTCATGCCAATTTGCTTAATAAAACTTCTAACTCTATTAACAAAACATTTGTTGAATTTTTGTTTAATTTTTCAGATCCCCTACTTTATTTGCATGTTGGCCATGTGGCGCCATTTGGACAATAGTGCGTATAAAATTATGTTCATCATTGGACTGGTTGATATGCCACAACTTTGTGTGATTGCACTGCTCTCTGGCATTTTGGGCATGATGGGAGCCGCATTCTGCTCCTATCCCGACCTTATCTATTTTGCCGGCATGTTCGCCCTTTGTGAGTTTTGAGTATTAGTACCGTAAATGCTCTATAAATTCCCTATCTCTACTCTCTAATTATTGCCCATCTTCGATTTTAATGAGAACATATAGCTCCTTGCAGGTTGAATCTTGAACTAAAAAATTTTATTATTTCATTTACTTATATAAAAAATTTTATTGATTAATTTGTTAAAAATGTAGACAAATTAAGCAGTTAGATCCTATTTTTTTTTTCAATTTTTAGGAGGCTGAAAATTAATTCCTCATGGGAAATTAAAAGATCTCATAGAGGTATATGTTAATTTGAATTTCATTGGGAAAATAGATAATGAAAGAAGATGAAAATTATTAAATAATAAAAGGTCATAAAAAGTTCACATTCATAAATAAAATTGTTTCTATAAAAAATCATTTTCCTATCACAATCCATTCTGAATTCTGACTGACCTGTGCTCTTCTATTCAATAATCCTTATATTATCTTATTTTCTCAGTTTTTTGGAGTATTGAAACCACTTTGATGTGCATTCTCGCCCTCAATCGATGTTTGCAACAAGCATATCCGAATATTTGTCACACATTGTTCAAAGGGCGTCGCACCTGGCTATGGATGGTTCCAGTGCTCATTTATTCCATCAAATATGGATTTTTCACTCGTCCAACATTGTGGAGCTCAATCGGATTTATGTGGGATGGGGACCCATATATTGGCTATAATGTGAGCTACGATGCTGAGGTAATAAATTTATTTATGTGAATTAACATATTTGAAATTAGTACTGTAATATTAATATTTCTACTGCATTTCTCGATAAAAATAAATAATTAATAAATGTGTGGGAAGTGGGATAATAAGGGTGAAGTTCTATATTTATGAATTTGTTTGAATTTTATATCAACAAATGTACATAAATTCACCTGGCTTCATTTTTTATATGAAAGATAGGAATTTGTGATTATTGTTCTGTGAGTTCTGTCTCTCTTGATTGCAGTCCATTGTTTTGTGTCAAAGGTGATCTTTATAAATTAAAACCATTTTCATCAAAATTTAGTCATCAAATTTTCGGAAAATATTTAATTTCAATATTTAATTTTGTGAATTATTTCTTTTTTTTTAATAAAAAGCGAAGAAACTATTATTACTCTACATATTAATGAGTCGAAGAGCAAAATTTTATTGATTGGGGGCACCTGAAAATTTATCATTCTGCCTACTCTAGAGTTAGGTTGGGCTTTCGCTTTTAAAATATTTTCTGGTATTATTTTACAGTCCTTAAAATACCGGGGAGACATTCAGTGTCCCAACACTTCTTAAATTAAAAATTTACCCCCACCCCCTTCCGATAAAAATTATTACTTCTATGGATTTTGGGACTTAAGGCTTAATATTTTTTTTTTAGATTTTTTAATTTTCTTAGCGCATTTTTCACTGTATTGTTTGGTCACACATTAGTTCTTAATATTTTTTAAGATTTTTTTAATTTTCTTAGCGCATTT